>CM034540.1:18474032-18509285 GCA_020002185.1 Paraescarpia echinospica
CACGCTACCAGCCGGGCCGGTTTCATGAAGCGTACTTAAAGTTACGCAATTACTTAGCGTCACGTGTTTGCGTAAATTCCTATGTTCGCTTATATTAAAAAAAGCACATAATTTACTAAGACAATCATCTTAGCGTTAAGAACGTTCTTAGCCGCTTCATGAAACCGGCCCCTGGTGCTGTTCCCATTCTCGCATCATGTATTGTTAAAGACATCTTATAAAGCGCGATACCCAATCCTTAGAAGTGTTCAAAGCGTTTTACATTTCATATCCTGGCAGACCCGTTCATTTCAACACAATCCCAACGTCTGTGTGAATCAATAAGCCACCCTGCAGTTAATGCGCGAAGACTATTCGTATGCACATGTTCACCACTGTCTATAGTCAGGTACTCAAATTTATGCAGCTGAGTGAACTGGAGGAAGGTGAAGTGAACGAACTTGCCCAAGGTTCAAAACAAGACTTTAGAGGATTCGATCTCGGCATCCCAAATGCTGCTGACTACACTGAAAAATTAATTACGTCTGCCTGGTACACATGAGATGAGGAGAAACCACAGTCGATCTTACATAGGCGGTCGTTATAACATATCTTGTGCTGGATGCGTAAGTTAACTAGGCACATTTTCTTTAAAGTTTCTCGGCACATGAACCACCAGGTGACAGATTTTGAAATATTGGTGCGTTCTGCAAAATCGTTACTCTGCGAATACGGTGTATTTATTGCTGCCAGGTCAAAGATCTAATGCAGTAGTTGCACATCCGGCAAGGTGTCCCATACAACAGTGCTCGAAAAATCACACATCACACCAAAACGCAATTTTCATAGGTCGGATCCTAATTGTGGTGTGTGGCAATATATCAACCGTACAAAACGTATACCTGCCAACACTTTCGGATTTGTTGTGAACCTCCCGGACTCCCGGGAAAGAATAAAATATCCCAGATTTTCGCTGAAGACGAAAATCTCCAATAAAAGAAGGTAATCTCCCGGATGTTCGCTTCAGACCTCCAACAGAACCCCCTTCTTCCGATATCCAATCCGAAAAGACCGAACTGCTGAGACTCATAAACTCTCTCGAATCTCGCGGATTTTGAAACTCTGAAGTTGCAGGTATAAAAGCAAGGAAAGTCTACAATACCCGTCGAGGCGTTGTCCAATCAAATGACGACCCATTTAGATTCAACCGGACGAGCAATAAGAGACATTTCATTGAATTGCTCTTTGAAATTGAGCTAGTCCCTGGAATCACGAGGCGATGACAACAGGTGGGACGAAGTACACTTGATTCACCACACATCCGTACAAAGTGTGGGGTAACATTAGACTCTCTATATCAGGTTTTCAATATACTAGGGTAAGCAGTGGCGCGGGAACAAAATCATGATTGGGTGGACTGAGCCGGGGCTTCAGCACCACTTAGGACTGCTGTCGGATATTGCATTACCAGAAATACCGAGCTTTCGTAGACGCTAGGTTCGTGCCAATCGCCCGCGTTAAATGACAGTTTTTGTCGCACTAATTGTTGTTTTTTCGTTGCAACACGTAGCCAATTAAAACATCGCCTGCACATCGTACGATCGGTACACGCGTAAAAGACACATTTAAGTCATATATTCATCGCAGGCGCTTACAATAAGTTTTTATCAGAATTCACTACTACATCAGACATGAGTAATATAATCCTTACTGTTGCTTTGAGATATTGGAATTAGTGGAATATGTTATGTTTATGGTATTTAGATTTTTGTCTTGAATCCAAAATGAATTAGTTGATAATAAAAAATCAACTAATTTAGTTGATAATATAGTAAAACTTTCTATTTCACCGCCATGTACTACCCGTATGTTTCTCTAAATATCTAGGGAAAATAACATAGTAAATTATATAGTAACACCAATAAAGATATATCTTTTTCTTAATTTAGGATTTTTTTAGTTGTGCTTTGAAGAAGACACATTTTTTTACTTACTAATTACTAATAAATGCCATAATCAAAAGTGGAAAAAAACTAATGAATATTATGAACATCATTTTAATTTGAATGTGAATATCTTTTTACAAATTTGCTGTTATTAATATTCTCAATTTATAATTTCAATAATTAAACACACAATTAAAACTACTTATATATTTAAAATGAATTCCCATGATTTTACAAACGTGATGCTGTATAGTAGTCATTTTGTAGAGCAAATTTAAGCTCCAGTGTTGTAACATAAGTGAGAGGAGAAATATTTATTAACTCAGTCTTTGAAGTATCCGAACATTTAAAGGAACGTCGTATATCTGTTACCCAGGATCAGTTACCGGTTAATAGTCATTATAATATACACTTATTAGTAAGATTGTCATTTCGTGTGTGTAAGGACCGTAGGAATCAAATGGTAGGGACGTCTGGCTCTGCAATAAATGATAATGAGAGGCAACAGCGAGTATTATTTCAATATATCTATCTGACTGTTGACAGATATTTCTAATATTTCATGGAGTGAAATACAAATTGCGTACAATGTTTCGGGCTATTAAACGACAGTTGACGGACAGCAAACAGTGAACGTATTTATTCTAGTAGATGAACAGCAAGTAAATGCATAGAAGTCGGAACGAGTTGTATATCGGGGTCTGAATCGGAACTTCAGCACCCGCTGTTGTCGGGCATTACTTTTGAAGCGTTGATATATTTTTAGATTCATAAAATACTGGAGGTGGTGCTTAGCTGTCCACTCGAAATATTTAGCCCCCACAACCCCTTCCGACTCCTGGAATGTATGAATGAGTAACATATATCGTACCTTTACAAACATTTCAACCTACCTTCCAGACCACCATGACACCAGCAGTTTACTTCCAATTGCCTTGTAACTTCATGTGTTGGTGCTACATTGTGCTGGCAACTAGTCTGCATGTCGGCAACTGATCGATAGGCGCTTGGAAATGCTGGTTACCGAAGTTTTCTAATCTATTACTACTATTTAGGATCAACACTACCAACGTAGGACTAATCCTTCAAGCATAGGATGTTAACAAAAAATTCTCCGATTACGATGGTATTTTCACATATGTTATGCCGAAGATGCCGAATATGCCGAAGATACCTACGGGTCGAATGCCGGGCTGACAGATGACCAGTCTGCTCTTGCATTTCACATTCATGTACCTACTTCTGAACATATATGTGAAACCTTCATAATAAAGTTTACGTAAATGATTCTTATGCTGTAATTGTGAGATCACATAAAACAATTATCTTGTGTTATCAGACGAATACTGGTTTTGTGTCATTTGTATCATATGTACAATTGTCCTACACCTTAAAGGGTCTCTCATTTAATTTCAGGAATATAATGTGTCTGAAGTTATCTAATCGATTACTGCTATTTAGAGCCTACACTACCAACATAGGACTAATCATTAAAGCAAGTTAACCAAGCCATTTATCCGATTTAGACTATATTTTCACAGTATCTACCTACGGATCAGATATGGGGTCGGCAAGTGACCGGTCTGCGCAAATATTACATATCCAGGCTTTTTTCCTGCAGATATTCGACCTTTTGCTGCCATTTTACATTGCAAACATAGGCAAATCATTCACGCATAGGAATTTACTATATAGTTGTTTTATATAGTTATGTATATATATATATATATACTTATTTTTACTACTGATGATATATAATATAATTTACATCAATGTCCTCTTTGATTTAGTTTCTCTAGTTCAGTTTGTTATTTATATGTTTTACTTGTATTATTATTATATTTATTTCTTATAATTTCTAACGACTATTGTCAACACTACTGGACAGAGTTCTACTTTGAATTTTAGTGTATAAATAAAGTTATTATTATTATATGTTAACAACATTTATTCTTCGATTTTGATTATGTTTTCATAGTATAAGCAGAAGATACCCACGGATCAGATGTGGGGTCGGCAAATGTATTGGGTGCTTTCCTCGCGTGCCATGCGCGTTTGTCTTGGACGCGTAATGCAAATTAATATCGCCGCCGCGCGCGGGAAGCGTGCAGCGGAATTGGTTTGTCTCGGCATTTCTGGTAATGGGAATATAGTTTTCGCGGCGACTTTCAAAAACATTGATTGCAGTTCACCAGAAACCTCAAATAATTGCACCCCACATTTGAGGCTCGTCAAAAACCCACTTTGAGGCTCTCCGAAATCTCGATCTGCACCCCTGTTGATGCTCGCCGAAAAAACCCAACTTTAGGCTCATATTTAATGGGGTGGGGGCAAAACCATATGCTGCCCCCAGCCAAATCCTTGGGCGAAGTTGCCCCTTTGTCCCGTTTGTTCCCGCGCCTGTGAGGGCACGCGAGGTATAACTACAGGTTGTACTAAGCCCGGTTGCTTTATGGATGGCCCCATAAATTTCATTTTAAAAGTTATTGTTTCAGTTGTATTTTAGTATATGATATTTCTCAATATATTCTGAGTTAAGAATTAGTTCGAATGTTTTGCATAATTTTTTTCTTCTAATTTGACGACTGAGCATAAGATTTCATTGGATGCCCTGATTCAGGACAACCAATCGTTTTCATCACGGTGGGAAGTACAAAATGTTCCCAGGAGTTCGTATTGCGACAGACAGTGGCGCCTCATTGCATTGCGGAGTTTATGTAATGGAGGCTACTTTTATCGAAACTATTGCTCCGGAGCTCCTAGTGCTCCGAGCAATGGCTCCGAGGGATTTCAAACTTTCCTCGGCTGGAGATTCGCAACGAATCGAACCAGTTGCCCCATCTGGCGGACTAAGCAGAGACATTCAGCGTCTGGTAAGTGCACAGTGCTTGTGTCATGATGTGGCTATATATATATATATTTTCGTCTCCTGTCTTCATGTAGTTGGTATTTACGGCATGCCATTACACGAATCATCTGGCACTATATAAATACAAACCGATGTAAAAATAAGGTAAGGGTTATTGCAAAAAATAATAGATAATCACTATAGTTGTAGATTGACGTATAATTATTATTCAAATAAATGCAATATACGAAGGAAATTAACTGGCGACTTTTATGATTATATAAACGTATTTACGCAGCGGATGTGAACAATGGAATAGCGTCATCAGTTTGTTCGTCTTTAGAATGGTCGCCTTATTCCACAGTATTTTAGCGATCAGCTTGTTTCTCTTACTGAACACCGGCTACTTGCTGGGGCATCACCGTTGTGTTCACGATGACATAAAGTCGTCTTCCCACTAGGTACGTAGCAGGTAACAACGAACACTTAATTAAAATGGCCAAACAAATGTTTATTCCATGTCGATTGTCATGTGCTTTCACTGGACACGACAAGAACAAAAAGTAATTCTGAGAATGGTTGGTTGGACATCTTTATTACCTGACACTGTTTTTCACGCAACACACATTTGTACACATCCCTTAATTCATCACTGGTCGTCATGTCAAACATACGGCATTAGTTATACTATTTTTTTAATAGTTTCTATATTTACACGACTATGTGCGCTATATGTAATTCATGGGCTTCTACGAGGAAGGGACGCACTTGCGCCGCTGGGATTGTTTGTTTGTAAAAGTGTTATTTTTATAGCGAATATGTTGTTTGTTAGTTGTGTTAAATATATTTTATTTTATTTTCGCTAAGTAATTATGCACAATTATATCATTATTTCACATTATTTCCATTCAAGATGAACGTGTTGTTAACTGTAAAGTGCCATTCAACTTTAGATGGTGCGCGTATGTTATGGCGTATCAAATCACATAACGCGACTTAACAAAATAACCATTTTAAAACTACAGGCGTCCTTCAAAACTCATGGTCGTATTTTTATTTTAGCGAATACAAAGTGGACTATCTGTGATTCTGAATGACTAATTGTCGATGTGCTAATGATATTGCTTTGCTGGCTGAATCTGAACATTATCATAGGCTTACTCATGCACATGCGCACACGTTCACACACGCACGCACGCACACACACACACACGCACGCACACACACACACATGCTCGCACGCACGCACATACACACGCAAACGCACACACACACACACACACATATGAGAAAATTGTGTTGCTGTATGTTCTGACTATATATATATATATATATATAAATAAATAATAAAAAATATATATATATACTTATATAGCGCCAACTCTAGTTAGAAACTATTCAAGGCGCTTTACATGTAAAATAGTAATAAATCCAAAAAGTAATTAATTAAATAAAAAATTATATTAAAAAAGTATCTTTAAATATTAGTATTATCGTGTCATATAAACAAAAGATAATTAATAAAAGCTTAATGCCAAGTCTAAAAGTCACAATAGCAGTTAAAATATTGATTAAAAGAGAGTGTTTAAAAGTGCTCTTAAAAGTCTCAGTGTTCATTATATGCATTGAAAACAAGTAGATCACTCCGCAGATCCGGGACTGCTGCGGCTGCTAGAGTTAAAGTATATATTAAAATAGAGTGTTTTTAATGCACTTTTAAAAGCTGCTTCACTGTTTAGTTCACGCATTGATGTGGGTAAATCGTTCCAGAGGTCCGGAGCTGCTACCATAAAACTCGCGTCTCCAACTTTGCATCTTGTTCGCGGTCTCGCAAGTTGACGATTTCCCGCTGACCGAAGGGACCTGGTGGGCACGTAGAGGCAGACAAACTCGCTCAGGTACACGGGCCCACACTTGTTGACAGCTTGGTGCACGAATACCAGGACCTTGAAACGAACGCGTTCTCGTACCGGCAGCCAATGTAGGTCTTGGAGCACTGGCGTGATGATTGCGTATTTGGACACTCGCACGATCATTCTGGCTGCAGAGTTTTGGACACGCTGTAACCGTACAAAGTTCTTGTCCATGGTGCCGTACAGGAGGGAGTTGCAGTAGTCGAGTCTTGATGTCACTAGTGCGTTGACTACTCTCTCTCCATCGTCTGTCTTGGCAGGAACTTGTTGATTTGGCTGATGTGATGTAGGTGGAAATAGCAGGACCGGATAATCGCTGATGTGTTGGCAGACATGTCCATATGATAGTCTAAGACGGCACCAAGGTCTTTAATCTGATGCACAGCTCGGATGAGAGAACCACCAACATTGATGCTGGGATCGTTTACTAACTTCTTTGCAGAAACTGGGACAATCGGAAGGAACTCGGTTTTCTGGTCGTTCAGTTTGAGGTAATTATAGGTCAGCCACTCACGAATCTCCATGACGCTGGCTTCAAGACGCTGTAGGGCCTCGAGTAATGCCGTAGGATTAAGCACAAACGCACACATCAGCTGCAGGTCATCAGCATAATGATGAAACGTTACACCGTGCCTTCTGATGACATCGCCGACTGGTTGGACATACAGAGAGAACAGTATAGGCCCAAGGACGGATCCCTGCGGCACTCCTGTTTTAAGAATGTGATGTTCAGATGCTGGCCAGTTACAACACGCTGCTTGCGGTCTTGCAGATTGTGATTCCATCCACTGGAGGGCGTAACCGTGAATACCATAGCGCTTGCTGAGCCGATTGAGTAGAGTAGTGTGGTCAATCGTGTCAAAAGCTGAACTCAGGTCAAGAAGCACGAGCAGAGTGCCTTCTTTGCGATCCAAGGCCACCCGGACATCACTGCAGACTTTCAACAATGCGGTTTCTGTAGAGTGAAACTTTTTGTATGCCGACTGAAAAGGTTCATTCATATCTTGTGAGTCAAGATGATCAGACAATCTCTGTGCTACTATCTTCTCAATAACCTTGGACAGATGAGACAGACTGCTGACAGGTCTGTAGTTATGTAGTAAGTCACGGTCCAGAGATGGCTTCTTCAATAGTGGACGAACACGAGCGTCCTTTAAGGACGCTGACACTGTTCCTTCTTCAAACGACTTGTTGGTAATAGCGGTAATAACTGGTACCAATGATGACAGGCACTGCTGCATTTGTTTGCCTGGCAGAGGATCGAGTTGACAGCTCTTTGTTAATCCAGACACAATCTTGTGTATCTCCTCTTCCGATGTTGGCACGAGCAAAACGAGAGGTTCATTGAAACATGCCTTCTCTCTCACAGGTGAGTTTGAGCGGTGCATCGTTTCTAACTCTGCCCGAATCTGTTGCACTTTGTTAGTGAAATGTTGCGCGAACTTACTGCAACCATCATCAGTGGATTCAAAGTCCGGATAAATGTTCTTCTGTTCAGCCCCGGGGGACCTCACGAGCCGGAACATCGATTTGTTGTCAGCTCTCTGCAGAGTGTCTTGATAGTAGTTACTCTTAGCCTTAGCTATGCAAACTGTCGAAGCATTGCGGGCTTCGACATAGAGCTGCCGGTGAATTTCGAGTTTGGTCGTCCTCCAACGATGTTCACACTGGCGTCTCTTCTCTCTAGCCTCCTTCACCTTTCTGTTGTACCATGGACATGGTTTAGTCCCTCTCCTCACTCTGTTCTTGATTGGAGCGTGTCTGTCCAAGACCGTACGCAATACTGTATCGTAGATGTTAACCATGTCTGGCGTGCTTTCTGGGTGTCTAAGTAGAATTTCCTTGCACTGGTAGGCGATATCTTCCCGAAAAAGATCAATTTGGAAGTGGCAGAAGTCACGTACAAGGATGGCAGTGGGGAGAGTTAATGGCCTGCTCACCGCCAGCACACAGTCAATACAGTGATGATCGGCTATTGACATAGGCTTGACCGTCACTGACGTCACTGACTGGTCCACAGTGCGACTGATCACTAGGTCCAGAATATGACCGTGTATGTGTTTCGGATCCCTAACATGTTGAATTAGTTCAAATGTGTCCAACAGATCTACCAGTTTGATAGCTTTTAATGGATCGTCAAAGTGTATGTTGAAGTCGCCAACAATGAGTGCTGGCACAACGGAGAGAGTAATGTTACTGAACAGTATTTCTAGTTCATCAATGAAATCTGAGGTTGTGCCAGAGTTCTTGCTTGCTGCCGGTGGGTGGTACAGAATGTACACATCGAAAGGCCGCACGATGTTTCCTGTGAGGCGAGCACGCAGCAGTTCCATATGTTTGAAACGTGGTATTGCGAGTAGCTTGCACGAGTAGACATCTCGGTGGACCAGACCGACGCATCCACCTCTGCCGCGCTGCCTCGGCACACTGACGAATATGTAGCCATCGGGAGCAAGCTCGGTGATTATAGCAGAATCACCATCTCGCTTCAACCACGTCTCAGTGATCGCCAGAACATAAATTTCGTCGTCGAGAACATATTCGTTTATCAAAAGTGTTTTGTTTCTGACACTTTGCGCATTCATTAACACCATACGTGGATGCTTCGTTGACAGGGTAGGAGTCACATTTTCATCAGTTCTGTTTTTGTGTTGACGTGTGCCTGGTGCCGCTAGTGCCGCTAGTGCCGTTGGTGCCGCTGGTGCCTCTGGTGCCACTGCTGTCGCCGCTGTCACTGCTGTCGCCGGTGATGCCAGTGCTGTCGCCGTTGGTGCAACTGCTGTTGCCGCTGGGGCCACTGCTTTCACTGCTGTCGCCGCTGGTGCCAGTGCTGTCGCCGCTGGTGCCACTGCTGTCGCCGCTGGTGCCACTGCTGTCATTGCTGCCGCCGCTAGTGGCACTGCTGTCGCCGCTGTCAATGCTGTCGCCGCCATCATTGCTGTCGCCGCTGGTGCCAGTGCTGTCGCCGCTGGTGCCACTGCCGCCGCCGCTGGTGCCAGTGCTGTCACTGCAACTGCAACTGGTACCACTGCTGAAATAGACTCAGCAGCGTTTGAACCGGTCTGTTTATGTCTCTTTGAACGGGGACGATTGCCCGTGACCGCTTGAAAAGTTAATAAACAAGAAGCTAAGTCAGAATTATCAGTGCGTTGAGTCGGGTCCTGTCCTGTGCGTCTGATGTGATGACCACCCCGACGACTGCGCAAATGCAAGATGCCCAAATCTTTAAGAGTAGTAAAAACAATAGATTCGATAGTAGATGATCCACGTTTCATAGACCACAGTTCTGCATTGCTGTATTGTTTTGGTCTAGGACTGCTTGGCACTGCAGCATTGTAACCAGTATGCTGCAGGTTTCCGGACGACAATAGTTGTTGAAGTCAGTGGCCGCACAAACACAATAGAAGACAATTGGGCGTTGACCGTGCAGGTTGAAGCCGTGTAGGCATGCGATATTCAGAGCCAGGAAACTCACAACGTACATCATAAGAATTCACAATTATTTTAACCAATTCTGGCATAGACGTGTATCCAGTGTATGAACTGTATACTCACAAAGTGTTCTTTCAAAACCAAAGAGAGACCCTATATATATATATATACATATATAAATATACTTTATGTATGTATATGTATGTATATGTATGTATATATATACATATATATATATATATATACATGTACGTATGTATGTATATATATATATATAAATAGCCTATATGGTTCTGAGCGATGACATGTTCGACAGGTGTATTACGCAGACACGGGTGTGAGCCGGCGCAGCGAGAGGACGGCCAGGTAGGGTGGCCATGGTCGCACCACATACAACCAGGGTTGCCGCCATCTTTGTTTACGTGATAACCGTACACCCCGAGTTGTAGAAAGTACACAACATCAACCGTGTATATTGATGCTTCAATCCACTTTCTATTTAACTGCGGACATACCTAAACGCTCAGAAAACATTGACCGATTTGATTAAATAAATTGTTGATATGCCGACAAATCGTTCCTTCCAAAATGTGTTTGTGGAATGTGCCTATGTCTAGGTGTTTATTGAGAGAATATCTTTCCGGGAGAAATGCTTGAATGTTGGAGACATGTTCCTTATGCACAAATCGCAAGATACAAATTAATTGGTTTAGTGAACTGCCTATTATATACGTTATTTATTATACAGGTGTATACATAAATGACATAGCACTTTCCAGTGAACTTTTTAAATTCATGCTTTTTAAAACTTATGCTTACGATATTACCCTAACTACTACACTAAATATTGCTAAAGATTCAAATGGCCAAATGAAAAATAGTAATATCAACAAAGATCTCACAAATATTAGTAATTTTTTGAAAGCAAACAAACTGTCACTAAACGCCCGAAAGACTAAAGTCATGATTTTTCATATGCCCTAAAAGTAAGTCTAATACCCTCAGATACAAATAGATGGTATAAACATTGACTGTGTAAATGATTTAAAATTTTTAGGCATCACAATAAATAACCATTTATACTGGCTGAGTCACACAAACAAAGTAGCTAATACAATCTCTAAAACATTGGAATATTAAATAAACGTAAACTTTTTACCCGTTAGCATATTACCTATAATGTACAATTCTCTTATTCTCTTTCATATCAATTATGCCGATTATGGTATACTATGATGGGGCTATTAGGCACGTCGAATGTTTACACTAAAAAAGGCAATACGAACAATATCCTTAAGTTAATACAATGCGTATACTGGTCCTATTTATAAGCATGCAACTTCAGTTTTTAAAATTAGATGACAGCTTTACACTACAACTGAAGTGTTACTACAAATTAGTTAACAATCAGTTACCCGAATATTACAATGATATCCCGTACAAACACTACTATGGAATTCATCAACACTACACTTGTGAAAGAAGTAATCCGTTCTTTTCCAGAATCAGACACGAATATGCCAAAAAATATATTATACACCCCATAGTTGACACTGTAAACAGTACACCAAACGTTACCATTAATACAATGTACACACACTGTCTTTGTGGTTTCTGCACCTACGTCAAAAGTATTTCATTTGAATTATGAATCATTCTGCCTCTTTCACAATTGTTATTATATGTAATTCATAATGTATATGTATATGCAATTTATAATGTGAATGTATGTTGAATTTAATTTAATATGCTGATCACGTGGTGTTAATTCTTTTTTTATTTACATTTCTGGGGTGGCTCCCATGCTAGTGACATTATATGTTTTAATGGGAGTCTTCCCCACCTTACATATTTAAATTATTTGACACATTGTATGCATGCATGATTGTATGTGTGTGTGTGCGCGTGTGTGTGTGCGTGCGTGCGTGCGTGTGTGCGTGTGTATACAAACAGGTCACAATAAATTGATTCTGATTATAGACACATATATATGTCTACGCAAGCATATTTGTATTCCTAGTTACATATCAAATCCTCATTAAACGCTTGCATTTTGTCCGTGTAGTGACAGTTTTCAACAAATCAGAATACACGTGCATTATGACCAAAGTACTGACGATAATTTAACGCCCGAAGCCTCTGGATTCGTCAAAGGTCTCGCAATACCGGAGGCTACTGAGGGGCTCCGGCAAATACTGCGCACGCGCAGAATACTAGGACCAATCAAACTGGCCAGGTGGGTCACGTGTAGACTGTAGCTGTATTTGCCCATATTTAAGGGGCTATCCATGGAGTACGTCACGCTAAACTTGGACTTTTTGAGACCCTCTACCGCCTTGTAACGCTTCGTAACGCTGGCCTGTACACCCCCAAAAAAGTAGACAAATCTTCGTTTTGAGAAAGACCTCCAACTGTTACGGGCATAAGATTGTTTTCACTCGTTCCATAGGGGAGACCGGGGTTGGTTGTCATACGGATTGCTTGTAACAGTACCTCTAGTGTTTCCGATAGACAACGAGAGCATTCGGGATTGTCACTGTAGTGACTGTTTAATGGACATGAACCCCCAATTGTAATTTTTTTGTACCGCGACTCAATATTGACGCGTTGGGCACGTGTTTTCGCTTTTTTCATGTAATAAGTAAATTCTTGATATGTTACTATTATGACGTACCACCGAGTAGTATTTCGTTTTGATTGAAGAGATTGTCATGTTTGATAAAACTGATTGTGCGCTCTCAAACGTATAACAGCAAACCTATTCGCATAATTAGTGTAATTTCAATAATTACAGTTTACACAAAAAATTGACGGTGTGGCAGGTTGTCACAAAACAGCTGTGGTTGGTTGTCACATTGCTCACATATGAGAACTCGTTGTAAAAGTTCGAATTTTGGAAAATCCTTCATATACACGTCCAGGTATGTGCATGCGGAAATGGGCCATGATTCCAACAAATACTTTTGTTGGAATGTAGCATGTGATTAAAAACATTAATTATTCTTATCGTGAGACTTGATATCTCAGTTTTAGCCACTTGCAGTGTCTTTAAAAATTCGATAGGCCTAGGTCACCAGGCACCTTTCACAGTGCGATTTTTTTTAAATTAATTTTCGTGAACACAATACTTTATTTTCCATAATCGAAGTCCCAACATTTTGTGACAACCAACCCCACGGTGTATGACAACTAACCCGGGTATGGGGCAGATTGTCACACGACAAACCTTTTTCTGAATAATCAAAATATCATACTTTTAATAAGGCTAGATGTCGACATTATTTATACCCATATATACATTACAAATTATAGTTAATCTTAACAAAACAAAGCTTATGGAACTATTATTACAAAGAAGAAAATAAGATAGACAAAAAAACATGTGACAACTTCCCCCAATCTCCCCTATCTGTGTTTATTCGTAGTTCGCAGGTAGAATAAAGGTTCACGTATGAATAATAACAAGCAATAACACAAACTGACCATGTTTAGACCTATATTTGGGCAACCTCGTAAGCTCACCCCTCATTGCTAGTTACGTCATACGAGACACAACAAGTCGTGTTCTGACTAATATTTGAAGTATAAACTGTATAGACGGGTCTACTGATAAACGGAAAACCCCTTACGGGTGCTTCTTTAGCTGCTACCAAAACCCATGTTCTGATTATGGAGTAGGCGTTGTCTGAAAGTTGACAGCCTTATGGACACAGATTATATTTCTTGTAGTTATGTGCTGTTTGGATAATATTTCTTTGTATTATGGAATAAGGTCCACGTTTACCAAATGGCATGGATAACAACTCTTTAATTTAACACATGCACGAAGAGCCATTCTTGCTTTTAGCTTTGCACTGCCAGTTGCAACACAATCTCGCGAGATCCCAGCTTGCAGAAGGAGCTTCTTTTCAGCACGCGCAATAAACAAACGGACATGGATTCGTGTAGACTCGTTTGTTGGGTGTACGTTTTTGTCACCTACAATGTGCTACAGGGCCAATGTCACAAAAAAGTGTACAGTTGGTAAAAATCATGTATTTTGTTTCAAGAGCTTCCAGGACAAATGTAGTTTGCCCATGTTATTTATTATTAAAATGGCAAAAAGTGGGCGTAAGGAGCCAAAAACGGCTAATCTGGCATATCCAATTGACCTTTTCAAATCTGGAAGCACTACCATTCAAAAGCAGTGCTATATTTTCTATTTCTGATTTCACAGTGTAAATTTGGTATATTTTGGGAGTGAACAAAACAAAATAAAAAAATGAAAAAATAAAAAAACATTACAATATGTTTTCTATAATGACTACTTTTTGCGTGTCAAGAGTCATGGGTTTAGACTGGTCCATTACATCAATTTATCATTGCTATTGTAGGGTATTTCGACATGTAATATTTCTTTCTTTCAAAGTTAACAAAGGAATCCTGAAAAAATGATGGGACTAAATCTAAATTTGAGGACAAAATAGCACATTAAAGTAAAACATGTAGGGTGGCGTTTTAAGTGCGTGTCCAGCGTTATCGACGGAAAAGGCTACCTACAAAAACCTAGAAAACGTACACCGTTTTAACTTTTTATGCCTACCAGCTACCCCCCTGCTATATCTCTCTCGATGGCACTACCAATATTCACGATATGTATCGGTCAAAAGAAGAAAAACCGAAATGGTGGCGTGTCCAGCGTCATCGCGTGTCCAGCGTCATCATAACGAAAACTGAAAAAACACCACCCAGAGTGCATATATACGTTGATCCAGAGGAATTAAGATGGTCACTGCATCAGAGGCTGACGTCTCCATATTTAGCGAGCAATGGACCTATGTTTACCCAGTTTAGATTAAATTGTATCAGAAACGAACGTGAATACGGCAAATAAAAACGCAATAGTATTGACAGCGATATTATTCTTATAAGTGATATGTGGACACATTAATAAGCAAAAATAATGAAGTTGATATGCAAGTAAACTGACCTGCGAGACACCCATATGTCTAAGCTGCTTGATGACGCTGGACACGCCAGATTGACTAAAATATATATCGGTGCAGTAAATAGAACCGGTGTGCTAATTTACGGTCTTCATGTGTAAGGAACATGTTGTTCTTCCTATAAAGGAAAACAATTCATACATAGTTTTGTAAGAAATGGAATGTTTGCAAACAAAATGTGGTGACATGGTCATTCGCTGGCTACTGTCAAAATGTTAACGTATTTATGCCTAATTTCCTTCATGTAAGAGCTCGCAGTTTACATTCGGAAAAGAAGATAAGAAAGCTAGCATACCAGTAGAATATAAATTGGGCGAACTTAATAGATATGTTTGGAGAAATACACACATTACACTTGGTGATGACGCTGGACACGTGATGACGCTGGACACGCAGTTATGGGAAGGTGTGTTCCTGCATGCAGTAATACTAATTTCGACGAAACCTCCAGATTCGTCGAAATTAGTATTACTGGCCGAACCCCCAGTATTTTGATGAGGGGGTTCGATATAGGATTAGCCTCCAATGTTTGTGGAACGAGTGCATTTTGTTGTTTTATTGAATGTCAAGGCGACTGCAGTTTGGGTAATTGGTGAGCTTCAATTCAAGGGGATAGGTGGAATTGGAGGTTTGTGGAGAGCCTAGGGGGTACAGTTGGATGTCTTTGGAGAGTCTCAAGATGCAATTGGAGCGTTTTTGAAGATTTTAAAAGGGGATGCAACAGGAGATTTTTTGAGAACCTCAAAGGGGTGGTGCAATTTGACGTTTTTTGGTAAGCCTCAAGCAGGTGCAATGTGAGCTTTTGAAGAGCCTCATCCCCTAATAGCCTTCACGTTCCGATACCAATGCATTTGTTGGTTGTAACTTCAAGGACATTGTGTTATACGGGTTACCCTTCATAAATCATAATGTATGCTATAAGTACTTACATGTTGCATTTATAGCAATTAGTTATATCACGTGATGTAATTATGAAGAAAAACGTACCACAAATACATCCAGAAGTGCCACAAGGATTATGAGCCGGCGCAACAAATTGTGTTATTACACCATCTGCTGAACACATTCCCAGGAATAATGAAGTCATCTAGCTACAGGCAAGTCATAGCTTTGGGGAAGGAGATTGATTGAGATTGCATAGACCTTGGAGAAACTGTTATGTTGCAATACTTGCAATCTGGTAGAATTTGCAGGAGATTTAAAAAAAATGATACAACGTCCAAGATGAACGTTCCACCAAACGTTATTACGCTTAGTCTGTACCGACGTCATTCTGACGTATGATGCACCGAGCCCTTTAAAGCATGACACGAGAAAGGCCCATTCTGCCCTTGCATGTAGAACTTTGATTACCGTTGTAAACCAGTCCCGTCAAGACAAACCGGGCACTGTTCTTTGGACGTTACTTGAAAATAAGTCAGAGGAAAGGAGCATGATCTTTAAGATTTTGCAACTGGACTGCCACAAGCAGCATCTCGCAGGACAAGACACAACGCATGGGACGGTCGTCTGCAGTTAGAATGGATGCATTTCCTGTCAGGAAGTAGTTTGCGGTATAATGATAAGAAGAAGCTATTGAAGAAGGAAAATACATTTGATCTTCAATATCTGCATGCTGAATAGTGCTCAATGTCGACGGATCCAGAAACTAGATTCACACTGATATATACATATATAATTACGTCTCTACCGGTGATACATAATAGGCACAGCACCAGATCTAATCGGAAAAGTCGCATTATATTTATTCAGTTGTAAGGAAGATGAGTGTTCTTTGAGTCAGTTCTGCCCAACCAATGCCCCGCGCCATCGCAAAGTGTCCAACGTCATCAGTTGTTAGCAGTCAAGTATAGTTTATTTTGGAGTGTTATTTTATAATTTTATGTCGTTAATATCATGATTGGTCAATGTCTTATAAATACAGAAACAGTAGATTTGTGTACATTGACTAACCGTCAAATATGTTGTGGATCAGATTATTAAACAACATACGTGAATAATTATGAAATTAAGTTAAGGAAGTGAAATAAAAAAACAATACAAACTCCATACCTGTGTACAATTCCATACCAAATCATGTTTTAATACGTTTTCCTAAATATTTTACTTGTTTTCGATGAAGAATAATGGCACTATCTAACCATAGCTATATTGCATATCTAGCGTCAT
Source organism: Paraescarpia echinospica (assembly GCA_020002185.1). Lineage (NCBI taxonomy): Eukaryota > Metazoa > Annelida > Polychaeta > Sabellida > Siboglinidae > Paraescarpia > Paraescarpia echinospica. Next base: position 18,491,305 of record CM034540.1, read on the forward strand.
CAAGGTATGCTCATTCCTTAGCTCACACTTTGCCTAGTTCCAATCCGCGGACCCTTGTGACAATTAGCATAGCCAAAGATAGCTTATCAATGTTGCTGATTATGTTTAAGGTATACTTCAAAATACGTTTCTGAAAAAGCTGCAGTAATTGAAAATAGGCCAGTGGTGTAATTTAAGTTCGCGAAGGGCAAACAACGTAAAGCATTTCGAATTGGATCAAACCACACTCCCACCCACCTGTACGTGGTGTGGTACTTGCGATTTTTAGTTTCCAAGACCACAACCAATACCCACCGGATAGTTATTTATTTATTTCCCGACGGTGCGTGATGCTCTTCGTTTTCTGGAAGCACCCCTCTGATTACCCATAAAAAGTAGCGGAAATTCGAGTATATTTACAGATCCCTAAGCCCCCTATGCCCAGCCCTGTATGCACAAACACGCGTGTTTCAGGGCTTGTGTGGGTTATCGTAAAAGCTACGTCTACAGAGAAGGAATGTGCGCGCGCGGTTGTGATACACCGACCCTCTGTACGTTTGTGGCCGTGCCACAGGAACATCTACAGGTTAGACGTAAACAATTCTGTTGAAATCTATAGAAGATCTATAGAAATGTATAAAATGCATTAATAATTCTATACAAAATTATGTGGCCATAACAATTATATAGAATATACGTAATATTATATATACAGTGTATATATATATATATATATATATACAGTGTATATATATATATACATATATATATATACACCGTATGTATGTATGTATATATATATATATTGTGCAAGATTGAATATGGTTAATGTTGAATGAATAGTTTTGATTGCCGTCTTCAGTTTAGTTAATCAAACAGAATATTCGTTTTCCAACAACAAGATGTTGCTGTTGAAGCAAGAACCGGTGACGTAGGTTTACTGGCCAAATGGCGCTGACCATGAAGTGCGGTAGTTGTTTGTACAGATTTGTTTTTCTTATTATTATTATTTTAGTATTATTTATTTATTTACTCCCGGTTATATTCACGGAGTTTTATAAATTTACTTATTATTGTTTATTCCCGGCGACGTTATGATTCACGAGGCACTGTTCACCACAGAAATGTCGGGAGTTGGTGGATGGCCAGTTAGCGTGGACGGGATCAGGAGGTGAAGGTGTCCACGACGCCGACTTCATCCTCTATGTATCTGTCTTCAACACGGAGGCGTGTAAAGCGGGTGCCATCGCCCAAGCCAGTCACTGTCAGCTTGAGCCGGCCCTCGATAGGTACATATTTCGTATTCATCTTCTTCATCATCTCCTTTTCTTCTCCTCTTTCGTCTTTCCATCTCCTCCTCCTCCTCCTCATACTACTTTTTCCCATCACCTCATTCTCTTCTTCACCTTCTTCTCACATTTTCCCTCCTACGTCTTCTCCATATCCTCCTTCTCAGCATCTTCCTATCTTCCTGCTTCTTTTCTGTCTCCTCCTCGGTCTCCCCTGCTACTTCTTCCCGTCTCCTTCTTCCCCGCCTACTTCTACTTCTGCTCCTCCTACTTGTGCTCCGTCTCACCCTTGTTCTTCTCCATATCCCCATTTCTTTTACTCCATACTTCCATCTTCCTTCTTCTTCTCCATCTACTCATACTTCTTCGTCAACGTCTGTTCTTTCGCACCGAACGTTATCCATCGAGTATGTCTAATGGCAACAACTTTCTCCAAAAAACAAAACCGGTGTTTCTTTAGCCCCGTTGGTTTCTTCTTCTCGTTCTTACGTAAGCTCCCTCAATAATAAACATCATTTTCGCAATTTCTGCGGTCAAATGTGTTCCTACAGTGCAAGCATCTTTGTCACCGGTGTGCAGTCTGTATATCAGTTTCAAGGCCAGTAATTGTCGCATTTTCAAGTCGTTAATGAGCAAGTGTCTGGTGGGCATCTGACTGTGATTCAGGTTGTAATAATTGCACGTAAAGATTCAAACTGAATGTTGGATTCACAACGTTGTTCTTTTGCAGACCCATCGCTGGAAATATAAACATGTGCCCGGGTGAATTCGTTGTATCTAGCGAAGACGACTTGAAGTTGGAGGAATGGAAGACGGCCATCATTCACGAACTCTTGCACGTCATGGCAAGTCACTGCGCATGCTCAACAGGAAACTAAACCGGAAGCCTGAAGTTTCCATTCGTGATCGATCACAGCTATACGTTGCCGTCTCTGTCATGTTGCCTTTTCTATTATTATTTGGTGCTATTCAGAAACCTTTAGCAGCAAAATGCAGCGCATTTTAGAGTTAATACGCGTTTCCGTGTAAACCAGTGGCGTATTTGTTGTGCCATTGGACCACGCTCCCTTTTAGCAGTTGCATTTACAAAATCCTATAACGTCAACCTGTTGCAACACTACATTTCTTTTCTTTCCCTTGTATGTGTAGGATGAGCCTCGATACTGGTCTTCGATTTCCATTTTTTCTTCATACCACAAAAAACTAATGGGTGACTAAGAATGGCCATCGTGCCCTCTTCTCAATATACACTAACAAAATGTGGCTTTGAATTAAGGCTCGGCGATAAATGTCCATCACACATTTATGAATTAGATCTTTCTGTTTACACACCAGTGACTAGGGTCTAACTAGCTCGCCAACATTAATCTCAAATCTAACTCGTTGAGTGACAGGCCCATAGCGTGGTTGATCTTTAGGGGGTGGTGCGTTTTTCGACCAAAAATCTCCAAAGCACCTCCTGGAGGCTGATACCTCCAAGAGCATGCACCCTCCTTCATTCTTTTGTTCTGCACGTTTTCACACAGATTGCCCGCAAATACACTTACAAGCAAGTACAGTCAGCATTTGTGTTGGACAGGGCTTTTCGGCGCGACTATTTCCCTTCTTCCGAGATGCTAACGGTCTCCCTCTCTCCCCCCGCTCAGCATTCACCGGCCTACCTATTTTTTTCAAGTGAGTATCGCGTACATGTTTCACACACCAAGTGTAACATATGAGACTTCTCACAGGACCCTGTGTGTGTGTGTGTGTGTGTGTGTGTGTGTGTGTGTGTGTGTGTGTGTGTGTGTGTGTGTGTGTGTGTGTGTGTGTGTGTGTGTGTGTGTGTGTGTGTGTGTGTGCGCGCGCGCGGCGCGTGTGTGTTATATGTTTGTATATTTACATGTGTACAGTTGGTTAGGTTTTATTTCCTCTATCGTCGACACCTAGTTGCAGGGGTGAGTGCGTGTTTGCAGGGGTGAATACGTGTTTTGACATGTGAGTACGTGTCTGCAGGCATGAGTACGTGTTTGCAGGGGTGAGTACGTGTTTGCAGGTGTGAATACGTGTTTGCAGGGGTGTGTACGTGTTTACAGGGGTGAGTACGTGTATGGTGAGCGCGTCGTGAGACAGCTGACCAGGACCAACTGGCAGGTGAGGACGGGCTTGATCAACCGCACCATGTCGATGTTGGTGACACCCGCTGTCAAGGTAAGTATGATGATTCTTACCTAGAAAAAAATATACATATGCCATAACACTTCTCTAGAAATTCTCTAAAATAGTATAGAATAGCATATATATGTATATGTATGGCTCCTATTAACATATAATATATTTGTTCAAATATTATTTTGTACACACGAATGCACAACATTTATTCTATAGGCCTAAACATTTTCTAGAATCATATAATAATTATCTTCCTTGTGGGACACGGTGGCGTAGTACTTCACAATCGAGAGAATCCTAGTTCTAATCCTCTTGGTGTCTTTTCAAACCTTGGGCAAGTTCGTTCACTCCGCGTTGTTCCAGTTCACTCAGCTGTATGGATGAGTACCTGACTGTAGACAGTGGTGGGCATTTATGTACGAACAGTCTTCGCGCTTATCCACCATAGCTCCCTGGAGTCCATTAATCTGTTGACAACCTGAGTACTGCTTATCGATTTTGAGACTGACTATCCCTTTTGTTTTAATATGCCCCTGAGCTTGGTTTTCAAGGATTTAGGCGTAGTTGAAGTTATCTTATCGCCATTACCAAAACGAATAAACGTATATTCTTGTTGCTAGTACTACTAGTAATTGTAGCATGACTGGATAGTTTCCAGAGAAGTTGATATGGTGTTCGTATCGCATGTATGAGATCTATCGGTGTATGGGCTCAACACACTGTTAATTTTCCCATTGGAGACGATGTTAACGTTTCGTATGATTATAAGAAAACGTGACCTACAAAGTTTCTTAAACTTCTCACCTGCTGTTATTATCATCTCATTGACATGCTGGTCGAGTTTAGTCAAAATATAATATTTCTAGCTCTCGTAAAATGCCTGTAGGTGTGACACCCGTCAATATTTACAAATGGATGCAGGCAGTAATCCGGCTAAAGGGTCACCTAGCCAAATTGCTGCCAAATACCCTTCCGCTTAGTAAAATCAGCTACCAATACCAGCGGCGTATCCAGGAATTTTCATTGGGGGGGGGGGCAAAACATGTGAACCCAATTTGCATAAACAATTCCTATTTGCGAATGTGACCGGCTATTCAAACTTACCTGCGAATGTACAGTACTGTCAATAAAATAAAATGTTGAAAGCCAGTCGACGTGCGCTAGTGGCCCAAACTTGTCAATTAGCTGGTCGACGGTTGGGCAGTTGTTCCGGTGTGCCTGGAGAAGGACTAGTGCCTCGATTCGCAGTTCTGTCATTGTGGAACGAATTGCCGTCAGCGTGCGCTCAACCGTCGAAAACATGCGTTCGGCTTGTGCGGTTGAGATCGGCAAAGTGGCCATGATCTGGAGCAAGATGCTGATGTTTGGGAAGAAAATGCCAACATCGTCTACCGCCGTGATTGCGGTGTTCGGCCGTTTCGATGCTTCAGTGTTGATCCATTTCATGCGCCACAGCTCAAATTCGCCCTTGATGACAACAGACGAATCTGGAAGGAGCGACGAATACATCGAAATGGCTCGCGACAGTGATTGCCATTGATCAGATGCTCCATTCTCTCCCGAGTCGCAAAGAATGGTCGGAATAAGCACGCTCAGATTGCAGGCACATTTCTGCTGTTCTTCGAATCGAAGATTGAGGTCGGATGTGATCGCGTCTACAACGGGATAGTAGATATGCATACGGAAGTAATCTTCCACATTTTCTGAGCCAACCGATGCCCAACGGTAGATGGATCTTTTCGCCGTTCGGGGAGCATGAAGTTCGACGCCAACACTTCTGGAAAGTTCTTCTGCGTGCATGAAGAGCTCGTGGAACTTGCTTTCTGAGCGGTTGTTCCTCAAAACGTCGAGAAGATTTGAGACATTCGTCAGCGCGCGGACTAGATCGGCACCGACTTTCTGCAGCGATCGAGAAATAGGCAGCATCAGTCCTGAAATATATTCCAGTGTGACAAGCGAAACGAGAAATTCGGATTGGTGAATTGCAGCATTCAGGCTTGCAGCTGTCGATGGTGTGAAACGCTGCTTCCGGTCCTTCATTGATGTAAGGGCCTCATCAATGTAGACGAACACTTCTCGGAACGTCAGATTGGCAGTGTGGCGTTCGAGAAAGCGAGTTGTGCAGAGCGTTACAAGTTGTGTCTTTTTAGACACGGGTTTCTCAGGATCTGCATGGATGCATTGCTTCAGAAGATCGGTCCGTTTTGCACTTGCTCGAAATGCTGACGACACCTCCTTGATGATATCTTCGGAATTTCGAATGGATGGCACTGTCACTGATTTCGAAGCACTCAGGTTCAGACAGTGCATCATACAGTGGAAGTAGTGGGCCAGTGTTGCGTATTTCCTTATGACAGCAACAACGCCGACGCGTTCGCTGGCCATAGCTGCTGCACCATCGTAGCCCTGTCCAACGCACTTTTTGAGATCCAAGTCGAGTTTGATGGAACGGAGGATTGCGTTTCCAATGGCATCACCGCTCAACTTCACCTCATCGTGCGTCTCATACGGCTGGTTGGCCTTGATGTCAGTTAACAAATCGAGTAGCGCAATCGCATCTTCATGAATCTGCCATTTCCCATCTTCATTTTGAAGAACATATCGAATGACGATGACGAGCTGCTCACGCTTCTGTCTGTCCATCGTCTCATCCGCAATCAAGACCCAGCACGTTGCTCGCTTGATGGATGCGACAACTTTCTACTGGACCAACGACCCAGCTGCTACGATAAGGGCGTTCTGGATCCCAGAAGACTGGTAGGTGGCGTTTGCATTCCCAGTTGTAACGTGCTCCGTGAGATCAGGATCTCCTCCTCGAAGTCGATATCGTAGGAGAGCTCGAAAGTATCCATCATTCTCTTCCGGTTCAGCTTGGGTGATAAATCCGAGCTCTCCTCGATGTCCGCGAAACGCGAGGTTTTGGCGTGCGCAAGTCAGAATAGTGTCGACAATTGGGCGTAGGTGACTCCGGTTTAGTTCGGTTTCCTTAACTAAAGACTTGTTCAGACTGCCTCGAATGTCGTTTCCGCCTTGCTCAACAATGATCCGTCGAAATTCTCCCATCGCCAACACATTCCGCTTGTGGTACTCGTTGTTCGCGTGTAGTGTCAGTGCTCCAGACGAACCGGTAAGATCGTCGAATCGAGTCAACGGTTTCCTTACAAATCGACCCAATGTCTGGCCATGTCCTGACGACTTCCCACCAACTCCCGAATGACTGGCAAAGAGGACACACGGGGCACAGAATACACCCGCATAGCCTTTCAGTTTGCTCACTGCAAGCCACGGAACGTTTGTCAAATGATGCGGAAGTAAACGACGAGTGCTCTCCTTTCCCGACTTTGCGTTATGATGCACTGACACGGGTAATTCACATTGATCCGGTCTCCAAGGATCCAACAACTGACGGCGATCTTCATCTGTCAATGACATCGATTATGCAACTTTTTGACGGCAAAGCCAATATCGCGCTGAGAAGGCATCGACGTTGAGCTGGAATTAGATGTATTCTGCTCCTCTGACTCAGCTTCTATTGTCGCCATGTTCGTGGTCGAAGAACTTGCTGCTGGCTCTGGCTGTGGATTTGCGGAGACCGATGAGCGAACGAATGTCAAGAGGATCGTCGACTGTTTCGACTTTTTTTTTCTTCAGATGGACCCATTGTAATACGGGTGAAACAAAATGTTCACTGAAACACAAAACGTATTGAATGACGGATGTCACTAATCAAGCCTACGAATACAATACATGTGCACAAAATGCTTTACTACTGAAGACCTTTAACGATAACTACATAAGGTTTTACATTACATTATACCGCTACCAAACAATCCACCAGGTAGCGCGGTGGTAATGGGAAGGGACCGTGTATTGCAAGGCTAATCACAAAACAATTTCCACATGTAACTGGCATGCCAGCTGTGGATACACGTCTATGACACTGTCTAGCTCATTATGCAGGTTTCTGTTAAATCGATTAGCCACCCTCTCCAAGCCGACTCTCAGGGTGATAATCCTGGTGATTAATCTTGATAACATCAAACGAAGGAGAGTGGGGGAGTTTCATACTGGCTGAAATATTCGGGATGTAACCCGATATATTTGCATGCACAATCTCTTCATAGTGCCTACATACAGTGTCATTATAATGATAATAATTATTAACATAAACTAGATTTAATAAGACTAAACATGATTGAAACATAACTTTCTATACTATTCAAACAACCACTTGGTGTGAACTACCAAACATTACTCCCTGGTGTCTTCCATCTTCCTAGCATCACACTACCGGGTCATTGTAGTTAAACATGTAGATCAGAGTAACTAAGGGTGCACAATTCTCTATCACACATCATGATTCAATTATAAATTGAAAGTATTGCTTTATAAGGTATAAAACACAGCTTGACACTTACCAGAAGAGTAGGTGTTGACAACAATAGGCATAAACAGTCTCCAAACAAAACTTGTAATCTTCAAGGAAGCTGGCGCGTCATCCACATTCCAAATGATAGCCGCTAGATGACGCTACCTTTGCACTTTGATGGATCGCTATTATTAGGCCTAGTGTTGTCGTTGATTTTGAGGCAATCATTTCTGTTAGATTTTATTGGTCCCTGTTTTTTAACACGTTGCGAAGTGGCTCAAACGGGCGAGTACTGCCATGTCCAGCGCACAACAGAGCTGACAGCTGCCGTGCGACTGTTCGGGGGGGGGGGGCAGCTGCCACCATTGGGGGGGGGCGACCGCCCCCCCCCCTAAATACGCCAGTGACCAATACACCATTTTACTGTCAACAGCTTCTACAATCACACCGGGAAATCTGACTACTCAAATGCACTTATGTCAGAGCAGGTGAATTTGGTAAAAAATCATTTCTCAAAAATAAATTGCACTTTTTTTGTCTGTAATCAAGCAGGAAGTCTAACAGTATCCCGACCCCGTATGCGAATGTCTACGTGTTTCTCTACAATAATCTCTGTTACACGTCTCTAATACTGATTGTGGTTACTCGCCCAGGCGGAAGTGCGGCGTCACTTCAACTGTCCTACGCTAGAGGGCGCTGAACTGGAAGACCAGAGAGCTTTCGGCAGCTCGATGTCGCATTTGGAGAAGAGGGCATTCGAGGTACCAAACACAGTTACATACCTTCCGTACCTTCGCCGGAAATTAATTCATATCGAATGTAAATGTAAATGTAAAATAATATCATGTATAACGATAATGAATGGATAATGTTATTGTCTTGATGATGATAAGTATAGTAGGGGAAGGTGGGGACCCATGAGCCATTTTTTTTACGTTTTCAGCGATAAACCAACAAATAATAGTTTTAAATTTGCACTATCATGTAAATATGCATGTCCTCTAAGAGGGTCGTGAAACTTGTGATGATGGAATATTGGTACTAATTACACATAAATGTGTGGTGGCACTGCTAAGTAACTGATAAATGGGCCCCAGTGTACATTGGTCGGAAGTGCGAAACGCAAATTCAAAGAGGTGAGCACAAACACTTTTCTTAAAATGTTAGCACTATTTTCAAAAAATCATATTTCCGTTTTGTGGCGTTTAAAACAACGGAAACTGTGGTATGCGTAAGCCAATCGTAAATGCTATGATCCATATCTAGAAGATATTGACCCTCACATAATAGGTATAACCGAATCATGGGCAACCACCGATATATCAGATGCCGAATTGGGACTGACAGGATATGTAATGTTTAGGAAAGATAAATAGGAAGAAGGGGAGGTGGAGTTATTTTATATATTAAAGAATCTATCCAGGCTTATGAAATAAAATTAGACAGAGAAGCAGATTGCGAAGAAGCTGTTTGGTGTAACATAGTTACAGGAAACTCAACGTTAACGGTTGGATTAGTTTATCGAAGTCCAAACATAAGCATAGAAGAGAATGAAAAAATACAAAACGCTATAAGGGAAGTGAGCAAACGGGACTGTGTTATTATGGGGGATTTTAACCATGGGCATATAAAATGGAAATCTCTACAGAGTATGGGTAGTGAGGACCACAAGTTTTTAGTTTTAGTACAAGATAGTTTCCTTTCTCAACATGTGCTAGAACCAACCAGGGGAGAGAATGTGTTAGACTTAGTTTTGTCCTCACAGAATGAATTAGTTGACAATGTTAAATTATGTGAGCCTCTGGGAAGTAGTGATCACAGCCAGATACATTTTACCATCAAAGTAAAATCAGAAAGAAATAATAAAAAGCAGTTCAGGAGAAATTTCCACAAAGGAAGATATAAGGAAATGAGGAAATATTTAGCAAAGATAGACTGGAATAATACACTGAAGAATAAGACAGCAACAGAATGCTGGAATATCTTAAAGAATGAAATAGAGTGCATCGTAGATAAATTTGTTCCCTTCAAAAAACAAGGGAAACGGACCAGAAAGAAATACTTATCGAAAGAAGCCATTAGAAAAATTAAGTATAAACAAATGATGTGGAAGTCATATAGACGTACTGGAAATGACGAAGACTACAACATTTATAAAGAAGCACTAAACCAAGCTACAGCTGAAATTAGAAATTCAAAGAGAAGCTATGAACATAAATTAGCTTGTAATATAAAACATGACAGCAAGAGTTTTATGCGTATGTTCGAAGCAAACAGAAAGTTCAGGATAAGGTCGGTCCTCTAGAAGATAGTGCTGGAAATATAATATCAGAAGGATTCTTAATGGCAGAAGACCTAAAATGAGTATTTTAGTTCAGTGTTTACCAGAGAAGACACTAGTTCACTGCCAGTACCAGAGGCTAAGTTCAAGGGGGCAGAATCAGACTATTTAAGACAGTTAATTGTAACCCCAGAAATGGTAGCTAAGAAAATTAGGGCTATGAAGGAAAATAAATCACCTGGAGTGGATGGTATTCCACCCAAACTACTATGGAAATTGTAGAACAAATTAGCATACCGCTTGCAACAGTTTTCAACTTGTCATTAGAAGAGGGAGTGGTTCCTTTAGAATGGAAAGAAGCAAACATTATACCGTTATTTAAAAAAGGTTCGAGAAACAAGTCAAATAATTATAGACCAGTTAGTTTAACATCGGTGATTTGGAAATTATTAGAAAGACTAATTAAAGATCACATGGTGGATTTTCTTGTTAAACATAACTTGATAAACCCATCTCAACATGGGTTTCTAAAAGCGAGGTCATGCTTAACAAATATGTTATGTTTTTTGGAAGATATCACTAAGTGGGTAGATGATGGATCACCAGTAGATATCATCTACTTAGATTTTCAAAAAGCTTTCGACAAAGTGCCACATCAGAGATTACTGCTTAAACTAAAAGCCCATGGCATAGGAAATGGTATAATTAACTGGATAGAAAAATGGCTGATTGACAGAAGACAACGGGTAGTTGTTGATGGGGAGGCTTCAAACTGGAAATCAGTTTTGAGTGGGGTTCCACAGGGATCAGTACTGGGACCTATATTATTCTTAATATATATAAACGATTTGGACGATGATATAGCTAGCAAGGTGTTGACATTTGCAGATGATACAAAAGTGTTTAGAAGGATTAAAAGTGATGGAGATAGACAGCATTTACAAGATGATCTTGACAGGTTGATCAAATGGTCTGAAAAGTGGCAAATGTTGTTCAATTTTGGGAAATGTAAATGCCTTCACACAGGACATGGGAACGAATATGTAGAATATACAATGGGGGGAACTGTACTAAGTACTACTGTAAAAGAAAAAGACTTAGGGCTGACAATTAGTGCTGACATGAAGGTTTCAGAGCAGTGTGGAATTGCAGCTTCAAAGGGAAATCAAATCCTTGGATTGATTAGGCGAAATATAGCATATAAAGAAAAAGAACTAATAATACCGCTGTACAAAACAATAGTTAGGCATCATTTAGAATATTGTATACAAGCGTGGAGGCCATACCGCAAGAAGGACATAGATATGCTAGAAAGAGTACAGAGAAGAGCGACTAAAATGATACCAAAACTGAGGGATCTTAGTTATGAAAAACGCCTAAAAGAATGTGGTTTAACAACACTAGAGACCAGGAGATTGAGAGGAGATCAGATAGAAGTGTTTAAAATATTGAATGGTTATGAAAATATTGATAGGAATATTTCAACAGTTAAGAAAGATAGAAAGACTAGAGGACATGAAGTTACATTAGTAAAGGAGCAGTGTAGATTAGACGTGAGAAAGTTCTAATTTTCACAAAGGACTGTGAATGAATGGAACAGATTATCTGATGATTGTGTGGGTGCTAGTAGTGTGAATATGTTTAAAAATAAAATCGACACATACCTCAGAAGGGCTGGATATATGTAGATAAAAGGGTTGGACTCTCGATAAGCCAAAGGGCTTCCTTGTCCACCTGCCATCTAGAGTTAATTCTCTGGATGGCAATCTTGTTAAATCTTGTTATATGTATTAGATTTTACAAACATGGAGAGTCTGTATTCAAATTGATTATCAACCTGAGGCTGTAATGTGCGCCCAGAACGGGCCCCTATGTTGTCCGCTATGCCAACAGGGGTTCGCTATCGTCAATATGCTTTTGATACAATACACACCTACATTTGTAAGGTTTGATGGTATTACGTTATTTTACATAGGATATTACATATTACCTAGTTATACAATAATAATAATAACATTATTAAGCAAAACGATAATATTACTAATACATTTTATAACTACATAACGTCAATAGCTGTATGGATACATATTACATTATGAAGTAGTGTAATATATAAGTATATTGTCAAGTTGCATGTATCACCCAACCATGATAATAAACCCCGAAGCGGGTGTCTCACCTATACTGGGGAAGGAAGTGATCGTTCGCCATGCTACTGCAATGTGTTGTAGCTTCGAAAATAAACAAGACAACTGGATGCAGAAACAATAATAAGGGCGGGGAAGAAAGGATAAAATATGACTAATATGCGCCATAGGCACACCATGACTGGCCAGGGTACGAATATGCACAATGTGTTCGCGAAATGCGTGATGGTGGCTAAATAATACAAGTAGATATGCAGGGTGCCCGTTTTGGGCGCACCTTTTTAGCAAGTCAAAAATCAGTTGGTGTACTGAAACATCCCGTAAATACAGTAATTTTAATAGAAATACGCTAAATTTTAGCACAGACGTAGTCAGAGAAGTGGATAAGATTATTCTGTAAAGAACAATTTATTAGAATAACAAATGTCAACTTGATGAAAAATCTCGCTTAAGGAGCCTGTTTTGCACGCCGTTCCTCTATGTCCATTTCTAAAGATATGCAAATTAGTGGAGGAATGTGAAGTGGCTCAAGGGACCCCCATGCGTGGGGTCCCTTGAGCTACTACGTAGGGTGCCTTGAGCCATAACAACATGTTTACATTTAAAATAGATCAGTGTCTTTAAACATATATGATTTTTATTACAATAAACATTTGGTATACTGTATGTGAAACGAATTATTCATAATGTACTGAAATTAAGATAATTTATCCAGGTTTCACAACACTTGCATGTCATGCGTTACCACTCTTCCTGAGGAAACTATGCCTCGACAATCATTTGCATAAATGTTATTTACGTAAAACAAAGTTATATCGTGAGATACTGTAGAGTATTTGTACTGTAGAGCATTATGAATGCTCCCCATGGCTCTGGAATAAGGACAGCTCCCGGGCTGTGCTGACGTGTCGAATAAAGATGGCGTAAGACATAACAGTGGCGACGAGATGGGATTAAACCAAGCTATAAGTGAGTGAACAATTAATACACATCATGGCAGCGCCAGTTGGCTGTGTGGGTGAATTTAACAATTCAAAAGAGACATGGACGGCATACGTTGAAAGCTTGGAATCGTATTTCAACGTTGACTGGGGAGAAATTCACTCCCTGAAGTCATGGCATGGGCCTGACAAGGACTTTTCTCTGAAGGATGCCAATAAGCAAGTTCAACGGCTGCTGGCAAAGTATGAGTTGTTAAGCACGGACAACTTAGGAACATTAAAAGGTGTGAAAGCCAAACTCACCGTAGAGGCAGACGCTCAACCGAATTTCTGCAGGCCACGAAGCGTGCCTTATGCGATCAAACCATACTTTGAGAAGGAGCTAGAAAGGCTCCAGAAAGAAGGAATCGTATCAGCTGTCGAGTATAGCCAGTGGGCATCAGGAGTGGTACCGGTGGCGAAATGAGATACCAAGGATGTACGTCTCTGTGGAGACTATAAAGTGACACTCAACCCGGTACTCCGGGAAGATAAATATCCCCTACCACGCATCGAAGATATTTCCGCAAAGATGGCCGAAGGTAAGAGGTTCCACAAAATTGACCTCAAGAATGCTTACCTGCAGATGGAGGTAGAGGAGGACTCTAAACAATGCCTCACAATCAACACGCACAAGGGCCTGTTTCAGTATAATAGGTTGCCGTTAGGGATCAAGACGGCACCCTCGATCTGGCAGAGAGCAATGGAGCAGACTTTATAAGGAATCCCTGGCGTGGAGGTAATGTTGGATGATATCATTGTCATGGGGAAGTCTGACACTGAGCATCTGGAAAACCTGGAAGCAGTATTCAAGAGGCTGGCAGAGAAGGATCTGCGGATCAATGTGAAGAAGTGCCGGTTCTTCATGGAACGGATCGAGTACTGTGGCCACGAGATTGATCACGGGGGTCTGCACAAGACAAAGGCAAAAATAGAAGCCGTGCAGAAGGCACCACGCCCCCAATATGTTAGTAGTCTAAAAGGATTCCTTGGGCTGGTGAATTACTACCACAGGTTTTTACCCAACCTGGCCAGTGTCTTGCATCCCCTAAACCAGTTACTAGAGAAGGATCAGAAATGGATGTGGTCAAAGGAGTGTGAACAAGCGTTCGGTGAAGCAAAGAGACTGATCACATCGGACCAAGTTCTCATCCACTACAATCCGAACTTGCCCATCAGAATAGCGTGCGATGCATCTGCATATGGGTTGGGGGCCGTACTCAGTCACGATGCCAGATGGGGAGTCAGGAAGTTCCACCAATACCTGTTTGGAAGACGATTCACACTGTTGACGGATCACCAACCCCTCACAGCTATCTTTCATCCAGGGAAGAGTATTCCAGCAATGACGGCTGCACGAATGCAACGATATGCCCTACAACTAGCAGCACACGACTATGAGATAGTCTATAAAAGCTCTTTGAAACATGCAAATGCAGACGGACTTTCGAGGTTACCATTGAAAACGGGGGAGACACACCTTGATGTGGTGGATATGTTCTACATGAACCACGTGGAAACCCTTCCTGTCACGGCAGCAAATATCAAGACAGAGTCCAGCAAGGACCCAGTCATGTCAAAAGTTCTGGAGAGAACCCAGCAAGGATGGCCGACGATCAGTCCAGAGGGACTTGAACCATTCTTTGCCAAGCGCTACGAGCTGAGTGTATTCCAGGATGCGTTATGTGGGGAATACGCGTCCTAGTGCCACAGACGTTGCGCAGTAAAATCTTCCAGGAGTTACACGATGGACATGTCGGGGTTGTAAAAATGAAGAGACTGGCTCGTAGCTACGTTTGGTGGCCTGGGATAGATAAAGATATAGAATCTCTGGCACGGAAATGTCAAGGCTGCCAGAGAGTCCAGTTTGAAGCGCCTACCGTGCCACTTCACCCGTGGGAATGGCCTGCAAAGCCATGGCAGCGTATCCATGTAGATTACGCTGGACCGCTTATGGGACGGATGTTCTTAATAGCGGTCGACGCACATAGCAAATGGCCTGAGGTACTACCAACAGCCTCAGCATCATCAGAAAGAACCGTAGAACTGTTACGAGATGTGTTTGTAAGGTACGGTCTTCCAGAACACTTGCACAGTGACAACGGAAGTCAATTCACAAGGGAAGTTTTCCGAAACTTCATAAAAGCAAACAACATCAGGCACATATTTTCTGCACCCTACCACCCTGCTACCGACGGGCAGGTGGAACGCTTAAACAAGCCATGCGATCAACGAGAGGTGACTCGGGTGCTGTGAAACGACACCTGGCCAGATTTCTGTTTGCCTACAGAAACGCACCACATGCAGCAACATGTGAATATCCGGCGATGTTACTGATGGGTCGAGCCCTGCGAACAAGATTAGATGCCATACGACCAAACATGAGGAAGACGGTGGAGAACCGTCAGGCCAAGACAGTAGAGGAGAAGAGAGGGCAACACAGAGAATTTGAAGCTGGGGACAGAGTAGCGGTAAGAAACTATCGCAACGACCAAAAGTGGGTACCCGGTACCATCCAAGAGAAGAGGGGTACCAGATCGTATGCAGCGCGCGTGCAAGACGGCGATGTATAGCGGAGACACAGCGACCAAATCAGGGCTTCTGACGTCGCCATGGTACCTCTGGGTGCGATGGAGGTACCGGTGGTTGACGAATCGACTAGACCAACAACAGAAGCAGAAGAAGAAGACAACCAGCCAAGTTCATTGCAAACACCGATGGCAGTGAACTATCCCGTGAGACCGGCAAGTCCAGCGCAGATACCAATGGCAGAGGAACGACTCGTGAGAAGGTCCACAAGAACCAGAAAACCTCCAGAGAAGCTGGATCTGTGACGTTTGAAAGACGGTGTCCAGTTTAATTATGGACATAGACGTTAATGGTTAATGGCTACTAAAATGGCATTGTTAACAAGGACTAATTAATGGACGCTGAATCCGTGGACTGTGTTGACGGTTGTCATATCGTATATGTGGCGTAGCGCAACCAGGGTATTAACATGTTTTAAGGGAACAACATTTGAAAGGGAGGGGTGTAGAGTATTTGTATTGTAGAGCATTATGAATGCTCCCCATGGCTCTGGAATAAGGACAGCTCACGGGCTGTGCTGACATTCCGAATAAAGATGGCGTAAGACATAACAGATACCCAACATTCTATATATATGTCTGCAAAATGTCGGCGCGTTTCATGTTTACATAAACCTTTTTAATAAATGTTATCTTTTATCGCTGACTAACGGGTCTCGAAGCAACTATAGCTTAACGATTCTTACACAATAGATCCCCTAAGGAACATGCTTTTCACGCATTATTCCTCTTCTTGGTGATAATATAGTTCAACGAACGTTTGCAATTAATAATAAAATTAAAATAAATAATATGTTACCAATCGAGCAACAGCTTATTAATTGTTTAGGCCAATTTCACACTTCTTCACACTTGATATTGTAGCATTCCGGTTTTACAGGAACCTGATATATTAACGGATCATAACATACATATATTCGAACACTACCAGCATGTCACATTGAACCGAAACGAATGTGGGGGTTGCACCAGTCAATTGTTACATTCACGAACCGGCTCATCGGACCCCGCATTGTCCGCGGCTCATGGGTGCCTAATCACAAATTTACATGCAAAACGAGTTTTATCGAAAATTAAAATAGCATATTTCAAGAAACTATTTCACGTATTGGCAGAACATGTATCCCTTATTGTCAACATGCCCTTACTAATAACAGTGCAATCATTCTGGTAGTTGTATAGAAAAAACAACAAAATATGAAATATTTTATCGTTAAAACGCATACAATCGTGATTTTGCGCGCCGTTAGTCGTCCGTATAATGATTAAAACGGCCGTGAAGTTGTCTGTAGCATGAACTGCTTCTAGAGAACCCGAAAAATTAAACGTCTGATAAGAATTAACAATTTTAAATGGGGTGGCCCAAAGCTTCCCGTGTGATCATGGGTCCCGGCCAACCTTTCCCTACATAGCTTATATAATCAAGGACAATGGAAAGAAGCCATCTTGCTTGTAGTCCCTTATTTACATACATGCATTAATGTATAACACATCGTGCAGTGGTGCTGAAATAGTAGAACTTGTGCAGGGTATAGTAACATGTGATAGCGGAACATGATAACAATTATGTGGCGTAATGAATGAATCAGCAACGAAGAATAACACCGAATACCTTTACGTATTATAAACACCTACGCATATATATGTATCATGTATGTACACAATTTTGGCAGAACTACACATCCGTTAATCGAAATAGCCTCCATAACCACGCTAGTTGAAAGTACATCTGCCGGCTAGGCCTACCAATGAACTTACTTAGATCATTGCAATCGTTGGCATACGTAAACAGAAGTGTCACTGCCGTGTGCTTTGTATGACGTTGACAGAACGAGCTGATGACGGGAATGCAGACGCCAAATACTGTCCTCTCGCGAATATCGTTAGCGGTGTTGGAAGACTCCGGGTATGTACCCGTTGCTCCTCCTGGTTTCTTGACCACGTATGGTTGACTGACTTTGTTTTCTCCTTTTTTAGTGTATTGCTTTTAATATTACAATAAATAAAAAATACTATGTATTGGTATAATTGCCCGGCAAATTCCGTTTAATAACCCCGACACATTGTTCGCATCTTGAATGTACGTCCACGAAACGTTGGCATTTTCAACAAAACAGTCAGTTGATAAACACAAACTATTGCAAGCATTCGGAGGCAGGCAGGGCTAACAGCAAGTTTCTGAAATTGCACTTTGAAG
>CM034540.1:18510285-19004690 GCA_020002185.1 Paraescarpia echinospica
TGTTGTGCTATGGGTGGTTGTAATGGTGATAACTGATGCCCTTGGTTTGTTGTGCTATGGGAGGGTGTAATGGTGATAACTGATGCCCTTGGTTTGTTGTGCTATGGGTGGGTGTAATGGTGATAACTGATGCCCTTGGGTTGTTGTGCTATCGGTGGGTGTAATGGTGATAACTGATGCCCCTGGTTTCTTGTGCTATGGGTGGGTGTAATGGTGATAACTGATGCCCTTGGTTTGCTGTGCTATGGGTGGTTGTAATGGTGATTACTGATGCCCTTGATTTGTTGCGCAATGGGTGGATATAACAGTGGTAACTGATGCCCTTGGTTTGTTGTTAATGGTGATAACTGATGCCCTTGGTTTGTTGTTCTATGGATGGATGTAATGGTGATAAAGGATGCCCTTGGTTTGTTGTTCTATGGGTGGATGTAACGGTGATAACTGATGCCCTTGGTTTGTTGTTAATGGTGATAATTGATGCCCTCAGTTTGTTGTTCTATGGGTGGATGTAAAGGTGATAACTGATGCCCTTGGTTTGTTGTGCTATGGGTGGGTGTAATGGTGATAACTGATGCCCTTGGTTTGTTGTTCTATGGATGGATGTAATGGTGATAAAGGATGCCCTTGGTTTGTTGTTCTATGGTTAGATGTAACGGTGATAACTGATGCCCTTGGTTTGTTGTGCTATGGGTGGTTGTAGTGGTGATAACTGATGTACTTGGTTTATTTTGCTACAGGTAGGTGTAACGGTGATAACTGATGCCCTTGGTTTGTTGTGCTATGGGTGGCTGTAATGGTGATAACTGATGCCCTAGGTTTGTTGTGCTATGGGAGGATGTAATGGTGATAACTGATGCCCTTGGTTTGTTGTGCTATGGTTGGATGTAACGGTGATAACTGATGTCCCTGGTTTGTTGTGCTATGGGTGGTTGTAATGGTGATAACTGATGCCCTTGGTTTGTTGTGCTATGGGTGGATGTAACGGTGATAACTGATGTCCCTGGTTTTTGTGCTATGGATGTTGTAATGTGATAACTGATGCCCTTGGTTTGTTGTTGTATGGGTAGATGTAACGGTGATAACTGATGCCCTTGGTTTGTTGAGCTATGGGTGGTTGTAATGGTGATAACTGATGCCCTTGGTTTGTTGTGCTATGGATGGGTGTAATGGTGATAACTGATGCCCCTGGTTTGTTGTGCTATGGGTGGGTGTAAAGGTGATAACTGATGCCCTTGGTTTGTTGCGCTATGGGTGGATGTAACAGTGATAACTGATGCCCCTGGTTTGTTGCGCTAAGGCTGGGTGTAACGGTGATAACTGATGCCCTTGGTTTGTTGTGCTATGGGTGGTTGTAACGGTGATAACTGATGCCCTTGGTTTGTTGTGCTATGGGTGGTTGTAACGGTGATAACTGATGCCCTTGGTTTGTTGTGCTATGGGTGGGTGTAATGGTGATAACTGATGCCCCTGGTTTGTTGTGCTATGGGTGGGAGTAATGGTGATAACTGATGCCCTTGGTTTGTTGTGCTATGGGAACGTGTAATGGTGATAACTGATGCCCTAGGTTTTTTGTGTTATGGGTGGATGTAAGGCTGATAATTGATGCCCTTGGTTTGTTGTGTAATGGGTGGATGTAATGGTGATTACTGATGCCCTTGATTTGTTGCGCAATGGGTGGATGTAACAGTGATAACAGATGCCCTTGGTTTGTTGTTAATGGTGATAACTGATGCCCTCGGTTTGTTGTTCTATGGGTGGATATAAAGGTGATAACTGATGCCCTTGGTTTGTTATGCTATGAGTGGGTATGGTGATAACTGATGCCCTTGGTTTGTTGTTCTATGGATGGATGTAATGGTGATAAAGGATGCCCTTGGTTTGTTGTTCTATGGGTGGTTGTAACGGTGATAACTGATGCCCTTGGTTTGTTGTGCTATGGGTGGTTGTAGTGGTGATAACTGATGCACTTGGTTTATTTTGCTACAGGTAGGTGTAACGGTGATAACTGATGCCCTTGGTTTGTTGTGCTATGGGTGGATGTAATGGTGATAACTGATGCCGCAGGTTTGTTACGCTATGGGTGGGTGTAATGGTGATAACTGATGCCCCTGGTTTGTTGCGCTAAGGGAAGATGTAACGGTGATAACTGATGCCCCTGGTTTGTTGCGCTAAGGGTGGGTGTAATGGTGATAACTGATGCACTTGGATTGTTGCGCAATGGGTGGATGTAACGATGATAACTGATGCCCTTGGTTTGTTGTTCTATGGGTGGGTGTAATGGTGATAACTGATGCCCTTGGTTTGTTGTGCTATAGGTGGATGTAATGGTGATACCTGATGCCCTTGGATTGTTGTGCTATCGGTTGGTGTAATGGTGATAACTGATGCCCCTGGTTTCTTGTGCTATGGGTGGGTGTAATGGTGATAACTGATGCACTTGGTTTGTTGCGCAATGGGTGGATGTAACGGTGATAACTGATGCCCTTGGTTTGTTGTTGTATGGGTAGATGTAACGGTGATAACTGATGCCCCTGGTTTGTTGTGCTATGGGTGGGAGTAATCTTGATAACTGATGCCCTTGGTTTGTTGTGCTATGGGAGGGTGTAATGGTGATAACTGATGCCCTTGGTTTGTTGTGTTATGGGTGGATGTAAGGCTGATAACTGATGCCCTTTGTTTGTTGTGTAATGGGTGGATGTAATTGTGATAACTGATGCCCTTGGTTTGTTGTGCTATGGGTGGGTGTAATGGTGATAACTGATGCCCCTGGTTTGTTGTGCTATGGGTGGGAGTAATGGTGATAACTGATGCCCTTGGTTTGTTTTGCTATGGGTGGGTGTAATGGTGATAACTGATGCCCTTGGTTTGTTATGTTATGGGTGGATGTAAGGCTGATAACTGATGCCCTTGGTTTGTTGTGCTATGGGTGGATGTAATGGTGATAACTGATGCCCTTGGTTTGTTGTGCTATGGGTGGGTGTAATGGTGATAACTGATGCCCCTGGTTTGTTGTGCTATGGGAGGGTGTAATGGTGATAACTGATTCCCCTGGTTTGTTGTGCTATGGGTGGTTGTAAAAGTGATAACTGATGCCCCTGGTTTGTTATGCTATGCATGGATGTAATGGTGATAACTGATGCCGCAGGTTTGTTACGCTATGGGTGGGTGTAATGGTGATAACTGATGCCCCTGGTTTGTTGCGCTAAGGGAAGAGGTAACGGTGATAACTGATGCCCCTGGTTTGTTGCGCTAAGGGTGGGTGTAATGGTGATAACTGATGCACTTGGTTTGTTGCGCAATGGGTGGATGTAACGGTGATAACTGATGCCCTTGGTTTGTTGTTCTATGGGTGGGTGTAATGGTGATAACTGATGCCCTTGGTTTGTTGTGCTATAGGTGGATGTAATGGTGATACCTGATGCCCTTGGATTGTTGTGCTATCGGTGGGTGTAATGGTGATAACTGATGCCCCTGGTTTTTGTGCTATGGGTGGGTGTAATGGTGATAACTGATGCACTTGGTTTTTTGCGCAATGGGTGGATGTAACGGTGATAACTGATGCCCTTGGTTTGTTGTACTATGGGTGGTGGTAATGGTGATAACTGATACCCTTGATTTGTTGCGCAATGGGTGGATGTAACTGATAACTGATGCCCTTGGTTTGTTGTTAATGGTGATAACTGATGCCCTTGGTTTGTTGTTCTATGGATGGATGTAATGGCGATAAAGGATGCCCTTGGTTTGTTGTGCTATGGGTGGATGTATCGGTGATAACTGATGTCCCTGGTTTGTTGTGTTATGGGTGGTTGTAATGGTGATAACTGATGCCCTTGGTTTGTTGTTGTATGGGTAGATGTAACGGTGATAACTGATGCCCTTGGTTTGTTGTGCTATGGGTGGTTGTAATGGTGATAACTGATGCCCTTGGTTTGTTGTGCTATGGGTGGGTGTAATGGTGATAAGTGATGCCCCTGGTTTGTTGCGCTAAGGCTGGGTGTAACGATGATAACTGATGCCCTTGGTTTGTTGTGCTATGGGTGGTTGTAACAGTGATAACTGATGCCCTTGGTTTGTTGTGCTATGGGTGGTTGTAACGGTGATAACTGATGCCCTTGGTTTATTGTGCTATGGGTGGGTGTAACGGTGATAACTGTTGCCCTTGGTTTGTTGTGCTATGGGTGGGTGTAATGGTGATAACTGATGCCCCTGGTTTGTTTTGCTATGGGTGGGTGTAATGGTGATAACTGATGCCCTTGGTTTGTTATGTTATGGGTGGATGTAAGGCTGATAACTGATGCCCTTGGTTTGTTGTGCTATGGGTGGATGTAATGGTGATAACTGATGCCCTTGGTTTGTTGTGCTATGGGTGGGTGTTATGGTGATAACTGATGCCCCTGGTTTGTTGTGCTATGGGAGAGTGTAATGGTGATAACTGATTCCCCTGGTTTGTTGTGCTATGGGTGGTTGTAAAAGTGATAACTGATGCCCCTGGTTTGTTATGCTATGCATGGATGTAATGGTGATAACTGATGCCGCTGGTTTGTTGCGCAATGGGTGGATGTAACGGTGATAACTGATGCCCTTGGTTTGTTGTTCTATGTGTGGGTGTAATGGTGATAACTGATGCCCTTGGTTTGCTGTGCTATGGGTGGTGGTAATGGTGATAACTGATGCCCTTGATTTGTTGCGCAATGGGTGGATGTAACAGTGATAACTGATGCCCTTGGTTTGTTGTTAATGGTGATAACTGATGCCCTTGGTTTGTTGTTCTATGGATGGATGTAATGGTGATAAAGGATGCCCTTGGTTTGTTGTTCTATGGGTGGATGTAACGGTGATAACTGATGCCCTTGGTTTGTTGTTAATGGTGATAACTGATGCCCTCGGTTTGTTGTGCTATGGGTGGGTGTAATGGTAATAACTGATGCCCTTGGTTTGTTGTTCTTTGGATGGATGTAATGGTGATAAAGGATGCCCTTGGTTTGTTGTTCTATGGGTGGATGTAACGGTGATAACTGATGCCCTTGGTTTGTTGTGCTATGGGTGGTTGTAGTGGTGATAACTGATGCACTTGGTTTGTTGTGCTATGGGAGGATGTAATGGTGATAACTGATGCCCTTTGTTTGTTGTGCTATGGGTGGCTGTAATGGTGATAACTGATGCCCTTTGTTTGTTGTGCTATGGGAGGATGTAATGGTGATAACTGATGCCCTTTGTTTGTTGTGCTATGGGTGGATGTAACGGTGATAACTGATGTCTCTGGTTTGTTGTGCTATGGGTGGATGTAACGGTGATAACTGATGTCCCTGGTTTGTTGTGTTATGGGTGGTTGTAATTGTGATAACTGATGCCCTTGGTTTGTTGTGCTATGGGTGGATGTAACGGGGATAACTGATGTCCCTGGTTTGTTGTGCTATGGGTGGTTGTAATGGTGATAACTGATGCCCTTGGTTTGTTGTTGTATGGGTAGATGTAACGGTGATAACTGATGCCCCTGGTTTGTTGTGCTATGGGTGGGTGTAAAGGTGATAACTGATGCCCTTGGTTTGTTGCGCTATGGGTGGATGTAACAGCGATAACTGATGCCCCTGGTTTGTTACGCTAAGGCTGGGTGTAACGGTGATAACTGATGCCCTTGGTTTGTTGCGCTATGGGTGGATGTAACAGTGATAACTGATCCCCCTGGTTTGTTGCTCTAAGGCTGGGTGTAACGGTGATAACTGTTGCCCTTGGTTTGTTGTGCTATGGGTGGTTGTAACGGTGATAACTGATGCCTTTGGTTTGTTGTGCTATGGGTGGTTGTAACGGTGATAACTGATGCCCTTGGTTTGTTGTGCTATGGGTGGGTGTAATGGTGATAACTGATGCCCCTGGTTTGTTGTGCTATGGGTGGGAGTAATGGTGATAACTGATGCCCTTGGTTTGTTGTGCAATGGGAGGGTGTAATGGTGATAACTGATGCCCTTGGTTTGTTGTGTTATGGGTGGATGTAAGGCTGATAACTGATGCCCTTGGTTTGTTGTGTAATGGGTGGATGTAATGGTGATAACTGATGCCCTTGGTTTGTTGTGCTATGGGTGGGTGTAATGGTGATAACTGATGCCCCTGGTTTGTTGTGCTATGGGAGGGTGTAATGGTGATAACTGATTCCCCTGGTTTGTTGTGCTATGGGTGGGTGTAAAAGTGATAACTGATGCCCCTGGTTTGTTGTGCTAAGGGAGGATGTAACGGTGATAAGTGATGCCCCTGGTTTGTTGTGCTATGCATGGATATAATGGTGATAACTGATGCCGCTGGTTTGTTGCGCTATGGGTGGGTGTAATGGTGATAACTGATGCCCTTGGTTTGTTGTTCTATGGGTGGTTGTAATGGTGATAACTGATGCCCCTGGCTTGTTACGCTAAGGGTGGGTGTAATGGTAATAACTGATGCACTTGGTTTGTTGCGCAATGGGTGGATGTAACGGTGATAACTGATGCCCTTGGTTTGTTGTTCTATGGGTGGGTGTAATGGTGATAACTGATGCCCTTGGTTTGTTGTGCTATGGGTGGTTGTAATGGTGATAACTGATGCCCTTGGTTTGTTGTGCTATGGGAGGGTGTAATGGTGATAACTGATGCCCTTGGTTTGTTGTGCTATGGGTGGGTGTAATGGTGATAACTGATGCCCTTGGGTTGTTGTGCTATCGGTGGGTGTAATGGTGATAACTGATGCCCCTGGTTTCTTGTGCTATGGGTGGGTGTAATGGTGATAACTGATGCCCTTGGTTTGCTGTGCTATGGGTGGTTGTAATGGTGATTACTGATGCCCTTGATTTGTTGCGCAATGGGTGGATATAACAGTGATAACTGATGCCCTTGGTTTGTTGTTAATGGTGATAACTGATGCCCTTGGTTTGTTGTTCTATGGATGGATGTAATGGTGATAAAGGATGCCCTTGGTTTGTTGTTCTATGGGTGGATGTAACGGTGATAACTGATGCCCTTGGTTTGTTGTTAATGGTGATAATTGATGCCCTCAGTTTGTTGTTCTATGGGTGGATGTAAAGGTGATAACTGATGCCCTTGGTTTGTTGTGCTATGGGTGGGTGTAATGGTGATAACAGATGCCCTTGGTTTGTTGTTCTATGGATGGATGTAATGGTGATAAAGGATGCCCTTTGTTTGTTGTTCTATGGGTGGTTGTAGTGGTGATAACTGATGCACTTGGTTTATTTTGCTACAGGTAGGTGTAACGGTGATAACTGATGCCCTTTGTTTGTTGTGCTATGGGTGGTTGTAGTGGTGATAACTGATGCACTTGGTTTATTTTGCTACAGGTAGGTGTAACGGTGATAACTGATGCCCTTTGTTTGTTGTGCTATGTGTGGCTGTAATGGTGATAACTGATGCCCTTGGTTTGTTGTGCTATGGGAGGATGTAATGGTGATAACTGATGCCATTGGTTTGTTGTGCTATGAGTGGATGTAACGGTGATAACTGATGTCCCTGGTTTGTTGTGCTATGGGTGGTTGTAATGGTGATAACTGATGCCCTTGGTTTGTTGTGCTATGGGTGGATGTAACGGTGATAACTGATGTCCCTGGTTTGTTGTGCTATGGGTGGTTGTAATGGTGATAACTGATGCCCTTGGTTTGTTGTTGTATGGGTAGATGTAACGGTGATAACTGATGCCCTTGGTTTGTTGTGCTATGGGTGGTTGTAATGGTGATAACTGATGCCCTTGGTTTGTTGTGCTATGGGTGGGTGTAATGGTGATAACTGATGCCCCTGGTTTGTTGTACTATGGGTGGGTGTAAAGGTGATAACTGATGCCCTTGGTTTGTTGCGCTATGGGTGGATGTAACAGTGATAACTGATGCCCCTGGTTTGTTGCGCTAAGGCTGGGTGTAACGGTGATAACTGATGCCCTTGGTTTGTTGTGCTATGGGTGGTTGTAACGGTGATAACTGATGCCCTTGGTTTGTTGTGCTATGGGTGGTTGTAACGGTGATAACTGATGCCCTTGGTTTGTTGTGCTATGGGTGGGTGTAACGGTGATAACTGATGCCCCTGGTTTGTTGTGCTATGGGTGGGAGTAATGGTGATAACTGATGCCCTTGGTTTGTTGTGCTATGGGAGCGTGTAATGGTGATAACTGATGCCCTAGGTTTTTTGTGTTATGGGTGGATGTAAGGCTGATAATTGATGCCCTTGGTTTGTTGTGTAATGGGTGGATGTAATGGTGATTACTGATGCCCTTGATTTGTTGCGCAATGGGTGGATGTAACAGTGATAACAGATGCCCTTGGTTTGTTGTTAATGGTGATAACTGATGCCCTCGGTTTGTTGTTCTATGGGTGGATATAAAGGTGATAACTGATGCCCTTGGTTTGTTATGCTATGAGTGGGTATAATGGTGATAACTGATGCCCTTGGTTTGTTGTTCTATGGATGGATGTAATGGTGATAAAGGATGCCCTTGGTTTGTTGTTCTATGGGTGGTTGTAACGGTGATAACTGATGCCCTTGGTTTGTTGTGCTATGGGTGGTTGTAGTGGTGATAACTGATGCACTTGGTTTATTTTGCTACAGGTAGGTGTAACGGTGATAACTGATGCCCTTGGTTTGTTGTGCTATGGGTGGATGTAATGGTGATAACTGATGCCGCAGGTTTGTTACGCTATGGGTGGGTGTAATGGTGATAACTGATGCCCCTGGTTTGTTGCGCTAAGGGAAGATGTAACGGTGATAACTGATGCCCCTGGTTTGTTGCGCTAAGGGTGGGTGTAATGGTGATAACTGATGCACTTGGATTGTTGCGCAATGGGTGGATGTAACGATGATAACTGATGCCCTTGGTTTGTTGTTCTATGGGTGGGTGTAATGGTGATAACTGATGCCCTTGGTTTGTTGTGCTATAGGTGGATGTAATGGTGATACCTGATGCCCTTGGATTGTTGTGCTATCGGTTGGTGTAATGGTGATAACTGATGCCCCTGGTTTCTTGTGCTATGGGTGGGTGTAATGGTGATAACTGATGCACTTGGTTTGTTGCGCAATGGGTGGATGTAACGGTGATAACTGATGCCCTTGGTTTGTTGTTGTATGGGTAGATGTAACGGTGATAACTGATGCCCCTGGTTTGTTGTGCTATGGGTGGGAGTAATCTTGATAACTGATGCCCTTGGTTTGTTGTGCTATGGGAGGGTGTAATGGTGATAACTGATGCCCTTGGTTTGTTGTGTTATGGGTGGATGTAAGGCTGATAACTGATGCCCTTTGTTTGTTGTGTAATGGGTGGATGTAATTGTGATAACTGATGCCCTTGGTTTGTTGTGCTATGGGTGGGTGTAATGGTGATAACTGATGCCCTGGTTTGTTGTGCTATGGGTGGGAGTAATGGTGATAACTGATGCCCTTGGTTTGTTTTGCTATGGGTGGGTGTAATGGTGATAACTGATGCCCTTGGTTTGTTATGTTATGGGTGGATGTAAGGCTGATAACTGATGCCCTTGGTTTGTTGTGCTATGGGTGGATGTAATGGTGATAACTGATGCCCTTGGTTTGTTGTGCTATGGGTGGGTGTAATGGTGATAACTGATGCCCCTGGTTTGTTGTGCTATGGGAGGGTGTAATGGTGATAACTGATTCCCCTGGTTTGTTGTGCTATGGGTGGTTGTAAAAGTGATAACTGATGCCCCTGGTTTGTTATGCTATGCATGGATGTAATGGTGATAACTGATGCCGCAGGTTTGTTACGCTATGGGTGGGTGTAATGGTGATAACTGATGCCCCTGGTTTGTTGCGCTAAGGGAAGAGGTAACGGTGATAACTGATGCCCCTGGTTTGTTGCGCTAAGGGTGGGTGTAATGGTGATAACTGATGCACTTGGTTTGTTGTGCAATGGGTGGATGTAACGGTGATAACTGATGCCCTTGGTTTGTTGTTCTATGGGTGGGTGTAATTGTGATAACTGATGCCCTTGGTTTGTTGTGCTATAGGTGGATGTAATGGTGATACCTGATGCCCTTGGATTGTTGTGCTATCGGTGGGTGTAATGGTGATAACTGATGCCCCTGGTTTCTTGTGCTATGGGTGGGTGTAATGGTGATAACTGATGCACTTGGTTTTTTGCGCAATGGGTGGATGTAACGGTGATAACTGATGCCCTTGGTTTGTTGTACTATGGGTGGTGGTAATGGTGATAACTGATACCCTTGATTTGTTGCGCAATGGGTGGATGTAACTGATAACTGATGCCCTTGGTTTGTTGTTAATGGTGATAACTGATGCCCTTGGTTTGTTGTTCTATGGATGGATGTAATGGCGATAAAGGATGCCCTTGGTTTGTTGTGCTATGGGTGGATGTATCGGTGATAACTGATGTCCCTGGTTTGTTGTGCTATGGGTGGTTGTAATGGTGATAACTGATGCCCTTGGTTTGTTGTTGTATGGGTAGATGTAACGGTGATAACTGATGCCCTTGGTTTGTTGTGCTATGGGTGGTTGTAATGGTGATAACTGATGCCCTTGGTTTGTTGTGCTATGGGTGGGTGTAATGGTGATAAGTGATGCCCCTGG
This sequence comes from Paraescarpia echinospica, assembly GCA_020002185.1. Classification (NCBI taxonomy): domain Eukaryota; kingdom Metazoa; phylum Annelida; class Polychaeta; order Sabellida; family Siboglinidae; genus Paraescarpia; species Paraescarpia echinospica. The sequence continues at coordinate 18,520,848 of CM034540.1, forward strand.
TTTGTTGCGCTAAGGCTGGGTGTAACGATGATAACTGATGCCCTTGGTTTGTTGTGCTATGGGTGGTTGTAACAGTGATAACTGATGCCCTTGGTTTGTTGTGCTATGGGTGGTTGTAACGGTGATAACTGATGCCCTTGGTTTATTGTGCTATGGGTGGGTGTAACGGTGATAACTGTTGCCCTTGGTTTGTTGTGCTATGGGTGGGTGTAATGGTGATAACTGATGCCCCTGGTTTGTTTTGCTATGGGTGGGTGTAATGGTGATAACTGATGCCCTTGGTTTGTTATGTTATGGGTGGATGTAAGGCTGATAACTGATGCCCTTGGTTTGTTGTGCTATGGGTGGATGTAATGGTGATAACTGATGCCCTTGGTTTGTTGTGCTATGGGTGGGTGTTATGGTGATAACTGATGCCCCTGGTTTGTTGTGCTATGGGAGAGTGTAATGGTGATAACTGATTCCCCTGGTTTGTTGTGCTATGGGTGGTTGTAAAAGTGATAACTGATGCCCCTGGTTTGTTATGCTATGCATGGATGTAATGGTGATAACTGATGCCGCTGGTTTGTTGCGCAATGGGTGGATGTAACGGTGATAACTGATGCCCTTGGTTTGTTGTTCTATGGGGGTGTAATGGTGATAACTGATGCCCTTGGTTTGCTGTGCTATGGGTGGTGGTAATGGTGATAACTGATGCCCTTGATTTGTTGCGCAATGGGTGGATGTAACAGTGATAACTGATGCCCTTGGTTTGTTGTTAATGGTGATAACTGATGCCCTTGGTTTGTTGTTCTATGGATGGATGTAATGGTGATAAAGGATGCCCTTGGTTTGTTGTTCTATGGGTGGATGTAACGGTGATAACTGATGCCCTTGGTTTGTTGTTAATGGTGATAACTGATGCCCTCGGTTTGTTGTGCTATGGGTGGGTGTAATGGTAATAACTGATGCCCTTGGTTTGTTGTTCTTTGGATGGATGTAATGGTGATAAAGGATGCCCTTGGTTTGTTGTTCTATGGGTGGATGTAACGGTGATAACTGATGCCCTTGGTTTGTTGTGCTATGGGTGGTTGTAGTGGTGATAACTGATGCACTTGGTTTGTTGTGCTATGGGAGGATGTAATGGTGATAACTGATGCCCTTTGTTTGTTGTGCTATGGGTGGCTGTAATGGTGATAACTGATGCCCTTGGTTTGTTGTGCTATGGGAGGATGTAATGGTGATAACTGATGCCCTTTGTTTGTTGTGCTATGGGTGGATGTAACGGTGATAACTGATGTCTCTGGTTTGTTGTGCTATGGGTGGATGTAACGGTGATAACTGATGTCCCTGGTTTGTTGTGTTATGGGTGGTTGTAATTGTGATAACTGATGCCCTTGGTTTGTTGTGCTATGGGTGGATGTAACGGGGATAACTGATGTCCCTGGTTTGTTGTGCTATGGGTGGTTGTAATGGTGATAACTGATGCCCTTGGTTTGTTGTTGTATGGGTAGATGTAACGGTGATAACTGATGCCCCTGGTTTGTTGTGCTATGGGTGGGTGTAAAGGTGATAACTGATGCCCTTGGTTTGTTGCGCTATGGGTGGATGTAACAGCGATAACTGATGCCCCTGGTTTGTTACGCTAAGGCTGGGTGTAACGGTGATAACTGATGCCCTTGGTTTGTTGCGCTATGGGTGGATGTAACAGTGATAACTGATCCCCCTGGTTTGTTGCGCTAAGGCTGGGTGTAACGGTGATAACTGTTGCCCTTGGTTTGTTGTGCTATGGGTGGTTGTAACGGTGATAACTGATGCCTTTGGTTTGTTGTGCTATGGGTGGTTGTAACGGTGATAACTGATGCCCTTGGTTTGTTGTGCTATGGGTGGGTGTAATGGTGATAACTGATGCCCCTGGTTTGTTGTGCTATGGGTGGGAGTAATGGTGATAACTGATGCCCTTGGTTTGTTGTGCAATGGGAGGGTGTAATGGTGATAACTGATGCCCTTGGTTTGTTGTGTTATGGGTGGATGTAAGGCTGATAACTGATGCCCTTGGTTTGTTGTGTAATGGGTGGATGTAATGGTGATAACTGATGCCCTTGGTTTGTTGTGCTATGGGTGGGTGTAATGGTGATAACTGATGCCCCTGGTTTGTTGTGCTATGGGAGGGTGTAATGGTGATAACTGATTCCCCTGGTTTGTTGTGCTATGGGTGGGTGTAAAAGTGATAACTGATGCCCCTGGTTTGTTGTGCTAAGGGAGGATGTAACGGTGATAAGTGATGCCCCTGGTTTGTTGTGCTATGCATGGATATAATGGTGATAACTGATGCCGCTGGTTTGTTGCGCTATGGGTGGGTGTAATGGTGATAACTGATGCCCTTGGTTTGTTGTTCTATGGGTGGTTGTAATGGTGATAACTGATGCCCCTGGCTTGTTACGCTAAGGGTGGGTGTAATGGTAATAACTGATGCACTTGGTTTGTTGCGCAATGGGTGGATGTAACGGTGATAACTGATGCCCTTGGTTTGTTGTTCTATGGGTGGGTGTAATGGTGATAACTGATGCCCTTGGTTTGTTGTGCTATGGGTGGTTTAATGGTGATAACTGATGCCCTTGGTTTGTTGTGCTATGGGAGGGTGTAATGGTGATAACTGATGCCCTTGGTTTGTTGTGCTATGGGTGGGTGTAATGGTGATAACTGATGCCCTTGGTTGTTGTGCTATCGGTGGGTGTAATGGTGATAACTGATGCCCCTGGTTTCTTGTGCTATGGGTGGGTGTAATGGTGATAACTGATGCCCTTGGTTTGCTGTGCTATGGGTGGTTGTAATGGTGATTACTGATGCCCTTGATTTGTTGCGCAATGGGTGGATATAACAGTGATAACTGATGCCCTTGGTTTGTTGTTAATGGTGATAACTGATGCCCTTGGTTTGTTGTTCTATGGATGGATGTAATGGTGATAAAGGATGCCCTTGGTTTGTTGTTCTATGGGTGGATGTAACGGTGATAACTGATGCCCTTGGTTTGTTGTTAATGGTGATAATTGATGCCCTCAGTTTGTTGTTCTATGGGTGGATGTAAAGGTGATAACTGATGCCCTTGGTTTGTTGTGCTATGGGTGGGTGTAATGGTGATAACAGATGCCCTTGGTTTGTTGTTCTATGGATGGATGTAATGGTGATAAAGGATGCCCTTTGTTTGTTGTTCTATGGGTGGTTGTAGTGGTGATAACTGATGCACTTGGTTTATTTTGCTACAGGTAGGTGTAACGGTGATAACTGATGCCCTTTGTTTGTTGTGCTATGGGTGGTTGTAGTGGTGATAACTGATGCACTTGGTTTATTTTGCTACAGGTAGGTGTAACGGTGATAACTGATGCCCTTTGTTTGTTGTGCTATGTGTGGCTGTAATGGTGATAACTGATGCCCTTGGTTTGTTGTGCTATGGGAGGATGTAATGGTGATAACTGATGCCATTGGTTTGTTGTGCTATGAGTGGATGTAACGGTGATAACTGATGTCCCTGGTTTGTTGTGCTATGGGTGGTTGTAATGGTGATAACTGATGCCCTTGGTTTGTTGTGCTATGGGTGGATGTAACGGTGATAACTGATGTCCCTGGTTTGTTGTGCTATGGGTGGTTGTAATGGTGATAACTGATGCCCTTGGTTTGTTGTTGTATGGGTAGATGTAACGGTGATAACTGATGCCCTTGGTTTGTTGTGCTATGGGTGGTTGTAATGGTGATAACTGATGCCCTTGGTTTGTTGTGCTATGGGTGGGTGTAATGGTGATAACTGATGCCCCTGGTTTGTTGTACTATGGGTGGGTGTAAAGGTGATAACTCATGCCCTTGGTTTGTTGCGCTATGGGTGGATGTAACAGTGATAACTGATGCCCCTGGTTTGTTGCGCTAAGGCTGGGTGTAACGGTGATAACTGATGCCCTTGGTTTGTTGTGCTATGGGTGGTTGTAACGGTGATAACTGATGCCCTTGGTTTGTTGTGCTATGGGTGGTTGTAACGGTGATAACTGATGCCCTTGGTTTGTTGTGCTATGGGTGGGTGTAACGGTGATAACTGATGCCCCTGGTTTGTTGTGCTATGGGTGGGAGTAATGGTGATAACTGATGCCCTTGGTTTGTTGTGTTATGGGAGCGTGTAATGGTGATAACTGATGCCCTAGGTTTTTTGTGTTATGGGTGGATGTAAGGCTGATAATTGATGCCCTTGGTTTGTTGTGTAATGGGTGGATGTAATGGTGATTACTGATGCCCTTGATTTGTTGCGCAATGGGTGGATGTAACAGTGATAACAGATGCCCTTGGTTTGTTGTTAATGGTGATAACTGATACCCTCGGTTTGTTGTTCTATGGGTGGATATAAAGGTGATAACTGATGCCCTTGGTTTGTTATGCTATGAGTGGGTATAATGGTGATAACTGATGCCCTTGGTTTGTTGTTCTATGGATGGATGTAATGGTGATAAAGGATGCCCTTGGTTTGTTGTTCTATGGGTGGTTGTAACGGTGATAACTGATGCCCTTGGTTTGTTGTGCTATGGGTGGTTGTAGTGGTGATAACTGATGCACTTGGTTTATTTTGCTACAGGTAGGTGTAACGGTGATAACTGATGCCCTTGGTTTGTTGTGCTATGGGTGGATGTAATGGTGATAACTGATGCCGCAGGTTTGTTACGCTATGGGTGGGTGTAATGGTGATAACTGATGCCCCTGGTTTGTTGCGCTAAGGGAAGATGTAACGGTGATAACTGATGCCCCTGGTTTGTTGCGCTAAGGGTGGGTGTAATGGTGATAACTGATGCACTTGGATTGTTGCGCAATGGGTGGATGTAACGATGATAACTGATGCCCTTGGTTTGTTGTTCTATGGGTGGGTGTAATGGTGATAACTGATGCCCTTGGTTTGTTGTGCTATAGGTGGATGTAATGGTGATACCTGATGCCCTTGGATTGTTGTGCTATCGGTTGGTGTAATGGTGATAACTGATGCCCCTGGTTTCTTGTGCTATGGGTGGGTGTAATGGTGATAACTGATGCACTTGGTTTGTTGCGCAATGGGTGGATGTAACGGTGATAACTGATGCCCTTGGTTTGTTGTTGTATGGGTAGATGTAACGGTGATAACTGATGCCCCTGGTTTGTTGTGCTATGGGTGGGAGTAATCTTGATAACTGATGCCCTTGGTTTGTTGTGCTATGGGAGGGTGTAATGGTGATAACTGATGCCCTTGGTTTGTTGTGTTATGGGTGGATGTAAGGCTGATAACTGATGCCCTTTGTTTGTTGTGTAATGGGTGGATGTAATTGTGATAACTGATGCCCTTGGTTTGTTGTGCTATGGGTGGGTGTAATGGTGATAACTGATGCTCCTGGTTTGTTGTGCTATGGGTGGGAGTAATGGTGATAACTGATGCCCTTGGTTTGTTTTGCTATGGGTGGGTGTAATGGTGATAACTGATGCCCTTGGTTTGTTATGTTATGGGTGGATGTAAGGCTGATAACTGATGCCCTTGGTTTGTTGTGCTATGGGTGGATGTAATGGTGATAACTGATGCCCTTGGTTTGTTGTGCTATGGGTGGGTGTAATGGTGATAACTGATGCCCCTGGTTTGTTGTGCTATGGGAGGGTGTAATGGTGATAACTGATTCCCCTGGTTTGTTGTGCTATGGGTGGTTGTAAAAGTGATAACTGATGCCCCTGGTTTGTTATGCTATGCATGGATGTAATGGTGATAACTGATGCCGCAGGTTTGTTACGCTATGGGTGGGTGTAATGGTGATAACTGATGCCCCTGGTTTGTTGCGCTAAGGGAAGAGGTAACGGTGATAACTGATGCCCCTGGTTTGTTGCGCTAAGGGTGGGTGTAATGGTGATAACTGATGCACTTGGTTTGTTGCGCAATGGGTGGATGTAACGGTGATAACTGATGCCCTTGGTTTGTTGTTCTATGGGTGGGTGTAATGGTGATAACTGATGCCCTTGGTTTGTTGTGCTATAGGTGGATGTAATGGTGATACCTGATGCCCTTGGATTGTTGTGCTATCGGTGGGTGTAATGGTGATAACTGATGCCCCTGGTTTCTTGTGCTATGGGTGGGTGTAATGGTGATAACTGATGCACTTGGTTTTTTGCGCAATGGGTGGATGTAACGGTGATAACTGATGCCCTTGGTTTGTTGTACTATGGGTGGTGGTAATGGTGATAACTGATACCCTTGATTTGTTGCGCAATGGGTGGATGTAACTGATAACTGATGCCCTTGGTTTGTTGTTAATGGTGATAACTGATGCCCTTGGTTTGTTGTTCTATGGATGGATGTAATGGCGATAAAGGATGCCCTTGGTTTGTTGTGCTATGGGTGGATGTATCGGTGATAACTGATGTCCCTGGTTTGTTGTGTTATGGGTGGTTGTAATGGTGATAACTGATGCCCTTGGTTTGTTGTTGTATGGGTAGATGTAACGGTGATAACTGATGCCCTTGGTTTGTTGTGCTATGGGTGGTTGTAATGGTGATAACTGATGCCCTTGGTTTGTTGTGCTATGGGTGGGTGTAATGGTGATAAGTGATGCCCCTGGTTTGTTGCGCTAAGGCTGGGTGTAACGATGATAACTGATGCCCTTGGTTTGTTGTGCTATGGGTGGTTGTAACAGTGATAACTGATGCCCTTGGTTTGTTGTGCTATGGGTGGTTGTAACGGTGATAACTGATGCCCTTGGTTTATTGTGCTATGGGTGGGTGTAACGGTGATAACTGTTGCCCTTGGTTTGTTGTGCTATGGGTGGGTGTAATGGTGATAACTGATGCCCCTGGTTTGTTTTGCTATGGGTGGGTGTAATGGTGATAACTGATGCCCTTGGTTTGTTATGTTATGGGTGGATGTAAGGCTGATAACTGATGCCCTTGGTTTGTTGTGCTATGGGTGGATGTAATGGTGATAACTGATGCCCTTGGTTTGTTGTGCTATGGGTGGGTGTTATGGTGATAACTGATGCCCCTGGTTTGTTGTGCTATGGGAGAGTGTAATGGTGATAACTGATTCCCCTGGTTTGTTGTGCTATGGGTGGTTGTAAAAGTGATAACTGATGCCCCTGGTTTGTTATGCTATGCATGGATGTAATGGTGATAACTGATGCCGCTGGTTTGTTGCGCAATGGGTGGATGTAACGGTGATAACTGATGCCCTTGGTTTGTTGTTCTATGGGTGGGTGTAATGGTGATAACTGATGCCCTTGGTTTGCTGTGCTATGGGTGGTGGTAATGGTGATAACTGATGCCCTTGATTTGTTGCGCAATGGGTGGATGTAACAGTGATAACTGATGCCCTTGGTTTGTTGTTAATGGTGATAACTGATGCCCTTGGTTTGTTGTTCTATGGATGGATGTAATGGTGATAAAGGATGCCCTTGGTTTGTTGTTCTATGGGTGGATGTAACGGTGATAACTGATGCCCTTGGTTTGTTGTTAATGGTGATAACTGATGCCCTCGGTTTGTTGTGCTATGGGTGGGTGTAATGGTAATAACTGATGCCCTTGGTTTGTTGTTCTTTGGATGGATGTAATGGTGATAAAGGATGCCCTTGGTTTGTTGTTCTATGGGTGGATGTAACGGTGATAACTGATGCCCTTGGTTTGTTGTGCTATGGGTGGTTGTAGTGGTGATAACTGATGCACTTGGTTTGTTGTGCTATGGGAGGATGTAATGGTGATAACTGATGCCCTTTGTTTGTTGTGCTATGGGTGGCTGTAATGGTGATAACTGATGCCCTTGGTTTGTTGTGCTATGGGAGGATGTAATGGTGATAACTGATGCCCTTTGTTTGTTGTGCTATGGGTGGATGTAACGGTGATAACTGATGTCTCTGGTTTGTTGTGCTATGGGTGGATGTAACGGTGATAACTGATGTCCCTGGTTTGTTGTGTTATGGGTGGTTGTAATTGTGATAACTGATGCCCTTGGTTTGTTGTGCTATGGGTGGATGTAACGGGGATAACTGATGTCCCTGGTTTGTTGTGCTATGGGTGGTTGTAATGGTGATAACTGATGCCCTTGGTTTGTTGTTGTATGGGTAGATGTAACGGTGATAACTGATGCCCCTGGTTTGTTGTGCTATGGGTGGGTGTAAAGGTGATAACTGATGCCCTTGGTTTGTTGCGCTATGGGTGGATGTAACAGCGATAACTGATGCCCCTGGTTTGTTACGCTAAGGCTGGGTGTAACGGTGATAACTGATGCCCTTGGTTTGTTGCGCTATGGGTGGATGTAACAGTGATAACTGATCCCCCTGGTTTGTTGCTCTAAGGCTGGGTGTAACGGTGATAACTGTTGCCCTTGGTTTGTTGTGCTATGGGTGGTTGTAACGGTGATAACTGATGCCTTTGGTTTGTTGTGCTATGGGTGGTTGTAACGGTGATAACTGATGCCCTTGGTTTGTTGTGCTATGGGTGGGTGTAATGGTGATAACTGATGCCCCTGGTTTGTTGTGCTATGGGTGGGAGTAATGGTGATAACTGATGCCCTTGGTTTGTTGTGCAATGGGAGGGTGTAATGGTGATAACTGATGCCCTTGGTTTGTTGTGTTATGGGTGGATGTAAGGCTGATAACTGATGCCCTTGGTTTGTTGTGTAATGGGTGGATGTAATGGTGATAACTGATGCCCTTGGTTTGTTGTGCTATGGGTGGGTGTAATGGTGATAACTGATGCCCCTGGTTTGTTGTGCTATGGGAGGGTGTAATGGTGATAACTGATTCCCCTGGTTTGTTGTGCTATGGGTGGGTGTAAAAGTGATAACTGATGCCCCTGGTTTGTTGTGCTAAGGGAGGATGTAACGGTGATAAGTGATGCCCCTGGTTTGTTGTGCTATGCATGGATATAATGGTGATAACTGATGCCGCTGGTTTGTTGCGCTATGGGTGGGTGTAATGGTGATAACTGATGCCCTTGGTTTGTTGTTCTATGGGTGGTTGTAATGGTGATAACTGATGCCCCTGGCTTGTTACGCTAAGGGTGGGTGTAATGGTAATAACTGATGCACTTGGTTTGTTGCGCAATGGGTGGATGTAACGGTGATAACTGATGCCCTTGGTTTGTTGTTCTATGGGTGGGTGTAATGGTGATAACTGATGCCCTTGGTTTGTTGTGCTATGGGTGGTTGTAATGGTGATAACTGATGCCCTTGGTTTGTTGTGCTATGGGAGGGTGTAATGGTGATAACTGATGCCCTTGGTTTGTTGTGCTATGGGTGGGTGTAATGGTGATAACTGATGCCCTTGGTTGTTGTGCTATCGGTGGGTGTAATGGTGATAACTGATGCCCCTGGTTTCTTGTGCTATGGGTGGGTGTAATGGTGATAACTGATGCCCTTGGTTTGCTGTGCTATGGGTGGTTGTAATGGTGATTACTGATGCCCTTGATTTGTTGCGCAATGGGTGGATATAACAGTGATAACTGATGCCCTTGGTTTGTTGTTAATGGTGATAACTGATGCCCTTGGTTTGTTGTTCTATGGATGGATGTAATGGTGATAAAGGATGCCCTTGGTTTGTTGTTCTATGGGTGGATGTAACGGTGATAACTGATGCCCTTGGTTTGTTGTTAATGGTGATAATTGATGCCCTCAGTTTGTTGTTCTATGGGTGGATGTAAAGGTGATAACTGATGCCCTTGGTTTGTTGTGCTACGGGTGGGTGTAATGGTGATAACTGATGCCCTTGGTTTGTTGTTCTATGGATGGATGTAATGGTGATAAAGGATGCCCTTTGTTTGTTGTTCTATGGGTGGTTGTAGTGGTGATAACTGATGCACTTGGTTTATTTTGCTACAGGTAGGTGTAACGGTGATAACTGATGCCCTTTGTTTGTTGTGCTATGGGTGGTTGTAGTGGTGATAACTGATGCACTTGGTTTATTTTGCTACAGGTAGGTGTAACGGTGATAACTGATGCCCTTTGTTTGTTGTGCTATGTGTGGCTGTAATGGTGATAACTGATGCCCTTGGTTTGTTGTGCTATGGGAGGATGTAATGGTGATAACTGATGCCATTGGTTTGTTGTGCTATGAGTGGATGTAACGGTGATAACTGATGTCCCTGGTTTGTTGTGCTATGGGTGGTTGTAATGGTGATAACTGATGCCCTTGGTTTGTTGTGCTATGGGTGGATGTAACGGTGATAACTGATGTCCCTGGTTTGTTGTGCTATGGGTGGTTGTAATGGTGATAACTGATGCCCTTGGTTTGTTGTGCTATGGTGGGTGTAATGGTGATAACTGATGCCCCTGGTTTGTTGTACTATGGGTGGGTGTAAAGGTGATAACTGATGCCCTTGGTTTGTTGTGTAATGGGTGGATGTAATGGTGATAACTGATGCCCTTGGTTTGTTGTGTAATGGGTGGATGTAATGGTGATTACTGATGCCCTTGATAACTGATGATCCCTTGGTTTGTTGTTAATGGTGATAACTGATGCCCTTGGTTTGTTGTTCTATGGATGGATGTAATGGTGATAAAGGATGCCCTTGGTTTGTTGTACTATGGGTGGGTGTAAAGGTGATAACTGATGCCCTTGGTTTGTTGCGCTATGGGTGGATGTAACAGTGATAACTGATGCCTCTGGTTTGTTGCGCTAAGGCTGGGTGTAACGGTGATAACTGATGCCCTTGGTTTGTTGTGCTACGGGTGGTTGTAACGGTGATAACTGATGCCCTTGGTTTGTTGTGCTATGGGTGGTTGTAACGGTGATAACTGATGCCCTTGGTTTGTTGTGCTATGGGTGGGTGTAATGGTGATAACTGATGCCCCTGGTTTGTTGTGCTATGGGTGGGAGTAATGGTGATAACTGATGCCCTTGGTTTGTTGTGCTATGGGAACGTGTAATGGTGATAACTGATGCCCTAGGTTTTTTGTGTTATGGGTGGATGTAAGGCTGATAATTGATGCCCTTGGTTTGTTGTGTAATGGGTGGATGTAATGGTGATTACTGATGCCCTTGATTTGTTGCGCAATGGGTGGATGTAACAGTGATAACAGATGCCCTTGGTTTGTTGTTAATGGTGATAACTGATGCCCTCGGTTTGTTGTTCTATGGGTGGATATAAAGGTGATAACTGATGCCCTTGGTTTGTTGTGCTATGAGTGGGTTTAATGGTGATAACTGATGCCCTTGGTTTGTTGTTCTATGGATGGATGTAATGGTGATAAAGGATGCCCTTGGTTTGTTGTTCTATGGGTGGTTGTAACGGTGATAACTGATGCCCTTGGTTTGTTGTGCTATGGGTGGTTGTAGTGGTGATAACTGATGCACTTGGTTTATTTTGCTACAGGTAGGTGTAACGGTGATAACTGATGCCCTTGGTTTGTTGTGCTATGGGTGGATGTAATGGTGATAACTGATGCCGCAGGTTTGTTACGCTATGGGTGGGTGTATTGGTGATAACTGATGCCCCTGGTTTGTTGCGCTAAGGGAAGATGTAACGGTGATAACTGATGCCCCTGGTTTGTTGCGCTAAGGGTGGGTGTAATGGTGATAACAGATGCACTTGGATTGTTGCGCAATGGGTGGATGTAACGATGATAACTGATGCCCTTGGTTTGTTGTTCTATGGGTGGGTGTAATGGTGATAACTGATGCCCTTGGTTTGTTGTGCTATAGGTGGATGTAATGGTGATACCTGATGCCCTTGGATTGTTGTGCTATCGGTGGGTGTAATGGTGATAACTGATGCCCCTGGTTTCTTGTGCTATGGGTGGGTGTAATGGTGATAACTGATGCATTTGGTTTGTTGCGCAATGGGTGGATGTAACGGTGATAACTGATGCCCTTGGTTTGTTGTTGTATGGGTAGATGTAACGGTGATAACTGATGCCCCTGGTTTGTTGTGCTATGGGTGGGAGTAATCTTAATAACTGATGCCCTTGGTTTGTTGTGCTATGGGAGGGTGTAATGGTGATAACTGATGCCCTTGGTTTGTTGTGTTATGGGTGGATGTAAGGCTGATAACTGATGCCCTTTGTTTGTTGTGTAATGGGTGGATGTAATTGTGATAACTGATGCCCTTGGTTTGTTGTGCTATGGGTGGGTGTAATGGTGATAACTGATGACCCTGGTTTGTTGTGCTATGGGTGGGAGTAATGGTGATAACTGATGCCCTTGGTTTGTTTTGCTATGGGTGGGTGTAATGGTGATAACTGATGCCCTTGGTTTGTTATGTTATGGGTGGATGTAAGGCTGATAACTGATGCCCTTGGTTTGTTGTGCTATGGGTGGATGTAATGGTGATAACTGATGCCCTTGGTTTGTTGTGCTATGGGTGGGTGTAATGGTGATAACTGATGCCCCTGGTTTGTTGTGCTATGGGAGGGTGTAATGGTGATAACTGATTCCCCTGGTTTGTTGTGCTATGGGTGGTTGTAAAAGTGATAACTGATGCCCCTGGTTTGTTATGCTATGCATGGATGTAATGGTGATAACTGATGCCGCAGGTTTGTTACGCTATGGGTGGGTGTAATGGTGATAACTGATGCCCCTGGTTTGTTGCGCTAAGGGAAGATGTAACGGTGATAACTGATGCCCCTGGTTTGTTGCGCTAAGGGTGGGTGTAATGGTGATAACTGATGCACTTGGTTTGTTGCGCAATGGGTGGATGTAACGGTGATAACTGATGCCCTTGGTTTGTTGTTCTATGGGTGGGTGTAATGATGATAACTGATGCCCTTGGTTTGTTGTGCTATAGGTGGATGTAATGGTGATACCTGATGCCCTTGGATTGTTGTGCTATCGGTGGGTGTAATGGTGATAACTGATGCCCCTGGTTTTTTGTGCTATGGGTGGGTGTAATGGTGATAACTGATGCACTTGGTTTTTTGCGCAATGGGTGGATGTAACGGTGATAACTGATGCCCTTGGTTTGTTGTACTATGGGTGGTGGTAATGGTGATAACTGATACCCTTGATTTGTTGCGCAATGGGTGGATGTAACTGATAACTGATGCCCTTGGTTTGTTGTTAATGGTGATAACTGATGCCCTTGGTTTGTTGTTCTATGGATGGATGTAATGGTGATAAAGGATGCCCTTGGTTTGTTGTGCTATGGGTGGATGTATCGGTGATAACTGATGTCCCTGGTTTGTTGTGCTATGGGTGGTTGTAATGGTGATAACTGATGCCCTTGGTTTGTTGTTGTATGGGTAGATGTAACGGTGATAACTGATGCCCTTGGTTTGTTGTGCTATGGGTGGTTGTAATGGTGATAACTGATGCCCTTGGTTTGTTGTGCTATGGGTGGGTGTAATGGTGATAAGTGATGCCCCCGGTTTGTTGCGCTAAGGCTGGGTGTAACGATGATAACTGATGCCCTTGGTTTGTTTTGCTATGGGTGGTTGTAACAGTGATAACTGATGCCCTTGGTTTGTTGTGCTATGGGTGGTTGTAACGGTGATAACTGAAGCCCTTGGTTTATTGTGCTATGGGTGGGTGTAACGGTGATAACTGTTGCCCTTGGTTTGTTGTGCTATGGGTGGGTGTAATGGTGATAACTGATGCCCCTGGTTTGTTGTGCTATGGGTGGGTGTAATGGTGATAACTGATGCCCTTGGTTTGTTATGTTATGGGTGGATGTAAGGCTGATAACTGATGCCCTTGGTTTGTTGTGCTATGGGTGGGTGTTATGGTGATAACTGATGCCCCTGGTTTGTTGTGCTATGGGAGAGTGTAATGGTGATAACTGATTCCCCTGGTTTGTTGTGCTATGGGTGGTTGTAAAAGTGATAACTGATGCCCCTGGTTTGTTATGCAATGCATGGATGTAATGGTGATAACTGATGCCGCTGGTTTGTTGCGCAATGGGTGGGTGTAATGGTGATAACTGATGCCCCTAGTTTGTTGCGTTAAGGGAAGATGTAACGGTGATAACTGATGCCCCTGGTTTGTTGCGCTAAGGGTGGGTGTAATGGTGATAACTGATGCACTTGGTTTGTTGCGCAATGGGTGGATGTAACGGTGATAACTGATGCCCTTGGTTTGTTGTGCTATGGGTGGGTGTAATGGTGATAACTGATGCCCTTGGTTTATTGTGCTACACGTAGGTGTAACGGTGATAACTGATGCCCTTGGTTTGTTGTGCTATGGGTGGCTGTAATGGTGATAGCTGATGTCCTTGGATTGTTGTGCTATGGGTGGATATAATGGTGATAACTGATGCCCTTGGTTTGTTGTGCTATGGGTGGATGTAACGGTGATAACTGATGCCCCTGGTTTGTTGTGCTATGGGTGGTTGTAATGGTGATCACTGATGCCCTTGGTTTGTTGTTGTATGAGTAGATGTAACGGTGATAACTGATGCCCTTGGTTTGTTGTGCTATGGGTGGTTGTAATGGTGATAACTGATACCCTTGGTTTGTTGTGCAATGGGAGGGTGTAATAGTTATAACTGATGCCCCTGGTTTGTTGTGCTATGGGTGGGTGTAAAGATGATAACTGATGCCCTTTGTTTGTTGCGCTATGGGTGGATGTAACAGTGATATCTGATGCCCCTGGTTTGTTGCGCTAAGGCTGGGTGTAAAGGTGATAACTGATGCCCTTGGTTTGTTGTGCTATGAGTGGTTGTAACGGTGATAACTGATGCCCTTGGTTTGTTGTGCTATGGGTGGTTGTAACGGTGATAACTGATGCCCTTGGTTTATTCTGCTATGGGTGGGTGTAACGGTAATAACTGATGCCCTTGGTTTGTTGTGCTATGGGTGGGTGTAATGGTGATAACTGATGCCCCTGGTTTGTTGTGCTATGGGTGGGAGTAATGGTGATAACTGATGCCCTTGGTTTGTTGTGCTATGGGTGGGTGTAATGGTAATAACTGATGCCCTTGGTTTGTTATGTTATGGGTGGATGTAAGGCTAATAACTGATGCCCTTGGTTTGTTGTGCTATGGGTGGATGTAATGGTGATAACTGATGCCCTTGGTTTGTTGTGCTATGGGTGGGTGTAATGGTGATAACTGATGCCCCTGGTTTGTTGTGCTATGGGAGGGTGTAATGGTAATAACTGATTACCCTGGTTTGTTGTGCTGTGGGTGGTTGTAAAAGTGATAACTGATGCCCCTGGTTTGTTATGCTATGCATGGATGTAATGGTGATAACTGATGCCGCTGGTTTGTTGCGCAATGGGTGGGTGTAATGGTGATAACTGATGCCCCTAGTTTGTTGCGCTAAGGGAAGATGTAACGGTGATAACTTATGCCCCTGGTTTGTTGCGCTAAGGGTGGGTGTAATGGTGATAACTGATACACTTGGTTTGTTGCGCAATGGGTGGATGTAACGGTGATAACTGATGCCCTTGGTTTGTTGTTCTATGGGTGGGTGTAACGGTGATAACTGATGCCCTTGGTTTGTTGTGCTATAGGTGGATGTAATGGTGATAACTGATGCCCTTGGGTTGTTGTGCTATCGGTGGGTGTAATGGTGATAACTGAAGCCCCTGGTTTCTTGTGCTATGGGTGGGTGTAATGGTGATAACTGATGCACTTGGTTTGTTGCGCAATGGGTGGATGTAACGGCGATAACTGATGCCCTTGGTTTGTTGTTCTATGGGTGGGTGTAATGGTGATAACAGATGCCCTTGGTTTGCTGTGCTATGGGTTGTGGTAATGGTGATAACTGATGCCCTTGATTTGTTGCGCAATGGGTGGATGTAACAGTGATAACTGATGCCCTTGGTTTGTTGTTAATGGTGATAACTAATGCCCTTGGTTTGTTGTTCTATGGATGGATGTAATGGTGATAAAGGATGCCCTTGGTTTGTTGTTCTATGGGTGGATGTAACGGTGATAACTGATGCCCTTGGTTTGTTGTTAATGGTGATAACTGATGCCCTCGGTTTGTTGTGCTATGGGTGGGTGTAATGGTAATAACTGATGCCCTTGGTTTGTTGTTCTTTGGATGGATGTAATGGTGATAAAGGATGCCCTTGGTTTGTTGTTCTATGGGTGGATGTAACGGTGATAACTGATGCCCTTGGTTTGTTGTGCTATGGGTGGTTGTAGTGGTGATAACTGATGCACTTGGTTTGTTGTGCTATGGGAGGATGTAATGGTGATAACTGATGCCCTTTGTTTGTTGTGCTATGGGTGGCTGTAATGGTGATAACTGATGCCCTTGGTTTGTTGTGCTATGGGAGGATGTAATGGTGATAACTGATGTCCCTGGTTTGTTGTGTTATGGGTGGTTGTAATGGTGATAACTGATGCCCTTGGTTTGTTGTGCTATGGGTGGATGTAACGGGGATAACTGATGTCCCTGGTTTGTTGTGCTATGGGTGGTTGTAATGGTAATAACTGATGCCCTTGGTTTGTTGTTGTATGGGTAGATGTAACGGTGATAACTGATGCCCCTGGTTTGTTGTGCTATGGGTGGGTGTAAAGGTGATAACTGATGCCCTTGGTTTGTCGCGCTATGTGTGGATGTAACAGCGATAACTGATGCCCCTGGTTTGTTACGCTAAGGCTGGGTGTAACGGTGATAACTGATGCCCTTGGTTTGTTGCGCAATGGGTGGATGTAACAGTGATAACTGATCCCCCTGGTTTATTGCGCTAAGGCTGGGTGTAACGGTGATAACTGTTGCCCTTGGTTTGTTGTGCTATGGGTGGTTGTAACGGTGATAACTGATGCCTTTGGTTTGTTGTGCTATGGGTGGTTGTAACGGTGATAACTGATGCCCTTGGTTTGTTGTGCTATGGGTGGGTGTAATGGTGATAACTGATGCCCCTGGTTTGTTGTGCTATGGGTGGGAGTAATGGTGATAACTGATGCCCTTGGTTTGTTGTGCAATGGGAGGGTGTAATGGTGATAACTGATGCCCTTGGTTTGTTGTGTTATGGGTGGATGTAAGGCTGATAACTGATGCCCTTGGTTTGTTGTGTAATGGGTGGATGTAATGGTGATAACTGATGCCCTTGGTTTGTTGTGCTATGGGTGGGTGTAATGGTGATAACTGATGCCCCTGGTTTGTTGTGCTATGGGAGGGTGTAATGGTGATAACTGATTCCCCTGGTTTGTTGTGCTATGGGTGGGTGTAAAAGTGATAACTGATGCCCCTGGTTTGTTGTGCTAAGGGAGGATGTAACGGTGATAAGTGATGCCCCTGGTTTGTTGTGCTATGCATGGATATAATGGTGATAACTGATGCCGCTGGTTTGTTGCGCTATGGGTGGGTGTAATGGTGATAACTGATGCCCTTGGTTTGTTGTTCTATGGGTGGTTGTAATGGTGATAACTGATGCCCCTGGCTTGTTACGCTAAGGGTGGGTGTAATGGTAATAACTGATGCACTTGGTTTGTTGCGCAATGGGTGGATGTAACGGTGATAACTGATGCCCTTGGTTTGTTGTTCTATGGGTGGGTGTAATGGTGATAACTGATGCCCTTGGTTTGTTGTGCTATGGGTGGTTGTAATGGTGATAACTGATGCCCTTGGTTTGGTGTGCTATGGGAGGGTGTAATGGTGATAACTGATGCCCTTGGTTTGTTGTGCTATGGGTGGGTGTAATGGTGATATCTGATGCCCTTGGTTGTTGTGCTATCGGTGGGTGTAATGGTGATAACTGATGCCCCTGGTTTCTTGTGCTATGGGTGGGTGTAATGGTGATAACTGATGCCCTTGGTTTGCTGTGCTATGGGTGGTTGTAATGGTGATTACTGATGCCCTTGATTTGTTGCGCAATGGGTGGATATAACAGTGATAACTGATGCCCTTGGTTTGTTGTTAATGGTGATAACTGATGCCCTTGGTTTGTTGTTTTATGGATGGATGTAATGGTGATAAAGGATGCCCTTGGTTTGTTGTTCTATGGGTGGATGTAACGGTGATAACTGATGCCCTTGGTTTGTTGTTAATGGTTATAATTGATGCCCTCAGTTTGTTGTTCTATGGGTGGATGTAAAGGTGATAACTGATGCCCTTGGTTTGTTGTGCTATGGGTGGGTGTAATGGTGATAACTGATGCCCTTGGTTTGTTGTTCTATGGATGGATGTAATGGTGATAAAGGATGCCCTTTGTTTGTTGTTCTATGGGTGGTTGTAGTGGTGATAACTGATGCACTTGGTTTATTTTGCTACAGGTAGGTGTAACGGTGATAACTGATGCCCTTTGTTTGTTGTGCTATGGGTGGTTGTAGTGGTGATAACTGATGCACTTGGTTTATTTTGCTACAGGTAGGTGTAACGGTGATAACTGATGCCCTTTGTTTGTTGTGCTATGTGTGGCTGTAATGGTGATAACTGATGCCCTTGGTTTGTTGTGCTATGGGAGGATGTAATGGTGATAACTGATGCCATTGGTTTGTTGTGCTATGAGTGGATGTAACGGTGATAACTGATGTCCCTGGTTTGTTGTGCTATGGGTGGTTGTAATGGTGATAACTGATGCCCTTGGTTTGTTGTGCTATGGGTGGATGTAACGGTGATAACTGATGTCCCTGGTTTGTTGTGCTATGGGTGGTTGTAATGGTGATAACTGATGCCCTTGGTTTGTTGTTGTATGGGTAGATGTAACGGTGATAACTGATGCCCTTGGTTTGTTGTGCTATGGGTGGTTGTAATGGTGATAACTGATGCCCTTGGTTTGTTGTGCTATGGGTGGGTGTAATGGTCATAACTGATGCCCCTGGTTTGTTGAACTATGGGTGGGTGTAAAGGTGATAACTGATGCCCTTGGTTTGTTGCGCTATGGGTGGATGTAACAGTGATAACTGATGCCCCTGGTTTGTTGCGCTAAGGCTGGGTGTAACGGTGATAACTGATGCCCTTGGTTTGTTGTGCTATGGGTGGTTGTAACGGTGATAACTGATGCCCTTGGTTTGTTGTGCTATGGGTGGTTGTAACGGTGATAACTGATGCCCTTGGTTTGTTGTGCTATGGGTGGGTGTAATGGTGATAACTGATGCCCCTGGTTTGTTGTGCTATGGGTGGGAGTAATGGTGATAACTGATGCCCTTGGTTTGTTGTGCTATGGGAGCGTGTAATGGTGATAACTGATGCCCTTGGTTTGTTGTGTTATGGGTGGATGTAAGGCTGATAATTGATGCCCTTGGTTTGTTGTGTAATGGGTGGATGTAATGGTGATTACTGATGCCCTTGATTTGTTGCGCAATGGGTGGATGTAACAGTGATAACAGATGCCCTTGGTTTGTTGTTAATGGTGATAACTGATGCCCTCGGTTTGTTGTTCTATGGGTGGATATAAAGGTAATAACTGATGCCCTTGGTTTGTTGTGCTATGAGTGGGTATAATGGTGATAACTGATGCCCTTGGTTTGTTGCTCTATGGATGGATGTAATGGTGATAAAGGATGCCCTTGGTTTGTTGTTCTATGGGTGGTTGTAACGGTGATAACTGATGCCCTTGGTTTGTTGTGCTATGGGTGGTTGTAGTGGTGATAACTGATGCACTTGGTTTATTTTGCTACAGGTAGGTGTAACGGTGATAACTGATGCCCTTGGTTTGTTGTGCTATGGGTGGATGTAATGGTGATAACTGATGCCGCAGGTTTGTTACGCTATGGGTGGGTGTAATGGTGATAACTGATGCCCCTGGTTTGTTGCGCTAAGGGAAGATGTAACGGTGATAACTGATGCCCCTGGTTTGTTGCGCTAAGGGTGGGTGTAATGGTGATACCTGATGCTCTTGGATTGTTGTGCTATCGGTGGGTGTAATGGTGATAACTGATGCCCCTGGTTTCTTGTGCTATGGGTGGGTGTAATGGTGATAACTGATGCACTTGGTTTGTTGCGCAATGGGTGGATGTAACGGTGATAACTGATGCCCTTGGTTTGTTGTTGTATGGGTAGATGTAACGGTGATAACTGATGCCCCTGGTTTGTTGTGCTATGGGTGGGAGTAATGGTGATAACTGATGCCCTTGGTTTGTTGTGCTATGGGAGGGTGTAATGGTGATAACTGATGCCCTTGGTTTGTTGTGTTATGGGTGGATGTAAGGCTGATAACTGATGCCCTTTGTTTGTTGTGTAATGGGTGGATGTAATTGTGATAACTGATGCCCTTGGTTTGTTGTGCTATGGGTGGGTGTAATGGTGATAACTGATGCCCCTGGTTTGTTGTGCTATGGGTGGGAGTAATGGTGATAACTGATGCCCTTGGTTTGTTTTGCTATGGGTGGGTGTAATGGTGATAACTGATGCCCTTGGTTTGTTATGTTATGGGTGGATGTAAGGCTGATAACTGATGCCCTTGGTTTGTTGTGCTATGGGTGGATGTAATGGTGATAACTGATGCCCTTGGTTTGTTGTGCTATGGGTGGGTGTAATGGTGATAACTGACGCCCCTGGTTTGTTGTGCTATGGGAGGGTGTAATGGTGATAACTGATTCCCCTGGTTTGTTGTGCTATGGGTGGTTGTAAAAGTGATAACTGATGCCCCTGGTTTGTTTTGCTATGCATGGATGTAATGGTGATAACTGATGCCGCAGGTTTGTTACGCTATGGGTGGGTGTAATGGTGATAACTGATGCCCCTGGTTTGTTGCGCTAAGGGAAGATGTAACGGTGATAACTGATGCCCCTGGTTTGTTGCGCTAAGGGTGGGTGTAATGGTGATAACTGATGCACTTGGTTTGTTGCGCAATGGGTGGATGTAACGGTGATAACTGATGCCCTTGGTTTGTTGTTCTATGGGTGGGTGTAATGGTGATAACTGATGCCCTTGGTTTGTTGTGCTATAGGTGGATGTAATGGTGATACCTGATGCCCTTGGATTGTTGTGCTATCGGTGGGTGTAATGGTGATAACTGATGCCCCTGGTTTCTTGTGCTATGGGTGGGTGTAATGGTGATAACTGATGCACTTGGTTTTTTGCGCAATGGGTGGATGTAACGGTGATAACTGATGCCCTTGGTTTGTTGTACTATGGGTGGTGGTAATGGTGATAACTGATACCCTTGATTTGTTGCGCAATGGGTGGATGTAACTGATAACTGATGCCCTTGGTTTGTTGTTAATGGTGATAACTGATGCCCTTGGTTTGTTGTTCTATGGATGGATGTAATGGTGATAAAGGATGCCCTTGGTTTGTTGTGCTATGCGTGGATGTATCGGTGATAACTGATGTCCCTGGTTTGTTGTGCTATGGGTGGTTGTAATGGTGATAACTGATGCCCTTGGTTTGTTGTTGTATGGGTAGATGTAACGGTGATAACTGATGCCCTTGGTTTGTTGTGCTATGAGTGGTTGTAATGGTGATAACTGATGCCCTTGGTTTGTTGTGCTATGGGTGGGTGTAATGGTGATAAGTGATGCCCCTGGTTTGTTGCGCTAAGGCTGGGTGTAACGATGATAACTGATGCCCTTGGTTTGTTGTGCTATGGGTGGTTGTAACAGTGATAACTGATGCCCTTGGTTTGTTGTGCTATGGGTGGTTGTAACGGTGATAACTGATGCCCTTGGTTTATTGTGCTATGGGTGGGTGTAACGGTGATAACTGTTGCCCTTGGTTTGTTGTGCTATGGGTGGGTGTAATGGTGATAACTGATGCCCCTGGTTTGTTCTGCTATGGGTGGGTGTAATGGTGATAACTGATGCCCTTGGTTTGTTATGTTATGGGTGGATGTAAGGCTGATAACTGATGCCCTTGGTTTGTTGTGCTATGGGTGGATGTAATGGTGATAACTGATGCCCTTGGTTTGTTGTGCTATGGGTGGGTGTTATGGTGATAACTGATGCCCCTGGTTTGTTGTGCTATGGGAGGGTGTAATGGTGATAACTGATTCCCCTGGTTTGTTGTGCTATGGGTGGTTGTAAAAGTGATAACTGATGCCCCTGGTTTGTTATGCTATGCATGGATGTAATGGTGATAACTGATGCCGCTGGTTTGTTGCGCAATGGGTGGGTGTAATGGTGATAACTGATGCCGCTAGTTTGTTGCGTTAAGGGAAGATGTAACGGTGATAACTGATGCCCCTGGTTAGTTGCGCTAAGGGTGGGTGTAATGGTGATAACTGATGCACTTGGTTTGTTGCGCAATGGGTGGATGTAACGGTGATAACTGATGCCCTTGTTTTGTTGTGCTATGGGTGGGTGTAATGGTGATAACTGATGCCCTTGGTTTATTGTGCTACACGTAGGTGTAACGGTGATAACTGATGCCCTTGGTTTGTTGTGCTATGGGTGGCTGTAATGGTGATAGCTGACGTCCTTGGATTGTTGTGCTATGGGTGGATATAATGGAGATAACTGATGCCCTTGGTTTGTTGTGCTATGGGTGGATGTAACGGTGATAACTGATGCCCCTGGTTTGTTGTGCTATTGGTGGTTGTAATGGTGATCACTGATGCCCTTGGTTTGATGTTGTATGGGTGGTTGTAATGGTGATCACTGATGCCCTTGGTTTGTTGTTGTATGGGTAGATGTAACGGTGATAACTGATGCCCTTGGTTTGTTGTGCAATGGGAGGGTGTAATAGTTATAACTGATGCCCCTGGTTTGTTGTGCTATGGGTGGGTGTAAAGATGATAACTGATGCCCTTTGATTGTTGCGCTATGGGTGAATGTAACAGTGATAACTGATGCCCCTGGATTGTTGCGCTAAGGCTGGGTGTAAAGGTGATAACTGATGCCCTTGGTTTGTTGTGCTATGAGTGGTTGTAACGGTGATAACTGATGCCCTTGGTGTGTTGTGCTATGGGTGGTTGTAACGGTGATAACTGATGCCCTTGGTTTATTCTGCTATGGGTGGGTGTAACGGTGATAACTGATGCCCTTGGTTTGTTGTGCTATGGGTGGGTGTAATGGTCATAACTGATGCCCCTGGTTTGTTGTGCTATGGGTGGGAGTAATGGTGATAACTGATGCCCTTGGTTTGTTGTGCTATGGGTGGGTGTAATGGTGATAACTGATGCCCTTGGTTTGTTATGGTATGGGTGGATGTAAGGCTAATAACTGATGCCCTTGGTTTGTTGTGCTATGGGTGGATGTAATGGTGATAACTGATGCCCTTGGTTTGTTGTGCTATGGGTGGGTGTAATGGTGATAACTGATGCCCCTGGTTTGTTGTGCTATGGGAGGGTGTAATGGTGATAACTGATTCCCCTGGTTTGTTGTGCTATGGGTGGTTGTAAAAGTGATAACTGATGCCCCTGGTTTGTTATGCTATGCATGGATGTAATGGTGATAACTGATGCCGCTGGTTTGTTGCGCAATGGGTGGGTGTAATGGTGATAACTGATGCCCCTAGTTTGTTGCGCTAAGGGAAGATGTAACGGTGATAACTTATGCCCCTGGTTTGTTGCGCTAAGGGTGGGTGTAATGGTGATAACTGATACACTTGGTTTGTTGCGCAATGGGTGGATGTAACGGTGATAACTGATGCCCTTGGTTTGTTGTTCTATGGGTGGGTGTAATGGTGATAACTGATGCCCTTGGTTTGTTGTGCTATAGGTGGATGTAATGGTGATAACTGATGCCCTTGGGTTGTTGTGCTATCGGTGGGTGTAATGGTGATAACTGATGCCCCTGGTTTCTTGTGCTATGGGTGGGTGTAATGGTGATAACTGATGCACTTGGTTTGTTGCGCAATGGGTGGATGTAACGGTGATAACTGATGCCCTTGGTTTGTTGTTCTATGGGTCGGTGTAATGGTGATAAGTGATGCCCTTGGTTTGCTGTGCTATGGGTGGTGGTAATGGTGATAACTGATGCCCTTGATTTGTTGCGCAATGGGTGGATGTAACAGTGATAACTGATGCCCTTGGTTTGTTGTTAATGGTGATAACTGATGCCCTTGGTTTGTTGTTCTATGGATGGATGTAATGGTGATAAAGGATGCCCTTGGTTTGTTGTTCTATGGGTGGATGTAACGGTGATAACTGATGCCCTTGGTTTGTTGTTAATGGTGATAACTGATGCCCTCGGTTTGTTGTGCTATGGGTGGGTGTAATGGTAATAACTGATGCCCTTGGTTTGTTGTTCTTTGGATGGATGTAATGGTGATAAAGGATGCCCTTGGTTTGTTGTTCTATGGGTGGATGTAACGGTGATAACTGATGCCCTTGGTTTGTTGTGCTATGGGTGGTTGTAGTGGTGATAACTGATGCACTTGGTTTGTTGTGCTATGGGAGGATGTAATGGTGATAACTGATGCCCTTTGTTTGTTGTGCTATGGGTGGCTGTAATGGTGATAACTGATGCCCTTGGTTTGTTGTGCTATGGGAGGATGTAATGGTGATAACTGATGCCCTTTGTTTGTTGTGCTATGGGTGGATGTAACGGTGATAACTGATGTCTCTGGTTTGTTGTGCTATGGGTGGATGTAACGGTGATAACTGATGTCCCTGGTTTGTTGTGTTATGGGTGGTTGTAATGGTGATAACTGATGCCCTTGGTTTGTTGTGCTATGGGTGGATGTAACGGGGATAACTGATGTCCCTGGTTTGTTGTGCTATGGGTGGTTGTAATGGTGATAACTGATGCCCTTGGTTTGTTGTTGTATGGGTAGATGTAACGGTGATAACTGATGCCCCTGGTTTGTTGTGCTATGGGTGGGTGTAAAGGTGATAACTGATGCCCTTGGTTTGTTGCGCTATGGGTGGATATAACAGCGATAACTGATGCCCCTGGTTTGTTACGCTAAGGCTGGGTGTAACGGTGATAACTGATGCCCTTGGTTTGTTGCGCTATGGGTGGATGTAACAGTGATAACTGATGCCCCTGGTTTGTTGCGCTAAGGCTGGGTGTAACGGTGATAACTGTTGCCCTTGGTTTGTTGTGCTATGGGTGGGTGTAATGGTGATAACTGATGCCCCTGGTTTGTTGTGCTATGGGTGGGAGTAATGGTGATAACTGATGCCCTTGGTTTGTTGTGCAATGGGAGGGTGTAATGGTGATAACTGATGCCCTTGGTTTGTTGTGTTATGGGTGGATGTAAGGCTGATAACTGATGCCCTTGGTTTGTTGTGTAATGGGTGGATGTAATGGTGATAACTGATGCCCTTGGTTTGGTGTGCTATGGGTGGGTGTAATGGTGATATCTGATGCCCCTGGTTTGTTGTGCTATGGGAGGGTGTAATGGTGATAACTGATTCCCCTGGTTTGTTGTGCTATGGGTGGGTGTAAAAGTGATAACTGATGCCCCTGGTTTGTTGTGCTAAGGGAGGATGTAACGGTGATAAGTGATGCCCCTGGTTTGTTGTGCTATGCATGGATATAATGGTGATAACTGATGCCGCTGGTTTGTTGCGCTATGGGTGGGTGTAATGGTGATAACTGATACCCTTGGTTTGTTGTTCTATGGGTGGTTGTAATGGTGATAACTGATGCCCCTGGCTTGTTACGCTAAGGGGGGGTGTAATGGTAATAACTGATGCATTTGGTTTGTTGCGCAATGGGTGGATGTAACGGTGATAACTGATGCCCTTGGTTTGTTGTTCTATGGGTGGGTGTAATGGTGATAACTGATGCCCTTGGTTTGTTGTGCTATGGGTGGTTGTAATGGTGATAACTGATGCCCTTGGTTTGTTGTGCTATGGGAGGGTGTAATGGTGATAACTGATGCCCTTGGTTTGTTGTGCTATGGGTGGGTGTAATGGTGATAACTGATGCCCTTGGGTTGTTGTGCTATCGGTGGGTGTAATGGTGATAACTGATGCCCCTGGTTTCTTGTGCTATGGGTGGGTGTAATGGTGATAACTGATGCCCTTGGTTTGCTGTGCTATGGGTGGTTGTAATGGTGATTACTGATGCCCTTGATTTGTTGCGCAATGGGTGGATATAACAGTGATAACTGATGCCCTTGGTTTGTTGTTAATGGTGATAACTGATGCCCTTGGTTTGTTGTTCTATGGATGGATGTAATGGTGATAAAGGATGCCCTTGGTTTGTTGTTCTATGGGTGGATGTAACGGTGATAACTGATGCCCTTGGTTTGTTGTTAATGGTGATAACTGATGCCCTCAGTTTGTTGTTCTATGGGTGGATGTAAAGGTGATAACTGATGCCCTTGGTTTGTTGTGCTATGGGTGGGTGTAATGGTGATAACTGATGCCCTTGGTTTTTGTTGTTCTATGGATGGATGTAATGGTGATAAAGGATGCCCTTTGTTTGTTGTTCTATGGGTGGTTGTAGTGGTGATAACTGATGCACTTTGTTTATTTTGCTACAGGTAGGTGTAACGGTGATAACTGATGCCCTTTGTTTGTTGTGCTATGGGTGGTTGTAGTGGTGATAACTGATGCACTTGGTTTATTTTGCTACAGGTAGGTGTAACGGTGATAACTGATGCCCTTTGTTTGTTGTGCTATGTGTGGCTGTAATGGTGATAACTGATGCCCTTGGTTTGTTGTGCTATGGAAGGATGTAATGGTGATAACTGATGCCATTGGTTTGTTGTGCTATGAGTGGATGTAACGGTGATAACTGATGTCCCTGGTTTGTTGTGCTATGGGTGGTTGTAATGGTGATAACTGATGCCCTTGGTTTGTTGTGCTATGGGTGGATGTAACGGTGATAACTGATGTCCCTGGTTTGTTGTGCTATGGGTGGTTGTAATGGTGATAACTGATGCCCTTGGTTTGTTGTTGTATGGGTAGATGTAACGGTGATAACTGATGCCCTTGGTTTGTTGTGCTATGGTGGTTGTAATGGTGATAACTGATGCCCTTGGTTTGTTGTGCTATGGGTGGGTGTAATGGTGATAACTGATGCCCCTGGTTTGTTGTGCTATGGGTGGGTGTAAAGGTGATAACTGATGCCCTTGGTTTGTTGCGCTATGGGTGGATGTAACAGTAATAACTGATGCCCCTGGTTTGTTGCGCTAAGGCTGGGTGTAACGGTGATAACTGATGCCCTTGGTTTGTTGTGCTATGGGTGGTTGTAACGGTGATAACTGATGCCCTTGGTTTGTTGTGCTATGGGTGGTTGTAACGGTGATAACTGATGCCCTTGGTTTGTTGTGCTATGGGTGGGTGTACTGGTGATAACTGATGCCCCTGGATTGTTGTGCTATGGGTGGGAGTAATGGTGATAACTGATGCCCTTGGTTTGTTGTGTTATGGGAGCGTGTAATGGTTATAACTGATGCCCTTGGTTTGTTGTGTTATGGGTGGATGTAAGGCTGATAATTGATGCCCTTGGTTTGTTGTATAATGGGTGGATGTAATGGTGATTACTGATGCCCTTGATTTGTTGCGCAATGGGCGGATGTAACAGTGATAACTGATGCCCTTGGTTTGTTGTTAATGGTGATAACTGATGCCCTTGGTTTGTTGTTCTATGGATGGATGTAATGGTGATAAAGGATGCCCTTGGATTGTTGTTCTATGGGTGGATGTAACGGTGATAACTGATGCCCTTGGTTTGTTGTTAATGGTGATAACTGATGCCCTCAGTTTGTTGTTCTATGGGTGGATGTAAAGGTGATAACTGATGCCCTTGGTTTGTTGTGCTATGGGTGGGTGTAATGGTGATAACTGATGCCCTTGGTTTGTTTTTCTATGGATGGATGTAATGGTGATAAAGGATGCCCTTTGTTTGTTGTTCTATGGGTGGTTGTAGTGGTGATAACTGATGCACTTGGTTTATTTTGCTACAGGTAGGTGTAACGGTGATAACTGATGCCCTTTGTTTGTTGTGCTATGGGTGGTTGTAGTGGTGATAACTGATGCACTTGGTTTATTTTGCTACAGGTAGGTGTAACGGTGATAACTGATGCCCTTTGTTTGTTGTGCTATGGGTGGCTGTAATGGTGATAACTGATGCCCTTGGTTTGTTGTGCTATGGGAGGATGTAATGGTGATAACTGATGCCATTGGTTTGTTGTGCTATGAGTGGATGTAACGGTGATAACTGATGTCCCTGGTTTGTTGTGCTATGGGTGGTTGTAATGGTGATAACTGATGCCCTTGGTTTGTTGTGCTATGGGTGGATGTAACGGTGATAACTGATGTCCCTGGTTTGTTGTGCTATGGGTGGTTGTAATGGTGATAACTGATGCCCTTGGTTTGTTGTTGTATGGGTAGATGTAACGGTGATAACTGATGCCCTTGGTTTGTTGTGCTATGGGTGGTTGTAATGGTGATAACTGATGCCCTTGGTTTGTTGTGCTATGGGTGGGTGTAATGGTGATAACTGATGCCCCTGGTTTGTTGTGCTATGGGTGGGTGTAAAGGTGATAACTGATGCCCTTGGTTTGTTGCGCTATGGGTGGATGTAACAGTAATAACTGATGCCCCTGGTTTGTTGCGCTAAGGCTGGGTGTAACGGTGATAACTGATGCCCTTGGTTTGTTGTGCTATGGGTGGTTGTAACGGTGATAACTGATGCCCTTGGTTTGTTGTGCTATGGGTGGTTGTAACGGTGATAACTGATGCCCTTGGTTTGTTGTGCTATGGGTGGGTGTACTGGTGATAACTGATGCCCCTGGATTGTTGTGCTATGGGTGGGAGTAATGGTGATAACTGATGCCCTTGGTTTGTTGTGTTATGGGAGCGTGTAATGGTTATAACTGATGCCCTTGGTTTGTTGTATTATGGGTGGATGTAAGGCTGATAATTGATGCCCTTGGTTTGTTGTATAATGGGTGGATGTAATGGTGATTACTGATGCCCTTGATTTGTTGCGCAATGGGCGGATGTAACAGTGATAACTGATGCCCTTGGTTTGTTGTTAATGGTGATAACTGATGCCCTTGGTTTGTTGTTCTATGGATGGATGTAATGGTGATAAAGGATGCCCTTGGTTTGTTGTTCTATGGGTGGATGTAACGGTGATAACTGATGCCCTTGGTTTGTTGTTAATGGTGATAACTGATGCCCTCAGTTTGTTGTTCTATGGGTGGATGTAAAGGTGATAACTGATGCCCTTGGTTTGTTGTGCTATGGGTGGGTGTAATGGTGATAACTGATGCCCTTGGTTTTTGTTGTTCTATGGATGGATGTAATGGTGATAAAGGATGCCCTTTGTTTGTTGTTCTATGGGTGGTTGTAGTGGTGATAACTGATGCACTTTGTTTATTTTGCTACAGGTAGGTGTAACGGTGATAACTGATGCCCTTTGTTTGTTGTGCTATGGGTGGTTGTAGTGGTGATAACTGATGCACTTGGTTTGTTGTGCTATGGGAGGATGTAATGGTGATAACTGATGCCCTTTGTTTGTTGTGCTATGGGTGGCTGTAATGGTGATAACTGATGCCCTTGGTTTGTTGTGCTATGGGAGGATGTAATGGTGATAACTGATGCCATTGGTTTGTTGTGCTATGAGTGGATGTAACGGTGATAACTGATGTCCCTGGTTTGTTGTGCTATGGGTGGTTGTAATGGTGATAACTGATGCCCTTGGTTTGTTGTGCTATGGGTGGATGTAACGGTGATAACTGATGTCCCTGGTTTTTTGTGCTACGGGTGTTTGTAATGTTGATAACTGATGCCCTTGGTTTGTTGTTGTATGGGTAGATGTAACGGTGATAACTGATGCCCTTGGTTTGTTGTGCTATGGGTGGTTGTAATGGTGATAACTGATGCCCTTGGTTTGTTGTGCTATGGGTGGGTGTAATGGTGATAACTGATGCCCCTGGTTTGTTGTGCTATGGGTGGGTGTAAAGGTGATAGCTGATGCCCTTGGTTTGTTGCGCTATGGGTGGATGTAACAGTGATAACTGATGCCCCTGGTTTGTTGCGCTAAGTCTGGGTGTAACGGTGATAACTGATGCCCTTGGTTTGTTGTGCTATGGGTGGTTGTAACGGTGATAACTGATGCCCTTGGTTTGTTGTGCTATGGGTGGTTGTAACGGTGATAACTGATGCCCTTGGTTTGTTGTGCTATGGGTGGGTGTAATGGTGATAACTGATGCCCCTGGTTTGTTGTGCTATGGGTGGGAGTAATGGTGATAACTGATGCCCTTGGTTTGTTGTTCTATGGGAGGGTGTAATGGTGATAACTGATGCCCTTGGTTTGTTGTGTTATGGGTGGATGTAAGGCTGATAACTGATGCCCTTGGTTTGTTGTGTAATGGGTGGATGTAATGGTGATAACTGATGCCCTTGGTTTGTTGTGCTATGGGTGGATGTAATGGTGATAACTGATGCCCCTGGTTTGTTGTGCTATGGGAGGGTGTAATGGTGATAACTGATTCCCCTGGTTTGTTGTGCTATGGGTGGGTGTAAAAGTGATAACTGATGCCCCTGGTTTGTTGTGCTAAGGGAGGATGTAACGGTGATAAGTGATGCCCCTGGTTTATTGTGCTATGCATGGATATAATGGTGATAACTGATGCCGCTGGTTTGTTGCGCTATGGGTGGGTGTAATGGTGATAACTGATGCCCCTGGTTTGTTGCGCTAAGGGAAGATGTAACGGTGATAACTGATGTCCCTGGTTTGTTGCGCTATGGGTGGGTGTAATGGTGATAACTGATGCCCCTGATTTGTTGTGCTAAGGGAGGATGCAACGGTGATAATTGATGCCCTTGGTTTGTTGCGCTATGGGTGGATGTAACGATCATAACTGATGCCCCTGGTTTGTTGCGCTAAGGGTGGGTGTAATGGTGATAAATGATGCACTTGGTTTGTTGCGCAATGGGTGGATGTAACGGTGATAACTGATGCCCTTGGTTTGTTGTTCTATGGGTGGTTGTAATGGTGATAACTGATGCCCCTGGTTTGTTGCGCTAAGGGTTGGTGTAATGGTAATAACTGATGCACTTGGTTTGTTGCGCAATGGGTGGATGTAACGGTGATAACTGATGCCCTTGGTTTGTTGTTCTATGGGTGGGTGTAATGGTGATAATTGATGCCCTTGGTTTGTTGTGCTATGGGTGGTTGTAACGGTGATAACTGATGCGCTTGGTTTATTGTGCTATGGGTGGGTGTAACGGTGATAACTGATGCCCTTGGTTTGTTGTGCTATGGGTGGGTGTAATGGTGATAACTGATGCCCTTGGTTTGTTGTGCTATCGGTGGGTGTAATGGTGATAACTGATGCCCCTGGTTTCTTGTGCTATGGGTGGGTGTAATGGTGATAACTGATGCCCTTGGTTTGCTGTGCTATGGGTGGTTGTAATGGTGATTACTGATGCCCTTGATTTGTTGCGCAATGGGTGGATATAACAGTGATAACTGATGCCCTTGGTTTGTTGTTAATGGTGATAACTGATGCCCTTGGTTTGTTGTTCTATGGATGGATGTAATGGTGATAAAGGATGCCCTTGGTTTGTTGTTCTATGGGTGGAAGTAACGGTGATAACTGATGCCCTTGGTTTGTTGTTAATGGTGATAACTGATGCCCTCGGTTTGTTGTTCTATGGGTGGATATAAAGGTGATAACTGATGCCCTTGGTTTGTTGTTCTATGGATGGATGTAATGGTGATAATGGATGCCCTTGGTTTGATGTTCTATGGGTGGTTGTAACGGTGATAACTGATGCCCTTGGTTTGTTGTGCTATGGGTGGTTGTAGTGGTGATAACTCATGCACTTGGTTTATTTTGCTACAGGTAGGTGTAACGGTGACAACTGATGCCCTTGGTTTGTTGTGCTATGGGTGGATGTAATGGTGATAACTGATGCCCTTGGTTTGTTGTGCTATGGGTGGATGTAACGGTGATAACTGATTTCCCTGGTTTGTTGTGCTATGGGTGGTTGTAATGGTGATAACTGATGCCCTTGGTTTGTTGTTGTATGGGTAGATGTAACGGTGATAACTGATGCCCTTGGTTTGTTGTGCTATGGGTGGTTGTAATGGTGATAACTGAGGCCCTTGGTTTGTTGTGCTATGGGTGGTTGTAACGGCAATAACTGATGCCCTTGGTTTGTTGTGCTATGGGTGGGTGTAATGGTGATAACTGATGCCCCTGGTTTGTTGTGCTATGGGTGGGAGTAATGGTGATAACTGATGCCCTTGGTTTGTTGTGCTATGGGAGGGTGTAATGGTGATAACTGATGCCCTTGGTTTGTTGTGTTATGGGTGGATGTAAGGCTGATAACTGATGCCCTTTGTTTGTTGTGTAAAGGGTGGATGTAATTGTGATAACTGATGCCCTTGGTTTGTTGTGCTATGGGTGGGAGTAATGGTGATAACTGATGCCCCTGGTTTGTTGTGCTATGGGTGGGAGTAATGGTGATAACTGATGCCCTTGGTTTGTTTTGCTATGGGTGGGTGTAATGGTGATAACTGATGCCCTTGGTTTGTTATGTTATGGGTGGATGTAAGGCTGATAACTGATGCCTTTGGTTTGTTGTGCTATGGGTGGGTGTAATGGTGATAACTGATGCCCCTGGTTTGTTGTGCTATGGGAGGGTGTAATTTTGATAACTGATTCCCCTGGTTTGTTGTGCTATGGGTGGTTGTAAAAGTGATAACTGATGCCCCTGGTTTGTTATGCTATGCATGGATGTAATGGTGATAACTGATGCCGCAGGTTTGTTACGCTATGGGTGGGTGTAATATTGATAACTGATGCCCCTGGTTTGTTGCGCTAAGGGAAGATGTAACGGTGATAACTGATGCCCCTGGTTTGTTGCGCTAAGGGTGGGTGTAATGGTGATAACTGATGCACTTGGTTTGTTGCGCAATGGGTGGATGTAACGGTGATAACTGATGCCATTGGTTTGTTGTTCTATGGGTGGGTGTAATGGTGATAACTGATGCCCTTGGTTTGTTGCGCAATGGGTGGATGTAACTGATAACTGATGCCCTTGGTTTGTTGTTAATGGTGATAACTGATGCCCTTGGTTTGTTGTTCTATGGATGGATGTAATGGTGATAAAGGATGCCCTTGGTTTGTTGTGCTATGGGTGGATGTATCGGTGATAACTGATGTCCCTGGTTTGTTGTGCTATGGGTGGTTGTAATGGTGACAACTGATGCCCTTGGTTTGTTGTGCTATGGGTGGATGTAACGGTGATAACTGATGTCCTGGTTTGTTGTGCTATGGGTGGTTGTAATGGTGATAACTGATGCCCTTGGTTTGTTGTTGTATGGGTAGATGTAACGGTGATAACTGATGCCCTTGGTTTGTTGTGCTATGGGTGGTTGTAATGGTGATAACTGATGCCCTTGGTTTGTTGTGCTATGGGTGGGTGTAATGGTGATAAGTGATGCCCCTGGTTTGTTGTGCTATGGGTGGGTGTAAAGATGATAACTGATGCCCTTGGTTTGTTGCGCTATGGGTCGATGTAACAGTGATAACTGATGCCCCTGGTTTGATGCGCTAAGGCTGGGTGTAACGATGATAACTGATGCCCTTGGTTTGTTGTGCTATGCGTGGTTGTAACGGTGATAACTGACGCCCTTGGTTTGTTGTGCTATGGGTGGTTGTAACGGTGATAACTGATGCCCTTGGTTTGTTGTGCTATGGGTGGGTGTAATGGTGATAACTGATGCCCCTGGTTTGTTGTGCTATGGGTGGGAGTAATGGTGCTAACTGATGCCCTTGGTTTGTTGTGCTATGGGAGGGTGTAATGGTGATAACAGATGCCCTTGGTTTGTTGTGCTATGGGAGGGTGTAATGGTGATAACTGATGCCCTTGGTTTGTTGTGTTATGGGTGGATGTAAGGCTGATAACTGATGCCCTTGGTTTGTTGTGTAATGGGTGGATGTAATGGTGATAACTGATGCCCTTGGTTTGTTGTCCTATGGGTGGTTGTAATGGTGATCACTGATGCCCTTGGTTTGTTGTTGTATGGGTAGATGTAACGGTGATAACTGATGCGCTTTGTTTGTTGTGCTATGGGAGGTTGTAATGGTGATAACTGATGCACTTGGTTTGTTGTGCAATGGGAGGGTGTAATGGTTATAACTGATGCCCCTGGTTTGTTGTGCTATGGGTGGGTGTAAAGATGATAACTGACGCCCTTGGGTTGATGCGCTAAGGCTGGGTGTAACGGTGATAACTGATGCCCTTGGTTTGTTGTGCTATGGGTGGTTGTAACGGTGATAACTGATGCCCTTGGTTTGTTGTGCTATGGGTGGTTGTAACGGTTATAACTGATGCCCTTGGTTTATTGTGCTATGGGTGGGTGTAACGGTGATAACTGATGCCCTTGGTTTGTTGTGCTATGGCTGGGTGTAATGGTGATAACTGATGCCCCTGGTTTGTTGTGCTATGGGTGGGAGTAATGGTGATAACTGATGCCCTTGGTTTGTTGTGCTGTGGGTGGGTGTAATGGTGATAACTGATGCCCTTGGTTTGTTATGTTATGGGTGGATGTAAGGCTGATAACTGATGCCCTTGGTTTGTTGTGCTATGGGTGGATGTAATGGTGATAACTGATGCCCTTGGTTTGTTGTGCTATGGGTGGGTGTAATGGTGATAACTGATGCCCCTGGTTTGTTGTGCTATGGGAGGGTGTAATGGTGATAACTGATTCTCTTGGTTTGTTGTGCTATGGGTGGTTGTAAAAGTGATAACTGATGCCCCTGGTTTGTTATGCTATGCATGGATGTAATGGTGATAACTGATGCCGCTGGTTTGTTGCGCTATGGGTGGGTGTAATGGTGATAACTGATGCCCCTGGTTTGTTGCGCTAAGGGAAGATGTAACGGTGATAACTGATGCCCCTGGTTTGTTGCGCTAAGGGTGGGTGTAATGGTGATAACTGATGCACTTGGTTTGTTGCGCAATGGGTGGATGTAACGGTGATAACTGATGCCTTTGGTTTGTTGTTCTATGGGTGGGTGTAATGGTGATAACTGATGCCCTTGGTTTGTTGTGCTATAGGTGGATGTAATGGTGATAACTGATGCCCTTGGGTTGTTGTGCTATCGGTGGGTGTAATGGTGATAACTGATGCCCCTGGTTTCTTGTGCTATGGGTGGGTGTAATGGTGATAACTGATGCACTTGGTTTGTTGCGCAATGGGTGGATGTAACGGTGATAACTGATGCCCTTGGTTTGTTGTTCTATGGGTGGGTGTAATGGTGATAACTGATGCCCTTGGTTTGCTGTGCTATGGGTGGTGGTAATGGTGATAACTGATACCCTTGATTTGTTGCGCAATGAGTGGATGTAACAGTGATAACTGATGCCCTTGGTTTGTTGTTAATGGTGATAACTGATGCCCTTGGTTTGTTGTTCTATGGATGGATGTAATGGTGATAAAGGATGCCCTTGGTTTCTTGTTCTATGGGTGGATGTAACGGTGATTACTGATGCCCTTGGTTTGTTGTTAATGGTGATAACTGATGCTTTCTGTTTGTTGTTTTATGGGTGGATGTAAAGGTGATAACTGATGCCCTTGGTTTGTTGTGTTATGGGTGGCTGTAATGGTGATAAGTGATGCCTTTGGTTTGTTGTGCTATGGGAGGATGTAATGGTAATAACTGATGCCCTTTGTTTGTTGTGCTATGGGTGGATGTAACGGTGATAACTGATGTCCCTGGTTTGTTGTGTTATGGGTGGTTGTAATGGTGATAACTGATGCCCTTGGTTTGTTGTGCTATGGGTGGATGTAAAGGGGATAACTGATGTCCCTGGTTTGTTGTGCTATGGGTGGTTGTAATGGTGATAACTGATGCCCTTGGTTTGTTGTTGTATGGGTAGATGTAACGGTGATAACTGATGCCCTTGGTTTGTTGTGCTATGGGTGGTTGTAATGGTCACAACTGATGCCCCTGGTTTGTTGTGCTATGGGTGGGTGTAAAGGTGATAACTGATGCCCTTGGTTTGTTGCGTTATGGGTGGATGTAACAGTGATAACTGATGCCCCTGGTTTGTTGCGCTAAGGCTGGGTGTAACGGTGATAACTGATGCCCTTGGTTTGTTGTGCTATGGGTGGTTGTAACGGTGATAACTGATGCCCTTGGTTTGTTGTGCTATGGGTGGCTGTAATGGTGATAACTGATGCCCTTGGTTTTTTTGTGCTATGGGAGGATGTAATGGTGATAACTGATGCCCTTGGTTTGTTGTGCTATGGGTGGATGTAACGGTGATAACTGATGTCCCTGGTTTGTTGTGCTATGGGTGGTTGTAATGGTGATAACTGATGCCCTTGGTTTGTTGTGCTATGGGTGGATGTAACGGTGATAACTGATGTCCCTGGTTTGTTGTTCTATGGGTGGTTGTAATGGTGATAACTGATGCCCTTGGTTTGTTGTTGTATGGGTAGATGTAACGGTGATAACTGATGCCCTTGGTTTGTTGTGCTATGGGTGGTTGTAATGGTGATAACTGATGCCCTTGGTTTGTTGTATTATGGGTGGGTGTAATGGTGATAACTGATGCCCCTGGTTTGTTGTGCTATGGGTGAGTGTAAAGGTGATAACTGATGCCCTTGGTTTGTTGCGCTATGGGTGGATGTAACAGTGATAACTGATGCCCCTGGTTTGTTGCGCTAAGGCTGGGTGTAACGGTGATAACAGATGCCCTTGGTTTGTTGCGCTATGGGTGGATGTAACAGTGATAACTGATGCCCCTGGTTTGTTGCGCTAAGGCTGGGTGTAACGGTGATAACTGTTGCCCTTGGTTTGCTGTGCTATGGATGGTTGTAACGGTGATAACTGATGCCTTTGGTTTGTTGTGCTATGGGTGGTTGTAACGGTGATAACTGATGCCCCTGGTTTGTTGTGCTATGGGTGGAAGTAATGGTGATAACTGATGCCCTTGGTTTGTTGTGCTATGGGATGGTGTAATGGTGATAACTGATGCCCTTGGTTTGTTGTGTTATGGGTGGATGTAACGCTGATAACTGATGCCCTTGGTTTGTTGTGTAATGGGTGGATGTAATAGTGATAACTGATGCCCTTGGTTTGTTGTGCTATGGGTGGGTGTAATGGTGATAACTGATGCCCCTGGTTTGTTGTGCTATGGGAGGGTGTAATGGTGATAACTGATTCCCCTGGTTTGTTGTGCTATGGGTGGGTGTAAAAGTGATAACTGATGCCCCTGGTTTGTTGTGCTAAGGGAGGAAGTAACGGTGATAAGTGATGCCCCTGGTATGTTGTGCTATGCATGGATGTAATGGTGATAACTGATGCCGCTGGTTTGTTGCGCTATGGGTGGGTGTAATGGTGATAACTGATGCCCCTGGTTTGTTGCGCTAAGGGAAGATGTAACGGTGATAACTGATGCCCCTGGTTTGTTGCGCTATGGGTTCGTGTAATGGTGATAACTGATGCCCCTGATTTGTTGTGCTAAGGGAGGATGTAACGGTGATAACTGATGCCCTTGGTTTGTTGCGCTATGGGTGGATGTAACGGTCATAACTGATGCCCCTGGTTTGTTGCGCTAAGGGTGGGTGTAATGGTGATAACTGATGCACTTGGTTTGTTGCGCAATGGGTGGATGTAACGGTGATAACTGATGCCCTTGGTTTGTTGTTCTATAGGTGGTTGTAATGGTGATAACTGATGCCCCTGGTTTGTTGCGCTAAGGGTGGGTGTAATGGTAATAACTGATGCACTTGGTTTGTAGCGCAATGGGTGGATGTAACGGTGATAACTGATGCCCTTGGTTTGTTGTTCTATGGGTGGGTGTAATGGTGATAACTGATGCCCTTGGTTTGTTGTGCTATGGGTGGTTGTAATGGTGATAACTGATGCCCTTGGTTTGTTGTGCTATGGGTGGGTGTAATGGTGATAACTGATGCCCTTGGTGTGTTGTGCTATGGGTGGGTGTAATGGTGATAACTGATGCCCTTGGGTTGTTGTGCTATCGGTGGGTGTAATGGTGATAACTGATGCCCCTGGTTTCTTGTGCTATGGGTGGGTGTAATGGTGATAACTGATGCCCTTGGTTTGCTGTGCTATGGGTGGTTGTAATGGTTATTACTGATGCCCTTGATTTGTTGCGCAATGGGTGGATGTAACAGTGATAACTGATGCCCTTGGTTTGTTGTTAATGGTGATAACTGATGCCCTTGGTTTGTTGTTCTATGGATGGATGTAATGGTGATAAAGGATGCCCTTGGTTTGTTGTTCTATGGGTGGATGTAACGGTGATAACTGATGCCCTTGGTTTGTTGTTAATGGTGATAACTGATGCCCTCGGTTTGTTGTTCTATGGGTGGATGTAAAGGTGATAACTGATGCCCTTGGTTTGTTGTGCTATGGATGGGTGTAATGGTGATAACTGATGCCCTTGGTTTGTTGTTCTATGGATGGATGTAATGGTGATAAAGGATGCCCTTGGTTTGTTGTTCTATGGGTGGATGTAACGGTGATAACTGATGCCCTTGGTTTGTTGTGCTATGGGTGGTTGTAGTTGTGATAACTGATGCACTTGGCTTATTTTGCTACAGGTAGGTGTAACGGTGATACCTGATGCCCTTGGTTTCTTGCGCTATGGGTGGATGTAACGGTCATAACTGATGCCCCTGGTTTGTTGCGCTAAGGGTGGGTGTAATGGTGATAACTGATGCACTTGGTTTGTTGTGCAATGGGTGGATGTAACGGTGATAACTGATGCCCTTGGTTTGTTGTTCTATGGGTGGTTGTAATGGTGATAACTGATGCCCCTGGTTTGTTGCGCTAAGGGTGGGTGTAATGGTAATAACTGATGCACTTGGTTTGTAGCGCAATGGGTGGATGTAACGGTGATAACTGATGCCCTTGGTTTGTTGTTCTATGGGTGGGTGTAATGGTGATAACTGATGCCCTTGGTTTGTTGTGCTATGGGTGGTTGTAATGGTGATAACTGATGCCCTTGGTTTGTTGTGCTATGGGTGGGTGTAATGGTGATAACTGATGCCCTTGGTTTGTTGTGCTATGGGTGGGTGTAATGGTGATAATTGATGCCCTTGGGTTGTTGTGCTATCGGTGGGTGTAATGGTGATAACTGATGCCCCTGGTTTCTTGTGCTATGGGTGGGTATAATGGTGATAACTGATGCCCTTGGTTTGCTGTGCTATGGGTGGTTGTAATGGTGATTACTGATGCCCTTGATTTGTTGCGCAATGGATGGATGTAACAGTGATAACTGATGCCCTTGGTTTGTTGTTAATGGTGATAACTGATGCCCTTGGTTTGTTGTTCTATGGATAGATGTAATGGTGATAAAGGATGCCCTTGGTTTGTTTTTCTATGGGTGGATGTAACGGTGATAACTGATGCCCTTGGTTTGTTGTTAATGGTGATAACTGATGCCCTCGGTTTGTTGTTCTATGGGTGGATGTAAAGGTGATAACTGATGCCCTTGGTTTGTTGTGCTATGGATGGGTGTAATGGTGATAACTGATGCCCTTGGTTTGTTGTTCTATGGATGGATGTAATGGTGATAAAGGATGCCCTTGGTTTGTTGTTCTATGGGTGGATGTAACGGTGATAACTGATGCCCTTGGTTTGTTGTGCTATGGGTGGTTGTAATGGTGATAACTGATGCCCTTGGTTTGTTGTGCTATGTGTGGGTGTAATGGTGATAACTGATGCCCCTGGTTTGTTGTGCTATGGGTGGGTGTAAAGGTGATAACTGATGCCCTTGGTTTGTTGTGCTATGGGTGGTTGTAACGGTGATAACTGATGCCCTTGGTTTGTTGTGCTATGGGTGGGTGTAATGGTGATAACTGATGCCCCTGGTTTGTTGTGCTATGGGTGGGAGTAATGGTGATAACTGATGCCCTTGGTTTGTTGTGCTATGGGAGGGTGTAATGGTGATAACTGATGCCCTTGGTTTGTTGTGTTATGGGTGGATGTAAGGCTGATAACTGATGCCCTTGGTTTGTTGTGTAATGGGTGGATGTAATGGTGATAACTGATGCCCTTGGTTTGTTGTGCTATGGGTGGGTGTAATGGTGATAACTGATGCCCCTGGTTTGTTGTGCTATGGGAGGGTGTAATGGTGATAACTGATTCCCCTGGTTTGTTGTGCTATGGGTGGGTGTAAAAGTGATAACTGATGCCCCTGGTTTGTTGTGCTAAGGGAGGATGTAACGGTGATAAGTGATGCCCCTGGTTTGTTGTGCTATGCATGGATATAATGGTGATAACTGATGCCGCTGGTTTGTTGCGCTATGGGTGGGTGTAATGGTGATAACTGATGCCCCTGGTTTGTTGCGCTAAGGGAAGGTGTAACGGTGATAACTGATGCCCCTGGTTTGTTGCGCTATGGGTGGGTGTAATGGTGATAACTGATGCCCCTGATTTGTTGTGCTAAGGGAGGATGTAACGGTGATAACTGATGCCCTTGGTTTGTTGCGCTATGGGTGGATGTAACGATCATAACTGATGCCCCTGGTTTGTTGCGCTAAGGGTGGGTGTAATGGTGATAACTGATGCACTTGGTTTGTTGCGCAATGGGTGGATGTAACGGTGATAACTGATGCCCTTGGTTTGTTGTTCTATGGGTGGTTGTAATGGTGATAACTGATGCCCCTGGTTTGTTGCGCTAAGGGTGGGTGTAATGGTAATAACTGATGCACTTGGTTTGTTGCGCAATGGGTGGATGTAACGGTGATAACTGATGCCCTTGGTTTGTTGTTCTATGGGTGGGTGTAATGGTGATAACTGATGCCCTTGGTTTGTTGTGCTATGGGTGGTTGTAATGGTGATAACTGATGCCCTTGGTTTGTGTGCTATGGGAGGGTGTAATGGTGATAACTGATGCCCTTGGTTTGTTGTGCTATGGGTGGGTGTAATGGTGATAACTGATGCCCTTGGTTGTTGTGCTATCGGTGGGTGTAATGGTGATAACTGATGCCCCTGGTTTCTTGTGCTATGGGTGGGTGTAATGGTGATAACTGATGCCCTTGGTTTGCTGTGCTATGGGTGGTTGTAATGGTGATTACTGATGCCCTTGATTTGTTGCGCAATGGGTGGATGTAACAGTGATAACTGATGCCCTTGGTTTGTTGTTAATGGTGATAACTGATGCCCTTGGTTTGTTGTTCTATGGATGGATGTAATGGTGATAAAGGATGCCCTTGGTTTGTTGTTCTATGGGTGGATGTAACGGTGATAACTGATGCCCTTGGTTTGTTGTTAATGGTGATAACTGATGCCCTCGGTTTGTTGTTCTATGGGTGAATATAAAGGTGATAACTGATGCCCTTGGTTTGTTGTGCTATGGGTGGGTATAATGGTGATAACTGATGCCCTTGGTTTGTTGTTCTATGGATGGATGTAATGGTGATAAAGGATGCCCTTGGTTTGTTGTTCTATGGGTGGTTGTAACGGTGATAACTGATGCCCTTGGTTTGTTGTGCTATGGGTGGTTGTAGTGGTGATAACTGATGCACTTGGTTTATTTTGCTACAGGTAGGTGTAACGGTGATAACTGATGCCCTTGGTTTGTTGTGCTATGGGTGGATGTAATGGTGATAACTGATGCCCTTGGTTTGTTGTGCTATGGGTGGATGTAACGGTGATAACTGATTTCCCTGGTTTGTTGTGCTATGGGTGGTTGTAATGGTGATAACTGATGCCCTTGGTTTGTTGTTGTATGGGTAGATGTAACGGTGATAACTGATGCCCTTGGTTTGTTGTGCTATGGGTGGTTGTAATGGTGATAACTGATGCCCTTGGTTTGTTGTGCTATGGGTGGTTGTAACGGCGATAACTGATGCCCTTGGTTTGTTGTGCTATGGGTGGGTGTAATGGTGATAACTGATGCCCCTGGTTTGTTGTGCTATGGGTGGGAGTAATGGTGATAACTGATGCCCTTGGTTTGTTGTGCTATGGGAGGGTGTAATGGTGATAACTGATGCCCTTGGTTTGTTGTGTTATGGGTGGATGTAAGGCTGATAACTGATGCCCTTTGTTTGTTGTGTAATGGGTGGATGTAATTGTGATAACTGATGCCCTTGGTTTGTTGTGCTATGGGTGGGTGTAATGGTGATAACTGATGCCCCTGGTTTGTTGTGCTATGGGTGGGAGTAATGGTGATAACTGATGCCCTTGGTTTGTTTTGCTATGGGTGGGTGTAATGGTGATAACTGATGCCCTTGGTTTGTTATGTTATGTTATGGGTGGATGTAAGGCTGATAACTGATGCCCTTGG
The DNA here is from genome assembly GCA_020002185.1 of Paraescarpia echinospica. Taxonomy (NCBI): domain Eukaryota; kingdom Metazoa; phylum Annelida; class Polychaeta; order Sabellida; family Siboglinidae; genus Paraescarpia; species Paraescarpia echinospica. Next base: position 18,562,766 of record CM034540.1, read on the forward strand.
TTTGTTGTGCTATGGGTGGGTGTAATGGTGATAACTGATGCCCCTGGTTTGTTGTGCTATGGGAGGGTGTAATGGTGATAACTGATTCCCCTGGTTTGTTGTGCTATGGGTGGTTGTAAAAGTGATAACTGATGCCCCTGGTTTGTTATGCTATGCATGGATGTAATGGTGATAACTGATGCCGCAGGTTTGTTACGCTATGGGTGGGTGTAATGGTGATAACTGATGCCCCTGGTTTGTTGCGCTAAGGGAAGATGTAACGGTGATAACTGATGCCCCTGGTTTGTTGCGCTAAGGGTGGGTGTAATGGTGATAACTGATGCACTTGGTTTGTTGCGCTATGGGTGGATGTAACGGTGATAACTGATGCCCTTGGTTTGTTGTTCTATGGGTGGGTGTAATGGTGATAACTGATGCCATTGGTTTGTTGTGCTATAGGTGGATGTAATGGTGATACCTGATGCCCCTGGTTTGTTATGCTATGCATGGATGTAATGGTGATAACTGATGCCGCTGGTTTGTTGCGCTATGGGTGGGTGTAATGGTGATAACTGATGCCCCTGGTTTGTTGCGCTAAGGGAAGATGTAATGGTGATAACTGATGCACTTGGTTTGTTGCGCAATGGGTGGATGTAACGGTGATAACTGATGCCCTTGGTTTGTTGTTCTATGGGTGGGTGTAATGGTGATAACTGATGCCCTTGGTTTGTTGTGCTATAGGTGGATGTAATGGTGATAACTGATGCCCTTGGGTTGTTGTGCTATCGGTGGGTGTAATGGTGATAACTGATGCCCCTGGTTTCTTGTGCTATGGGTGGGTGTAATGGTGATAACTGATGCACTTGGTTTGTTGCGCAATGGGTGGATGTAACGGTGATAACTGATGCCCTTGGTTTGTTGTACTATGGGTGGGTGTAATGGTGATAACTGATGCCCTTGGTTTGCTGTGCTATGGGTGGTGGTAATGGTGATAACTGATACCCTTGATTTGTTGCGCAATGAGTGGATGTAACAGTGATAACTGATGCCCTTGGTTTGTTGTTAATGGTGATAACTGATGCCCTTGGTTTGTTGTTCTATGGATGGATGTAATAGTGATAAAGGATGCCCTTGGTTTCTTGTTCTATGGGTGGATGTAACGGTGATTACTGATGCCCTTGGTTTGTTGTTAATGGTGATAACTGATGCTTTCTGTTTGTTGTTCTATGGGTGGATGTAAAGGTGATAACTGATGCCCTTGGTTTGTTGTGCTATGGGTGGCTGTAATGGTGATAAGTGATGCCTTTGGTTTGTTGTGGTATGGGAGTATGTAATGGTAATAATTGATGCCCTTTGTTTGTTGTGCTATGGGTGGATGTAACGGTGATAACTGATGTCCCTGGTTTGTTGTGTTATGGGTGGTTGTAATGGTGATAACTGATGCCCTTGGTTTGTTGTGCTATGGGTGGATGTAAAGGGGATAACTGATGTCCCTGGTTTGTTGTGCTATGGGTGGTTGTAATGGTTATAACTGATGCCCTTGGTTTGTTGTTGTATGGGTAGATGTAACGGTGATAACTGATGCCCTTGGTTTGTTGTGCTATGGGTGGTTGTAATGGTGACAACTGATGCCCCTGGTTTGTTGTGCTATGGGTGGGTGTAAAGGTGATAACTGATGCCCTTGGTTTGTTGCGCTATGGGTGGATGTAACAGTGATAACTGATGCCCCTGGTTTGTTGCGCTAAGGCTGGGTGTAACGGTGATAACTGATGCCCTTGGTTTGGTGTGCTATGGGTGGTTGTAACGGTGATAACTGATGCCCTTGGTTTGTTGTGCTATGGGTGGCTGTAATGGTGATAACTGATGCCCTTGGTTTTTTTGTGCTATGGGAGGATGTAATGGTGATAACTGATGCCCTTGGTTTGTTGTGCTATGGGTGGATGTAACGGTGATAACTGATGTCCCTGGTTTGTTGTGCTATGGGTGGTTGTAATGATGATAACTGATGCCCTTGGTTTGTTGTGCTATGGGTGTATATAACGGTGATAACTGATGTCCCTGGTTTGTTGTGCTATGGGTGGTTGTAATGGTGATAACTGATGCCCTTGGTTTGTTGTTGTATGGGTAGATGTAACGGTGATAACTGATGCCCTTGGTTTGTTGTGCTATGGGTGGTTGTAATGGTGATAACTGATGCCCTTGGTTTGTTGTATTATGGGTGGGTGTAATGGTGATAACTGATGCCCCTGGTTTGTTGTGCTATGGGTGAGTGTAAAGGTGATAACTGATGCCCTTGGTTTGTTGCGCTATGGGTGGATTTAACAGTGATAACTGATGCCCCTGGTTTGTTGCGCTAAGGCTGGGTGTAACGGTGATAACAGATGCCCTTGGTTTGTTGCGCTATGGGTGGATGTAACAGAGATAACTGATGCCCCTGGTTTGTTGCGCTAAGGCTGGGTGTAACGGTGATAACTGTTGCCCTTGGTTTGTTGTGCTATGGGTGGTTGTAACGGTGATAACTGATGCCTTTGGTTTGTTGTGCTATGGGTGGTTGTAACGGTGATAACTGATGCCCCTGGTTTGTTGTGCTATGGGTGGGAGTAATGGTGATAACTGATGCCCTTGGTTTGTTGTGCTATGGGAGGGTGTAATGGTGATAACTGATGCCCTTGGTTTGTTGTGTTATGGGTGGATGTAACGCTGATAACTGATGCCCTTGGTTTGTTGTGTAATGGGTGGATGTAATGGTGATAACTGATGCCCTTGGTTTGTTGAGCTATGGGTGGGTGTTATGGTGATAACTGATGCCCCTGGTTTGTTGTGCTATGGGAGGGTGTAATGGTGATAACTGATTCCCCTGGTTTGTTTTGCTATGGGTGGGTGTAAAAGTGATAACTGATGCCCCTGGTTTGTTGTGCTAAGGGAGGATGTAACGGTGATAAGTGATGCCCCTGGTTTGTTGTGCTATGCATGGATGTAATGGTAATAACTGATGCCGCTGGTTTGTTGCGCTATGGGTGGGTGTAATGGTGATAACTGATGCCCCTGGTTTGTTGCGATAAGGGAAGATGTAACGGTGATAAGTGATGCCCCTGGTTTGTTGTGCTATGGGTGAGTGTAAAGGTGATAACTGATGCCCTTGGTTTGTTGCGCTATGGGTGGATTTAACAGTGATAACTGATGCCCCTGGTTTGTTGCGCTAAGGCTGGGTGTAACGGTGATAACAGATGCCCTTGGTTTGTTGCGCTATGGGTGGATGTAACAGAGATAACTGATGCCCCTGGTTTGTTGCGCTAAGGCTGGGTGTAACGGTGATAACTGTTGCCCTTGGTTTGTTGTGCTATGGGTGGTTGTAACGGTGATAACTGATGCCTTTGGTTTGTTGTGCTATGGGTGGTTGTAACGGTGATAACTGATGCCCCTGGTTTGTTGTGCTATGGGTGGGAGTAATGGTGATAACTGATGCCCTTGGTTTGTTGTGCTATGGGAGGGTGTAATGGTGATAACTGATGCCCTTGGTTTGTTGTGTTATGGGTGGATGTAAGGCTGATAACTGATGCCCTTGGTTTGTTGTGTAATGGGTGGATGTAATGGTGATAACTGATGCCCTTGGTTTGTTGTGCTATGGGTGGGTGTAATGGTGATAACTGATGCCCCTGGTTTGTTGTGCTATGGGAGGGTGTAATGGTGATAACTGATTCCCCTGGTTTGTTGTGCTATGGGTGGGTGTAAAAGTGATAACTGATGCCCCTGGTTTGTTGTGCTAAGGGAGGATGTAACGGTGATAAGTGATGCCCCTGGTTTGTTGTGCTATGCATGGATGTAATGGTGATAACTGATGCCGCTGGTTTGTTGCGCTATGGGTGGGTGTAATGGTGATAACTGATGCCCCTGGTTTGTTGCGCTAAGGGAAGATGTAACGGTGATAACTGATGCCCCTGGTTTGTTGCGCTATGGGTTGGTGTAATGGTGATAACTGATGCCCCTGATTTGTTGTGCTAAGGGAGGATGTAACGGTGATAACTGATGCCCTTGGTTTGTTGCGCTATGGGTGGATGTAACGGTCATAACTGATGCCCCTGGTTTGTTGCGCTAAGGGTGGGTGTAATGGTGATAACTGATGCACTTGGTTTGTTGCGCAATGGGTGGATGTAACGGTGATAACTGATGCCCTTGGTTTGTTGTTCTATGGGTGGTTGTAATGGTGATAACTGATGCCCCTGGTTTGTTGCGCTAAGGGTGGGTGTAATGGTAATAACTGATGCACTTGGTTTGTAGCGCAATGGGTGGATGTAACGGTGATAACTGATGCCCTTGGTTTGTTGTTCTATGGGTGGGTGTAATGGTGATAACTGATGCCCCTGGTTTCTTGTGCTATGGGTGGGTGTAATGGTGATAACTGATGCCCTTGGTTTGCTGTGCTATGGGTGGTTGTAATGGTGATTACTGATGCCCTTGATTTGTTGCGCAATGGGTGGATGTAACAGTGATAACTGATGCCCTTGGTTTGTTGTTAATGGTGATAACTGATGCCCTTGGTTTGTTGTTCTATGGATGGATGTAATGGTGATAAAGGATGCCCTTTGTTTGTTGTTCTATGGGTGGATGTAACGGTGATAACTGATGCCCTTGGTTTGTTGTTAATGGTGATAACTGATGCCCTCGGTTTGTTGTTCTATGGGTGGATGTAAAGGTGATAACTGATGCCCTTGGTTTGTTGTGCTATGGGTGGGTGTAATGGTGATAACTGATGCCCTTGGTTTGTTTTTCTATGGATGGATGTAATGGTGATAAAGGATGCCCTTGGTTTGTTGTTCTATGGGTGGATGTAACGGTGATAACTGATGCCCTTGGTTTGTTGTGCTATGGGTGGTTGTAGTGGTGATAACTGATGCACTTGGTTTATTTTGCTACAGGTAGGTGTAACGGTGATACCTGATGCCCTTTGTTTGTTGTGCTATGGGTGGCTGTAATGGTGATAACTGATGCCCTTGGTTTGTTGTGCTATGGGAGGATGTAATGGTGATAACTGATGCCCTTGGTTTGTTGTGCTATGGGTGGATGTAACGGTGATAACTGATGTCCCTGGTTTGTTGTGCTATGGGTGGTTGTAATGGTGATAACTGATGCCCTTGGTTTGTTGTTGTATGGGTAGATGTAACGGTGATAACTGATGCCCTTGGTTTGTTGTGCTATGGGTGGTTGTAATGGTGATAACTGATGCCCTTGGTTTGTTGTGCTATGGGTGGGTGTAATGGTGATAACTGATGCCCCTGGTTTGTTGTGCTATGGGTGGGTGTAAAGGTGATAACTGATGCCCTTGGTTTGTTGCGCTATGGGTGGATGTAACAGTGGTAACTGATGCCCCTGGTTTGTTGCGCTAAGGCTGGGTGTAACGGTGATAACTGATGCCCTTGGTTTGTTTTGCTATGGGTGGTTGTAACGGTGATAACTGATGCCCTTGGTTTGTTGTGCTATGTGTGGTTGTAACGGTGATAACTGATGCCCTTGGTTTGTTGTGCTATGGGTGGGTGTAATGGTGATAACTGATGCCCCTGGTTTGTTGTGCTATGGGTGGGAGTAATGGTGATAACTGATGCCCTTGGTTTGTTGTGCTATGGGAGGGTGTAATGGTGATAACTGATGCCCTTGGTTTGTTGTGTTATGGGTGGATGTAAGGCTGATAACTGATGCCCTTGGTTTGTTGTGTAATGGGTGGATGTAATGGTGATAACTGATGCCCTTGGTTTGTTGTGCTATGGGTGGGTGTAATGGTGATAACTGATGCCCCTGGTTTGTTGTGCTATGGGAGGGTGTAATGGTGATAACTGATTCCCCTGGTTTGTTGTGCTATGGGTGGGTGTAAAGGTGATAACTGATGCCCCTGGTTTGTTGTGCTAAGGGAGGATGTAACGGTGATAAGTGATGCCCCTGGTTTGTTGTGCTATGCATGGATATAATGGTGATAACTGATGCCGCTGGTTTGTTGCGCTATGGGTGGGTGTAATGGAGATAACTGATGCCCCTGATTTGTTGTGCTAAGGTAGGATGTAACGGTGATAACTGATGCCCTTGGTTTGTTGCGCTATGGGTGGATGTAACGATCATAACTGGTGCCCCTGGTTTGTTGCGCTAACGGTGGGTGTAATGGTGATAACTGATGCACTTGGTTTGTTGCGCAATGGGTGGATGTAACGGTGATAACTGATGCCCTTGGTTTGTTGTTCTATGGGTGGTTGTAATGGTGATAACTGATGCCCCTGGTTTGTTGCGCTAAGGGTTGGTGTAATGGTAATAACTGATGCACTTGGTTTGTTGCGCAATGGGTGGATGTAACGGTGATAACTGATGCCTTTGGTTTGTTGTTCTATGGGTGGGAGTAATGGTGATAACTGATGCCCTTGGTTTGTTGTGCTATGGGTGGTTGTAATGGTGATAACTGATGCCCTTGGTTTGTTGCGCTATGGGTGGATGTAACGGTGATAACTGATGCCCCTGGTTTGTTGCGCTAAGGGTGGGTGTAATGGTGATAACTGATGCACTTGGTTTGTTGCGCAATGGGTGGATGTAACGGTGATAACTGATGCCCTTGGTTTATTGTGCTATGGGTGGTTGTAACGGTGATAACTGATGCACGTGGTTTGTTGCGCTATGTGTGGATGTAGCGGTGATAACTGATGCCCCTGGTTTGTTGTGCTACGGGTGGTTGTAATGGTGATAACTGATGCCCTTGGTTTGTTGTTCTACGGATGGATGTAACGGTGATAACGGATGCCCTTGGTTTGTTGTTCTATGGGTGGATGTAACGATGATAACTGATGCCCTTGGGTTGTTGTGCTATCGGTGGGTGTAATGGTGATAACTGATGCCCCTGGTTTCTTGTGCTATCGGTGGGTGTAATGGTGATAACTGATGCCCCTGGTTTCTTGTGCTATGGGTGGGTGTAATGGTGATAACTGATGCCCTTGGTTTGCTGTGCTATGGGTGGTTGTAATGGTGATTACTGATGCCCTTGATTTGTTGCGCAATGGGTGGATATAACAGTGATAACTGATGCCCTTGGTTTGTTGTTAATGGTGATAACTGATGCCCTTGGTTTGTTGTTCTATGGATGGATGTAATGGTGATAAAGGATGCCCTTGGTTTGTTGTTCTATGGGTGGATGTAACGGTGATAACTGATGCCCTTGGTTTGTTGTTAATGGTGATAACTGATGCCCTCGGTTTGTTGTTCTATGGGTGGATGTAAAGGTGATAACTGATGCCCTTGGTTTGTTGTGCTATGGGTGGGTGTAATGGTGATAACTGATGCCCTTGGTTTGTTGTTCTATGGATGGATGTAATGGTGATAAAGGATGCCCTTGGTTTGTTGTTCTATGGTTGGATGTAACGGTGATAACTGATGCCCTTGGTTTGTTGTGCTATGGGTGGTTGTAGTGGTGATAACTGATGTACTTGGTTTGTTTTGCTACAGGTAGGTGTAACGGTGATAACTGATGCCCTTGGTTTGTTGTGCTATGGGTGGCTGTAATGGTGATAACTGATGCCCTTGGTTTGTTGTGCTATGGGAGGATGTAATGGTAATAACTGATGCCGTTGGTTTGTTGTGCTATGGGTGGATGTAACGGTGATAACTGATTTCCCTGGTTTGTTGTGCTATGGGTGGTTGTAATGGTGATAACTGATGCCCTTGGTTTGTTGTGCTATGGGTGGATGTAACGGTGATAACTGATGCCCCTGGTTTGTTGTGCTATGGGTGGTTGTAATGGTGATCACTGATGCCCTTGGTTTGTTGTTGTATGGGTAGATATAACGGTGATAACTGATGCCCTTGGTTTGTTGTGCTATGGGTGGTTGTAACGGTGATAACTGATGCCCTTGGTTTGTTGTGCAATGGGAGGGTGTAATGGTTACAACTGATGCCCCTGGTTTGTTGTGCTATGGGTGGGTGTAAAGATGATAACTGATGCCCTTGGTTTGTTGTGCTATGGGTGGATGTAACAGTGATAACTGATGCCCCTGGTTTGTTGCGCTAAGGCTGGGTGTAAAGGTGATAACTGATGCCCTTGGTTTGTTGTGCTATGAGTGGTTGTAACAGTGATAACTGATGCCCTTGGTTTGTTGTGCTATGGGCGGTTGTAACGGTGATAACTGATGCCCTTGGTTTATTGTGCTATGGGTGGGTGTAACGGTGATAACTGATGCCCTTTGTTTGTTGTGCTATTGGTGGGTGTAATGGTGATAACTGATGCCCTTGGTTTGTTATGTTATGAGTGGATGTAAGGCTGATAACTGATGCCCTTGGTTTGTTGTGCTATGGGTGGATGTAATGGTGATAACTGATGCCCTTGGTTTGTTGTGCTATGGGTGGGTGTTATGGTGATAACTGATGCCCCTGGTTTGTTGTGCTATGGGAGGGTGTAATGGTGATAACTGATTCCCCTGGTTTGTTGTGCTATGGGTGGGTGTAAAGGTGATAACTGATGCCCCTGGTTTGTTGTGCTAAGGGAGGATGTAACGGTGATAAGTGATGCCCCTGGTTTGTTGTGCTATGCATGGATATAATGGTGATAACTGATGCCGCTGGTTTGTTGCGCTATGGGTGGGTGTAATGGAGATAACTGATGCCCCTGGTTTGTTGTGCTAAGGGAGGATGTAACGGTGATAACTGATGCCCTTGGTTTGTTGCGCTATGGGTGGATGTAACGATCATAACTGGTGCCCCTGGTTTGTTGCGCTAACGGTGGGTGTAATGGTGATAACTGATGCACTTGGTTTGTTGCGAAATGGGTGGATGTAACGGTGATAACTGATGCCCTTGGTTTGTTGTTCTATGGGTGGTTGTAATGGTGATAACTGATGCCCCTGGTTTGTTGCGCTAAGGGTTGGTGTAATGGTAATAACTGATGCACTTGGTTTGTTGCGCAATGGGTGGATGTAACGGTGATAACTGATGCCCTTGGTTTGTTGTGCTATGGGTGGGAGTAATGGTGATAACTGATGCCCTTGGTTTGTTGTGCTATGGGTGGTTGTAATGGTGATAACTGATGCCCTTGGTTTGTTGTGCTAAGAGAGGATGTAACGGTGATAACTGATGCCCTTGGTTTGTTGCGCTATGGGCGGATGTAACGGTGATAACTGATGATGCCCCTGGTTTCTTGTGCTATGGGTGGGTGTAATGGTGATAACTGATGCACTTGGTTTGTTGCGCAATGGGTGGATGTAACGGTGATAACTGATGCCCTTGGTTTATTGTGCTATGGGTGGTTGTAACGGTGATAACTGATGCACGTGGTTTGTTGCGCTATGTGTGGATGTAGCGGTGATAACTGATACCCCTGGTTTGTTGTGCTACGGGTGGTTGTAATGGTGATAACTGATGCCCTTGGTTTGTTGTTCTACGGATGGATGTAACGGTGATAACGGATGCCCTTGGTTTGTTGTTCTATGGGTGGATGTAACGGTGATAACTGATGCCCTTGGTTTGTTGTGCTATGGGTGGGTGTAATGGTAATGGTGATAAATGATGCCCCTGGTTGGTTGCGCTATGGGTGGGTGTAATGGTGATAACTGATGCCCCTGATTTGTTGTGCTAAGGGAGGATGTAACGGTGATAACTGATGCCCTTGGATTGTTGCGCTATGGGTGGTTGTAATGGTGATAACTGATGCCCTTGATTTGTTGTTAATGGTGATAACTGATGCCCTCGGTTTGTTGTTCTATGGGTGGCTGTAACGGTGATAACTGATGCCCTTGGTTTGTTGTGCTATGGGTGGTTGTAATGGTGATAACTGATGCACTTGGTTTGTTGCGCTATGGGTGGATGTAACAGTGATAACTGATGCCCCTGGTTTATTGCGCTAAGGCTGGGTGTAACGGTGATAACTGATGCCCTTGGTTTGTTTTGCTATGGGTGGTTGTAACGGTGATAACTGATGCCCTTGGTTTGTTGTGCTATGGGTGGTTGTAACGGTGATAACTGATGCCCTTGGTTTGTTGTGCTATGGGTGGGTGTAATGGTGGTAACTGATGCCCCTGGTTTGTTGTGCTATGGGTGGGAGTAATGGTGATAACTGATGCCCTTGGTTTGTTGTGCTATGGGAGGGTGTAATGGTGATAACTGATGCCCTTGGTTTGTTGTGTTATGGGTGGATGTAAGGCTGATAACTGATGCCCTTGGTTTGTTGTGTAATGGGTGGATGTAATGGTGATAACTGATGCCCTTGGTTTGTTGTGCTATGGGTGGGTGTAATGGTGATAACTGATGCCCCTGGTTTGTTGTGCTATGGGAGGGTGTAATGGTGATAACTGATGCCCCTGGTTTGTTGTGCTATGGGTGGGTGTAAAGTGATAACTGATGCCCCTGGTTTGTTGTGCTAAGGGAGGATGTAACGGTGATAAGTGATGCCCCTGGTTTGTTGTGCTATGCATGGATATAATGGTGATAACTGATGCCGCTGGTTTGTTGCGCTATGGGTGGGTGTAATGGAGATAACTGATGCCCCTGATTTGTTGTGCTAAGGGAGGATGTAACGGTGATAACTGATGCCCTTGGTTTGTTGCGCTATGGGTGGATGTAACGATCATAACTGGTGCCCCTGGTTTGTTGCGCTAACGGTGGGTGTAATGGTGATAACTGATGCACTTGGTTTGTTGCGCAATGGGTGGATGTAACGGTGATAACTGATGCCCTTGGTTTGTTGTTCTATGGGTGGTTGTAATGGTGATAACTGATGCCCCTGGTTTGTTGCGCTAAGGGTGGGTGTAATGGTAATAACTGATGCACTTGGTTTGTTGCGCAATGGGTGGATGTAACGGTGATAACTGATGCCCTTGGTTTGTTGTTCTATGGGTGGGAGTAATGGTGATAACTGATGCCCTTGGTTTGTTGTGCTATGGGTGGTTGTAATGGTGATAACTGATGCCCTTGGTTTGTTGTGCTAAGAGAGGATGTAACGGTGATAACTGATGCCCTTGGTTTGTTGCGCTATGGGTGGATGTAACGGTGATAACTGATGCCCCTGGTTTGTTGCGCTAAGAGTGGGTGTAATGGTGATAACTGATGCACTTGGTTTGTTGCGCAATGGGTGGATGTAACGGTGATAACTGATGCCCTTGGTTTATTGTGCTATGGGTGGTTGTAACGGTGATAACTGATGCACGTGGTTTGTTGCGCTATGTGTGGATGTAGCGGTGATAACTGATACCCCTGGTTTGTTGTGCTACGGGTGGTTGTAATGGTGATAACTTATGCCCTTGGTTTGTTGTTCTACGGATGGATGTAACGGTGATAACGGATGCCCTTGGTTTGTTGTTCTATGGGTGGATGTAACGGTGATAACTGATGCCCTTGGTTTGTTGTGCTATGGGTGGGTGTAATGGTAATGGTGATAACTGATGCCCCTGGTTGGTTGCGCTATGGGTGGGTGTAATGGTGATAACTGATGCCCCTGATTTGTTGTGCTAAGGGAGGATGTAACGGTGATAACTGATGCCCTTGGATTGTTGCGCTATGGGTGGTTGTAATGGTGATAACTGATGCCCTTGATTTGTTGTTAATGGTGATAACTGATGCCCTCGGTTTGTTGTTCTATGGGTGGCTGTAACGGTGATAACTGATGCCCTTGGTTTGTTGTGCTATGGGTGGTTGTAATGGTGATAACTGATGCACTTGGTTTGTTGCGCTATGGGTGGATGTAGCGGTGATAACTGATACCCCTGGTTTGTTGTTGTACGGGTGGTTGTAATGGTGATAACTGATGCCCTTGGTTTGTTTTGCTATGGGTGGTTGTAATGGTGACAACTGATGCCCCTGGTTTGTTGTGCTATGGGTGGGTGTAAAGGTGATAACTGATGCCCTTGGTTTGTTGCGCTATGGGTGGATGTAACAGTGATAACTGATGCCCCTGGTTTGTTGCGCTAAGGCTGGGTGTAACGGTGATAACTGATGCCCTTGGTTTGGTGTGCTATGGGTGGTTGTAACGGTGATAACTGATGCCCTTGGTTTGTTGTGCTATGGGTGGCTGTAATGGTGATAACTGATGCCCTTGGTTTTTTTGTGCTATGGGAGGATGTAATGGTGATAACTGATGCCCTTGGTTTGTTGTGCTATGGGTGGATGTAACGGTGATAACTGATGTCCCTGGTTTGTTGTGCTATGGGTGGTTGTAATGGTGATAACTGATGCCCTTGGTTTGTTGTGCTATGGGTGGATGTAACGGTGATAACTGATGTCCCTGGTTTGTTGTTCTATGGGTGGTTGTAATGGTGATAACTGATGCCCTTGGTTTGTTGTTGTATGGGTAGATGTAACGGTGATAACTGATGCCCTTGGTTTGTTGTGCTATGGGTGGTTGTAATGGTGATAACTGATGCCCTTGGTTTGTTGTATTATGGGTGGGTGTAATGGTGATAACTGATGCCCCTGGTTTGTTGTGCTATGGGTGAGTGTAAAGGTGATAACTGATGCCCTTGGTTTGTTGCGCTATGGGTGGATGTAACAGTGATAACTGATGCCCCTGGTGTGTTGCGCTAAGGCTGGGTGTAACGGTGATAACAGATGCCCTTGGTTTGTTGCGCTATGGGTGGATGTAACAGTGATAACTGATGCCCCTGGTTTGTTGCGCTAAGGCTGGGTGTAACGGTGATAACTGTTGCCCTTGGTTTGTTGTGCTATGGGTGGTTGTAACGGTGATAACTGATGCCTTTGGTTTGTTGTGCTATGGGTGGTTGTAACGGTGATAACTCATGCCCCTGGTTTGTTGTGCTATGGGTGGGAGTAATGGTGATAACTGATGCCCTTGGTTTGTTGTGCTATGGGAGGGTGTAATGGTGATAACTGATGCCCTTGGTTTGTTGTGTTATGGGTGTATGTAACGCTGATAACTGATGCCCTTGGTTTGTTGTGTAATGGGTGGATGTAATGGTGATAACTGATGCCCTTGGTTTGTTGTGCTATGGGTGGGTGTAATGGTGATAACTGATACCCCTGGTTTGTTGTGCTATGGGAGGGTGTAATGGTGATAACTGATTCCCCTGGTTTGTTGTGCTATGGGTGGGTGTAAAAGTGATAACTGACGCCCCTGGTTTGTTGTGCTAAGGGAGGATGTAACGATGATAAGTGATGCCCCTGGTTTGTTGTGCTATGCATGGATGTAATGGTAATAACTGATGCCGCTGGTTTGTTGCGCTATGGGTGGGTGTAATGGTGATAACTGATGCCCCTGGTTTGTTGCGCTAAGGGAAGATGTAACGGTGATAAGTGATGCCCCTGGTTTGTTGCGCTATGGGTTGGTGTAATGGTGATAACTGATGCCCCTGATTTGTTGTGCTAAGGGAGGATGTAACGGTGATAACTGATGCCCTTGGTTTGTTGCGCTATGGGTGGATGTAAAGGTCATAACTGATGCCCCTGGTTTGTTGCGCTAAGGGTGGGTGTAATGGTGATAACTGATGCACTTGGTTTGTTGCGCAATGGGTGGATGTAACGGTGATAACTGATGCCCTTGGTTTGTTGTTCTATGGGTGGTTGTAATGGTGATAACTGATGCCCCTGGTTTGTTGCGCTAAGGGTGGGTGTAATGGTAATAACTGATGCACTTGGTTTGTAGCGCAATGGGTGGATGTAACGGTGATAACTGATGCCCTTGGTTTGTTGTTCTATGGGTGGGTGTAATGGTGATAACTGATGCCCTTGGTTTGTTGTGCTATGGGTGGTTGTAATGGTGATAACTGATGCCCTTGGTTTGGTGTGCTATGGGTGGGTGTAATGGTGATAACTGATGCCCTTGGTTTGTTGTGCTATGGGTGGGTGTAATGGTGATAACTGATGCCCTTGGGTTGTTGTGCTATCGGTGGGTGTAATGGTGATAACTGATGCCCCTGGTTTCTTGTGCTATGGGTGGGTGTAATGGTGATAACTGATGCCCTTGGTTTGCTGTGCTATGGGTGGTTGTAATGGTGATTACTGATGCCCTTGATTTGTTGCGTAATGGGTGGATGTAACAGTGATAACTGATGTCCTTGGTTTGTTGTTAATGGTGATAACTGATGCCCTTGGTTTGTTGTTCTATGGATGGATGTAATGGTGATAAAGGATGCCCTTGGTTTGTTGTTCTATGGGTGGAGGTAACGTTGATAACTGATGCCCTTGGTTTGTTGTTAATGGTGATAACTGATGCCCTCGGTTTGTTGTTCTATGGGTGGATGTAAAGGTGATAACTGATGCCCTTGGTTTGTTGTGCTATGGGTGGGTGTAATGGTGATAACTGATGCCCTTGGTTTGTTGTTCTATGGATGGATGTAATGGTGATAAAGGATGCCCTTGGTTTGTTGTTCTATGGGTGGATGTAATGGTGATAACTGATGCCCTTGGTTTGTTGTGCTATGGGTGGTTGTAGTGGTGATAACTGATGCACTTGGTTTATTTTGCTACAGGTAGGTGTAACGGTGATACCTGATGCCCTTTGTTTGTTGTGCTATGGGTGGCTGTAATGGTGATAACTGATGCCCTTGGTTTGTTGTGCTATGGGAGGATGTAATGGTGATAACTGATGCCCTTGGTTTGTTGTGCTATGGGTGGATGTAACGGTGATAACTGATGTCCCTGGTTTGTTGTGCTATGGGTGGTTGTAATGGTGATAACTGATGCCCTTAGTTTGTTGTTGTATGGGTAGATGTAACGGTGATAACTGATGCCCTTGGTTTGTTGTGCTATGGGTGGTTGTAATGGTGATAACTGATGCCCTTGGTTTGTTGTGCAATGGGAGGGTGTAATGGTTATAACTGATTCCCCTGGTTTGTTGTGCTATGGGTGGGTGTAAAGATGATAACTGATGCCCTTGGTTTGTTGTGCTATGGGTGGATGTAACAGTGATAACTGATGCCCCTGGTTTGTTGCGCTAAGGCTGGGTGTAAAGGTGATAACTGATGCCCTTGGTTTGTTGTGCTATGGGTGGTTGTAACGGTGATAACTGATGCCCTTGGTTTGTTGTGCTATGGGTGGTTGTAACGGTGATAACTGATGCCCTTGGTTTGTTGTGCTATGGGTGGTTGTAACGGTGATAACTGATGCCCCTGGTTTGTTGTGCTATGGGTGGGAGTAATGGTGATAACTGATGCCCTTGGTTTGTTGTGCTATGGGAGGGTGTAATGGTGATAACTGATGCCCTTGGTTTGTTGTGTTATGGGTGGATGTAAGGCTGATAACTGATGCCCTTGGTTTGTTGTGTAATGGGTGGATGTAATGGTGATAACTGATGCCCTTGGTTTGTTGCGCTATGGGTGGATGTAACAGTGATAACTGATGCCCCTGGTTTGTTGCGCTAAGGCTGGGTGTAACGGTGATAACTGATGCCCTTGGTTTGTTGTGCTATGGGTGGTTGTAACGGTGATAACTGATGCCCTTGGTTTATTGTGCTATGGGTGGGTGTAACGGTGATAACTGATGCCCTTGGTTTGTTGTGCTATGGGTGGGTGTAATGGTGATAACTGATGCCCCTGGTTTGTTGTGCTATGGGTGGGAGTAATGGTGATAACTGATGCCCTTGGTTTGTTGTGCTATGGGAGGGTGTAATGGTGATAACTGATGCCCTTGGTTTGTTGTGTTATGGGTGGATGTAAGGCTGATAACTGATGCCATTGGTTTGTTGTGTAATGGGTGGATGTAATGGTGATAACTGATGCCCTTGGTTTGTTGTGCTATGGGTGGGTGTAATGGTGATAACTGATGCCCCTGGTTTGTTGTGCTATGGGAGGGTGTAATGGTGATAACTGATTCCCCTGGTTTGTTGTGCTATGGGTGGGTGTAAAAGTGATAACTGATGCCCCTGGTTTGTTGTGCTAAGGGAGGATATAACGGTGATAAGTGATGCCCCTGGTTTGTTGTGCTATGCATGGATATAATGGTGATAACTGATGCCGCTGGTTTGTTGCGCTATGGGTGGGTGTAATGGAGATAACTGATGCCCCTGATTTGTTGTGCTAAGGGAGGATGTAACGGTGATAACTGATGCCCTTGGTTTGTTGCGCTATGGGTGGATGTAACGATCATAACTGGTGCCCCTGGTTTGTTGCGCTAACGGTGGGTGTAATGGTGATAACTGATGCACTTGGTTTGTTGCGCAATGGGTGGATGTAACGGTGATAACTGATGCCCTTGGTTTGTTGTTCTATGGGTGGTTGTAATGGTGATAACTGATGCCCCTGGTTTGTTGCGCTAAGGGTTGGTGTAATGGTTATAACTGATGCACTTGGTTTGTTGCGCAATGGGTGGATGTAACGGTGATAACTGATGCCCTTGGTTTGTTGTTCTATGGGTGGGTGTAATGGTGATAACTGATGCCCTTGGTTTGTTGTGCTATGGGTGGTTGTAATGGTGATAACTGATGCCCTTGGTTTGTTGTGCTAAGAGAGGATGTAACGGTGATAACTGATGCCCTTGGTTTGTTGCGCTATGGGTGGATGTAACGGTAATAACTGATGCCCCTGGTTTGTTGCGCTAAGGGTGGGTGTAATGGTGATAACTGATGCACTTGGTTTGTTGCGCAATGGGTGGATGTAACGGTGATAACTGATGCCCTTGGTTTATTGTGCTATGGGTGGTTGTAACGGTGATAACTGATGCACGTGGTTTGTTGCGCTATGTGTGGATGTAGCGGTGATAACTGATACCCCTGGTTTGTTGTGCTACGGGTGGTTGTAATGGTGATAACTGATGCCCTTGGTTTGTTGTTCTACGGATGGATGTAACGGTGATAACGGATGCCCTTGGTTTGTTGTTCTATGGGTGGATGTAACGGTGATAACTGATGCCCTTGGTTTGTTGTGCTATGGGTGGGTGTAATGGTAATGGTGATAAATGATGCCCCTGGTTGGTTGCGCTATGGGTGGGTGTAATGGTGATAACTGATGCCCCTGATTTGTTGTGCTAAGGGAGGATGTAACGGTGATAACTGATGCCCTTGGATTGTTGCGCTATGGGTGGATGTAAGGGTGATAACTGATGCCCCTGGTTTGTTGCCCTAAGGGTGGGTGTAATGGTGATAACTGATGCACTTGGTTTGTTGCGCTATGGGTGGATGTAACGGTGATAACTGATGCCTTTGGTTTATTGTGCTATGGGTGGTTGTAACGGTGATAACTGATGCCCTTGGTTTGTTGTTCTATGGGTGGGTGTAATGGTGATAACTGATGCCCTTGGTTTGTTGTGCTATGGGTGGTTGTAATGGTGATAACTGATGCCCTTGATTTGTTGTTAATGGTGATAACTGATGCCCTCGGTTTGTTGTTCTATGGGTGGCTGTAACGGTGATAACTGATGCCCTTGGTTTGTTGTGCTATGGGTGGTTGTAACGGTGAAAACTGATGCACGTGGTTTGTTGCGCTATGTGTGGATGTAGCGGTGATAACTGATACCCCTGGTTTGTTGTGCTACGGGTGGTTGTAATGGTGATAACTGATGCCCTTGGTTTGATGTTCTACGGATGGATGTAACGGTGATAACGGATGCCCTTGGTTTGTTGTTCTATGGGTGGATGTAACGGTGATAACTGATGCCCTTGGTTTGTTGTGCTATGGGAGGATGTAATGGTGATAACTGATGCCCTTGGTTTGTTGTGCTATGGGTGGATGTAACGGTGATAACTGATGTCCCTGGTTTGTTGTGCTATGGGTGATTGTAATGGTGATAACTGATGCCCTTGGTTTGTTGTTGTATGGGTAGATGTAACGGTGATAACTGATGCCCTTGGTTTGTTGTGCTATGGGTGGTTGTAATGGTGATAACTGATGCCCTTGGTTTGTTGTGCTATGGGTGGATGTAATGGTGATAACTGATGCCCCTGGTTTGTTGTGCTATGGGTGGGTGTAAAGGTGATAACTGATGCCATTGGTTTGTTGCGCTATGGGTGGATGTAACATTGATAACTGATGCCCCTGGTTTGTTGCGCTAAGGCTGGGTGTAACGGTGATAACTGATGCCCTTGGTTTGTTTTGCTATGGGTGGTTGTAACGGTGATAACTGATGCCCTTGGTTTGTTGTGCTATGGGTGGTTGTAACGGTGATAACTGATGCCCTTGGTTTGTTGTGCTATGGGTGGTTGTAACGGTGATAACTGATGCCCCTGGTTTGTTGTGCTATGGGTGGGAGTAATGGTGATAACTGATGCCCTTGGTTTGTTGTGCTATGGGAGGGTGTAATGGTGATAACTGATGCCCTTGGTTTGTTGTGTTATGGGTGGATGTAAGGCTGATAACTGATGCCCTTGGTTTGTTGTGTAATGGGTGGATGTAATGGTGATAACTGATGCCCTTGGTTTGTTGCGCTATGGGTGGATGTAACAGTGATAACTGATGCCCCTGGTTTGTTGCGCTAAGGCTGGGTGTAACGGTGATAACTGATGCCCTTGGTTTGTTTTGCTATGGGTGGTTGTAACGGTGATAACTGATGCCCTTGGTTTGTTGTGCTATGGGTGGTTGTAACGGTGATAACTGATGCCCTTGGTTTGTTGTGCTATGGGTGGTTGTAACGGTGATAACTGATGCCCCTGGTTTGTTGTGCTATGGGTGGGAGTAATGGTGATAACTGATGCCCTTGGTTTGTTGTGCTATGGGAGGGTGTAATGGTGATAACTGATGCCCTTGGTTTGTTGTGTTATGGGTGGATGTAAGGCTGATAACTGATGCCCTTGGTTTGTTGTGTAATGGGTGGATGTAATGGTGATAACTGATGCCCTTGGTTTGTTGTGCTATGGGTGGGTGTAATGGTGATAACTGATGCCCCTGGTTTGTTGTGCTATGGGAGGGTGTAATGGTGATAACTGATTCCCCTGGTTTGTTGTGCTATGGGTGGGTGTAAAAGTGATAACTGATGCCCCTGGTTTGTTGTGCTAAGGGAGGATGTAACGGTGATAAGTGATGCCCCTGGTTCGTTGTGCTATGCATGGATATAATGGTGATAACTGATGCCGCTGGTTTGTTGCGCTATGGGTGGGTGTAATGGTGATAACTGATGCCCCTGATTTGTTGTACTAAGGGAGGATGTAACGGTGATAACTGATGCCCTTGGTTTGTTGCGCTATGGGTGGATGTAATGATCATAACTGACGCCCCTGGTTTGTTGCGCTAACGGTGGGTGTAATGGTGATAACTGATGCACTTGGTTTGTTGCGCAATGGGTGGATGTAACGGTGATAACTGATGCCCTTGGTTTGTTGTTCTATGGGTGGTTGTAATGGTGATAACTGATGCCCCTGGTTTGTTGCGCTAAGGGTTGGTGTAATGGTATAACTGATGCACTTGGTTTGTTGCGCAATGGGTGGATGTAACGGTGATAACTGATGCCCTTGGTTTGTTGTTCTATGGGTGGGTGTAATGGTGATAACTGATGCCCTTGGTTTGTTGTGCTATGGGTGGTTGTAATGGTGATAACTGATGCCCTTGGTTTGTTGTGCTAAGAGAGGATGTAACGGTGATAACTGATGCCCTTGGTTTGTTGCGCTATGGGTGGATGTAACGGTGATAACTGATGCCCCTGGTTTGTTGCGCTAAGAGTGGGTGTAATGGTGATAACTGATGCACTTGGTTTGTTGCGCAATGGGTGGATGTAACGGTGATAACTGATGCCCTTGGTTTATTGTGCTATGGGTGGTTGTAACGGTGATAACTGATGCACGTGGTTTGTTGCGCTATGTGTGGATGTAGCGGTGATAACTGATACCCCTGGTTTGTTGTGCTACGGGTGGTTGTAATGGTGATAACTGATGCCCTTGGTTTGTTGTTCTACGGATGGATGTAACGGTGATAACGGATGCCCTTGGTTTGTTGTTCTATGGGTGGATGTAACGGTGATAACTGATGCCCTTGGTTTGTTGTGCTATGGGTGGGTGTAATGGTAATGGTGATAACTGATGCCCCTGGTTGGTTGCGCTATGGGTGGGTGTAATGGTGATAACTGATGCCCCTGATTTGTTGTGCTAAGGGAGGATGTAACGGTGATAACTGATGCCCTTGGATTGTTGCGCTATGGGTGGATGTAAGGGTGATAACTGATGCCCCTGGTTTGTTGCCCTAAGGGTGGGTGTAATGGTGATAACTGATGCACTTGGTTTGTTGCGCTATAGGTGGATGTAACGGTGATAACTGATGCCTTTGGTTTATTGTGCTATGGGTGGTTGTAACGGTGATAACTGATGCCCTTGGTTTGTTGTTCTATGGGTGGGTGTAATGGTGATAACTGATGCCCTTGGTTTGTTGTGCTATGGGTGGTTGTAATGGTGATAACTGATGCCCTTGATTTGTTGTTAATGGTGATAACTGATGCCCTCGGTTTGTTGTTCTATGGGTGGCTGTAACGGTGATAACTGATGCCCTTGGTTTGTTGTTCTACGGATGGATGTAACGGTGATAACGGATGCCCTTGGTTTGTTGTTCTATGGGTGGATGTAACGGTGATAACTGATGCCCTTGGTTTGTTGTGCTATGGGAGGATGTAATGGTGATAACTGATGCCCTTGGTTTGTTGTGCTATGGGTGGATGTAACGGTGATAACTGATGTCCCTATGGGTAGATGTAACGGTGATAACTGATGCCCTTGGTTTGTTGTGCTATGGGTGGTTGTAATGGTGATAACTGATGCCCTTGGTTTGTTGTGCTATGGGTGGATGTAATGGTGATAACTGATGCCCCTGGTTTGTTGTGCTATGGGTGGGTGTAAAGGTGATAACTGATGCCATTGGTTTGTTGCGCTATGGGTGGATGTAACATTGATAACTGATGCCCCTGGTTTGTTGCGCTAAGGCTGGGTGTAACGGTGATAACTGATGCCCTTGGTTTGTTTTGCTATGGGTGGTTGTAACGGTGATAACTGATGCCCTTGGTTTGTTGTGCTATGGGTGGTTATAACGGTGATAACTGATGCCCTTGGTTTGTTGTGCTATGGGTGGTTGTAACGGTGATAACTGATGCCCCTGGTTTGTTGTGCTATGGGTGGGAGTAATGGTGATAACTGATGCCCTTGGTTTGTTGTGCTATGGGAGGGTGTAATGGTGATAACTGATGCCCTTGGTTTGTTGTGTTATGGGTGGATGTAAGGCTGATAACTGATGCCCTTGGTTTGTTGTGTAATGGGTGGATGTAATGGTGATAACTGATGCCCTTGGTTTGTTGCGCTATGGGTGGATGTAACAGTGATAACTGATGCCCCTGGTTTGTTGCGCTAAGGCTGGGTGTAACGGTGATAACTGATGCCCTTGGTTTGTTTTGCTATGGGTGGTTGTAACGGTGATAACTGATGCCCTTGGTTTGTTGTGCTATGGGTGGTTGTAACGGTGATAACTGATGCCCTTAGTTTGTTGTGCTATGGGTGGTTGTAACGGTGATAACTGATGCCCCTGGTTTGTTGTGCTATGGGTGGGAGTAATGGTGATAACTGATGCCCTTGGTTTGTTGTGCTATGGGAGGGTGTAATGGTGATAACTGATGCCCTTGGTTTGTTGTGTTATGGGTGGATGTAAGGCTGATAACTGATGCCCTTGGTTTGTTGTGTAATGGGTGGATGTAATGGTGATAACTGATGCCCTTGGTTTGTTGTGCTATGGGTGGGTGTA
Source organism: Paraescarpia echinospica (assembly GCA_020002185.1). Taxonomy (NCBI): domain Eukaryota; kingdom Metazoa; phylum Annelida; class Polychaeta; order Sabellida; family Siboglinidae; genus Paraescarpia; species Paraescarpia echinospica. Next base: position 18,584,350 of record CM034540.1, read on the forward strand.
ATGGTGATAACTGATGCCCCTGGTTTGTTGTGCTATGGGAGGGTGTAATGGTGATAACTGATTCCCCTGGTTTGTTGTGCTATGGGTGGGTGTAAAAGTGATAACTGATGCCCCTGGTTTGTTGTGCTAAGGGAGGATGTAACGGTGATAAGTGATGCCCCTGGTTCGTTGTGCTATGCATGGATATAATGGTGATAACTGATGCCGCTGGTTTGTTGCGCTATGGGTGGGTGTAATGGTGATAACTGATGCCCCTGATTTGTTGTACTAAGGGAGGATGTAACGGTGATAACTGATGCCCTTGGTTTGTTGCGCTATGGGTGGATGTAATGATCATAACTGACGCCCCTGGTTTGTTGCGCTAACGGTGGGTGTAATGGTGATAACTGATGCACTTGGTTTGTTGCGCAATGGGTGGATGTAACGGTGATAACTGATGCCCTTGGTTTGTTGTTCTATGGGTGGTTGTAATGGTGATAACTGATGCCCCTGGTTTGTTGCGCTAAGGGTTGGTGTAATGGTAATAACTGATGCACTTGGTTTGTTGCGCAATGGGTGGATGTAACGGTGATAACTGATGCCCTTGGTTTGTTGTTCTATGGGTGGGTGTAATGGTGATAACTGATGCCCTTGGTTTGTTGTGCTATGGGTGGTTGTAATGGTGATAACTGATGCCCTTGGTTTGTTGTGCTAAGAGAGGATGTAACGGTGATAACTGATGCCCTTGGTTTGTTGCGCTATGGGTGGATGTAACGGTGATAACTGATGCCCCTGGTTTGTTGCGCTAAGAGTGGGTGTAATGGTGATAACTGATGCACTTGGTTTGTTGCGCAATGGGTGGATGTAACGGTGATAACTGATGCCCTTGGTTTATTGTGCTATGGGTGGTTGTAACGGTGAAAACTGATGCACGTGGTTTGTTGCGCTATGTGTGGATGTAGCGGTGATAACTGATACCCCTGGTTTGTTGTGCTACGGGTGGTTGTAATGGTGATAACTGATGCCCTTGGTTTGTTGTTCTACGGATGGATGTAACGGTGATAACGGATGCCCTTGGTTTGTTGTTCTATGGGTGGATGTAACGGTGATAACTGATGCCCTTGGTTTGTTGTGCTATGGGTGGGTGTAATGGTAATGGTGATAAATGATGCCCCTGGTTGGTTGCGCTATGGGTGGGTGTAATGGTGATAACTGATGCCCCTGATTTGTTGTGCTAAGGGAGGATGTAACGGTGATAACTGATGCCCTTGGATTGTTGCGCTATGGGTGGATGTAAGGGTGATAACTGATGCCCCTGGTTTGTTGCCCTAAGGGTGGGTGTAATGGTGATAACTGATGCACTTGGTTTGTTGCGCAATGGGTGGATGTAACGGTGATAACTGATGCCTTTGGTTTATTGTGCTATGGTTGGTTGTAACGGTGATAACTGATGCCCTTGGTTTGTTGTTCTATGGGTGGGTGTAATGGTGATAACTGATGCCCTTGGTTTGTTGTGCTATGGGTGGTTGTAATGGTGATAACTGATGCCCTTGATTTGTTGTTAATGGTGATAACTGATGCCCTCGGTTTGTTGTTCTATGGGTGGCTGTAACGGTGATAACTGATGCCCTTGGTTTGTTGTGCTATGGGTGGTTGTAACGGTGAAAACTGATGCACGTGGTTTGTTGCGCTATGTGTGGATGTAGCGGTGATAACTGATACCCCTGGTTTGTTGTGCTACGGGTGGTTGTAATGGTGATAACTGATGCCCTTGGTTTGTTGTTCTACGGATGGATGTAACGGTGATAACGGATGCCCTTGGTTTGTTGTTCTATGGGTGGATGTAACGGTGATAACTGATGCCCTTGGTTTGTTGTGCTATGGGTGGGTGTAATGGTAATGGTGATAACTGATGCCCCTGGTTGGTTGCGCTATGGGTGGGTGTAATGGTGATAACTGATGCCCCTGATTTGTTGTGCTAAGGGAGGATGTAACGGTGATAACTGATGCCCTTGGATTGTTGCGCTATGGGTGGATGTAAGGGTGATAACTGATGCCCCTGGTTTGTTGCCCTAAGGGTGGGTGTAATGGTGATAACTGATGCACTTGGTTTGTTGCGCAATGGGTGGATGTAACGGTGATAACTGATGCCTTTGGTTTATTGTGCTATGGTTGGTTGTAACGGTGATAACTGATGCCCTTGGTTTGTTGTTCTATGGGTGGGTGTAATGGTGATAACTGATGCCCTTGGTTTGTTGTGCTATGGGTGGTTGTAATGGTGATAACTGATGCCCTTGATTTGTTGTTAATGGTGATAACTGATGCCCTCGGTTTGTTGTTCTATGGGTGGCTGTAACGGTGATAACTGATGCCCTTGGTTTGTTGTGCTACGGGTGGGTGTAATGGTGATAACTGATGCACTTGGTTTGTTGCGCTATGGGTGGATGTAGCGGTGATAACTGATACCCCTGGTTTGTTGTTGTACGGGTGGTTGTAATGGTGATAACTGATGCCCTTGGTTTGTTGTTCTACGGATGGATGTAACGGTGATAACGGATGCCCTTGGTTTGTTGTTCTATGGGTGGATGTAACGGTGATAACTGATGCCCTTGGTTTGTTGTGCTATGGGTGGGTGTAATGGTAATGGTGATAACTGATGCCCCTGATTTGTTGCGCTAAGGGTGGGTGTAATGGTGATAACTGATGCACTTGGTTTGTTGCGCAATGGGTGGATGTAACGGTGATAACTGATGCCCTTGGTTTATTGTGCTATGGGTGGGTGTAACGGTGATAACTGACGCCCTTGGTTTGTTGTTCTATGGGTGGGTGTAATGGTGATAACTGATGCCCTTGGTTTGTTGTGCTATGGGTGGTTGTAATGGTGATAACTGATGCCCTTGGTTTGTTGCGCAATGGGTGGATGTAACGGTGATAACTGATGCCCTTGATTTGTTGTTAATGGTGATAACTGATGCCCTCGGTTTGTTGTTCTATGGGTGGCTGTAACGGTGATAACTGATGCCCTTGGTTTGTTGTGCTATGGGTGGGTGTAATGGTGATAACTGATGCACTTGGTTTGTTGCGCTATGGGTGGATGTAGCGGTGATAACTGATACCCCTGTTTTTTTGTGGTACGGGTGGTTGTAATGGTGATAACTGATGCCCTTGGTTTGTTGTTCTACGGATGGATGTAACGGTGATAACGGATGCCCTTGGTTTGTTGTTCTATGGGTGGATGTAACGGTGATAACTGATGTCCTTGGTTTGTTGTGCTATGGGTGGGTGTAATGGTAATGGTGATAACTGATGCACTTGGTTTGTTGCGCTATGGGTGGATGTAGCGGTGATAACTGATACCCCTGGTTTGTTGTGGTACGGGTGGGTGTAATGGTTATAACTGATGCCCTTGGTTTGTTGTGCTATGGGAGGATGTAATGGTGATAACTGATGCCCTTGGTTTGTTGTGCTATGGGTGGATGTAACGGTGATAACTGATGCCCCTGGTTTGTTGTGCTATGGGTGGTTGTAATGGTGATAACTGATGCCCTTGGTTTGTTGTGCTATGGGTGGATGTCATGGTGATAACTGATGCCCTTGGTTTGTAGTGCTATGGGTGGTTGTAATGGTGATAACTGATGCCGCTGGTTTGTTGCGCTATGGGTGGGTGTAATGGTGATAACTGATGCCCCTGGTTTGTTGCGCTAAGGGAGGATGTAACGGTGATAACTGATGCCCCTGATTTGTTGCTCTATGGGTGGGTGTAATGGTGATAACTGATGCCCCTGTTTTGTTGTGCTAAGGGAGGATGTAACGGTGATAACTGATGTCCTTGGTTTGTTTCGCTATGGGTTAATGTAACGGTGATAACTGATGCCCTTGGTTTGTTATGCTATGGGTGGTTGTAACATTGATAACTGATGCCCATGGTTTGTTGAGCTATGGGAGATTGTAACGGTGATAACTGATGCCCTTGATTTATTGTGCTATGGGTGGGTGTAACGGTGATAACAAATGCCCTTGGTTTGTTGTGGTATGGGTGGGTGTAATGGTGATAACTGATGCCCCTGGTTTGTTGTGCTATGGGTGGGTGTAATGGTGATAACTGATGCCCTTGGTTTGTTGCGCAATGGGTGGATGTAACAGTGATAACTGATGCCCTTGGTTTATTGTGCTATGGGTGGTTGTAACGGTGATAACTGATGCAATTGGTTTGTTGCGCTATGTGTGGATGTAGCGGTGATAACTGATACCCCTGGTTTGTTGTGCTACGGGTGGTTGTAATGGTGATAACTGATGCCCTTGGTTTGTTGTTCTACGGATGGATGTAACGGTGATAACGGATGCCCTTGGTTTGTTGTTCTATGGGTGGATGTAACGGTGATAACTGATGCCCTTGGTTTGTTGTGCTATGGGTGGGTGTAATGGTAATGGTGATAACTGATGCCCTTGGTTTGTTGTACTATGGGTGGGTGTAATGGTGACAACTGATGCCCCTGGTTTGTTGTGCTATGGGTGGGTGTAATGGTTATAACTGAAGCCCTTGGTTTGATGCGCAATGGGTGGATGTAACTGTGATAACTGATGCCCTTGGTTTGTTGTGCTATGGGTAGGTGTAACGGTGATAACTGATGCCCTTGGTTTGTTGTGCTATGGTTGGGTGTAATTGTTATAACTGATGCCCTTGGTTTGTTGTGCTATGGGTGGATGTAATGGTGATAACTGATGCCCTTGGTTTGTTGTGCTATGAGTGGATGTAACGGTGATAACTGAGGCCCCTGGTTTGTTGTGCTATGGGTGGTTGTAATGGTGATAACTGATGCCCTTGCTTTGTTGTGCTATGGGTGGATGTCATGGTGATAACTGATGCCCTTGGTTTGTAGTGCTATGGGTGGTTGTAATGGTGATAACTGATGCCGCTGGTTTGTTGCGCTATGGGTGGATGTAATGGTGATAACTGATGCCCCTGGTTTGTTGCGCTAAGGGAGGATGTAACGGTGATAACTGATGCCCCTGATTTGTTGCACTATGGGTGGGTGTAATGGTGATAACTGATGCCCCTGTTTTGTTGTGCTAAGGGAAGATGTAACGGTGATAACTGATGCCCTTGGTTTGTTATGCTATGGGTGGTTGTAACATTGATAACTGATGCCCATGGTTTGTTGAGCTATGGGAGGTTGTAACGGTGATAACTGATGCCCTTGATTTATTGTGCTATGGGTGGGTGTAATGGTGATAACTGATGCCCCTGGTTTGTTGTGCTATGGGTGGGTGTAATGGTGATAACTGATACCCTTGGTTTGTTGTGCTACGGGTGGGTGTAATGGTGACAACTGATGCCCTTGGTTTGTTGCGCAATGGGTGGATGTAACAGTGATAACTGATGCCCTTGGTTTGTTGTTATTGGTGATAACTGATGCCCTCGGTTTGTTTTTCTATGGGTGGATGTAACGGTGATAACTGATGCCCTTGGTTTTTTGTGCTATGGGTGGATGTAATGGTGATAACTGATGCACTTGGTTAGTTGCGCTACGGGTGGATGTAGCGGTGATAACTGATACCCCTGGTTTGTTGTGCTATGGGTGGATGTAATGGTGATAACTGATGCCCTTGGTTTCTTGTTCTATGGATGGATGTAATGTTGATATCAGATGCCCTTGGTTTGTTGTTCTATGGGTGGATGTAACGGTGATAACTGATGCTCTTGGTTTGTTGTGCTATGGGTGGATGTCATGGTGATAACTGATGCCCCTGGTTTGTTGTGCTAAGGGAGGATGTAACGGTGATAACTGATGCCCCTGTTTTGTTGTGCTAAGGGAGGATGTAACGGTGATAACTGATATCCTTGGTTTGTTTCGCTATGGGTTAATGTAACGGTGATAACTGATGCCCTTGGTTTGTTATGCTATGGGTGGTTGTAACATTGATAACTGATGCCCATGGTTTGTTGAGCTATGGGAGGTTGTAACGGTGATAACTGATGCCCTTGATTTATTGTGCTATGGGTGGGTGTAACGGTGATAACAAATGCCCTTGGTTTGTTGTGGTATGGGTGGGTGTAATGGTGATAACTGATGCCCCTGGTTTGTTGTGCTATGGGTGGGTGTAATGGTGATAACTGATGCCTTTGGTTTGTTGTGCTACGGGTGGGTGTAATGGTGATAACTGATGCCCTTGGTTTGTTGCGCAATGGGTGGATGTAACAGTGATAACTGATGCCCTTGTTTATTGTGCTATGGGTGGTTGTAACGGTGATAACTGATGCACTTGGTTTGTTGCGCTATGTGTGGATGTAGCGGTGATAACTGATACCCCTGGTTTGTTGTGCTACGGGTGGTGTAATGGTGATAACTGATGCCCTTGGTTTGTTGTTCTACGGATGGATGTAACGGTGATAACGGATGCCCTTGGTTTATTGTTCTATGGGTGGATGTAACGGTGATAACTGATGCCCTTGGTTTGTTGTGCTATGGGTGGGTGTAATGGTAATGGTCATAACTGATGCCCTTGGTTTGTTGTACTATGGGTGGGTGTAATGGTGATAACTGATGCCCCTGGTTTGTTGTGCTGTGGGTGGGTGTAATGGTTATAACTGAAGCCCTTGGTTTGTTGCGCAATGGGTGGATGTAACTGTGATAACTGATGCCCTTGGTTTGTTGTGCTATGGGTAGGTGTAACGGTGATAACTGATGCCCTTGGTTTGTTGTGCTATGGTTGGGTGTAATTGTTATAACTGATGCCCTTGGTTTGTTGTGCTATGGGTGGATGTAATGGTGATAACTGATGCCCTTAGTTTGTTGTGCTATGGGTGGATGTAACGGTGATAACTGAGGCCCCTGGTTTGTTGTGCTATGGGTGGTTGTAATGGTGATAACTGATGCCCTTGGTTTGTTGTGCTATGGGTGGATGTCATGGTGATAACTGATGCCCTTGGTTTGTAGTGCTATGGGTGGTTGTAATGGTGATAACTGATGCCGCTGGTTTGTTGCGCTATGGGTGGATGTAATGGTGATAACTGATGCCCCTGGTTTGTTGCGCTAAGGGAGGATGTAACGGTGATAACTGATGCCCCTGATTTGTTGCACTATGGGTGGGTGTAATGGTGATAACTGATGCCCCTGTTTTGTTGTGCTAAGGGAAGATGTAACGGTGATAACTGATGCCCTTGGTTTGTTATGCTATGGGTGGTTGTAACATTGATAACTGATGCCCATGGTTTGTTGAGCTATGGGAGGTTGTAACGGTGATAACTGATGCCCTTGATTTATTGTGCTATGGGTGGGTGTAATGGTGATAACTGATGCCCCTGGTTTGTTGTGCTATGGGTGGGTGTAATGGTGATAACTGATACCCTTGGTTTGTTGTGCTACGGGTGGGTGTAATGGTGACAACTGATGCCCTTGGTTTGTTGCGCAATGGGTGGATGTAACAGTGATAACTGATGCCCTTGGTTTGTTGTTATTGGTGATAACTGATGCCCTCGGTTTGTTTTTCTATGGGTGGATGTAACGGTGATAACTGATGCCCTTGGTTTTTTGTGCTATGGGTGGATGTAATGGTGATAACAGATGCACTTGGTTTGTTGCGCTACGGGTGGATGTAGCGGTGATAACTGATACCCCTGGTTTGTTGTGCTATGGGTGGATGTAATGGTGATAAATGATGCCCTTGGTTTCTTGTTCTATGGATGGATGTAATGTTGATATCAGATGCCCTTGGTTTGTTGTTCTATGGGTGGATGTAACGGTGATAACTGATGCTCTTGGTTTGTTGTGCTATGGGTGGATGTCATGGTGATAACTGATGCCCCTGGTTTGTTGTGCTAAGGGAGGATGTAACGGTGATAACTGATGCCCTTGGTTTGTTGTGCTATGGGTGGATGTAATGGTGATAACTGATGCACTTGGTTTGTTGCGCTATGGGTGGATGTAGCGGTGATAACTGATACCCCTGGTTTTTTGTGGTACGGGTGGTTGTAATGGTGATAACTGATGCCCTTGGTTTGTTGTTCTACGGATGGATGTAACGGTGATAACGGATGCCCTTGGTTTGTTGTTCTATGGGTGGATGTAACGGTGATAACTGATGCCCTTGGTTTGTTGTGCTATGGGTGGGTGTAATGGTAATGGTGATAACTGATGCACTTGGTTTGTTGCGCTATGGGTGGATGTAGCGGTGATAACTGATACCCCTGGTTTGTTGTGGTACGGGAGGGTGTAATGGTTATAACTGATGCCCTTGGATTGTTGTGCTATGGGAGGATGTAATGGTGATAACTGATGCCCTTGGTTTGTTGTGCTATGGGTGGATGTAACGGTGATAACTGATGCCCCTGGTTTGTTGTGCTATGGTTGGTTGTAATGGTGATAACTGATGCCCTTGGTTTGTTGTGCTATGGGTGGATGTCATGGTGATAACTGATGCCCTTGGTTTGTAGTGCTATGGGTGGTTGTAATGGTGATAACTGATGCCGCTGGTTTGTTGCGCTATGGGTGGGTGTAATGGTGTTAACTGATGCCCCTGGTTTGTTGCGCTAAGGGAGGATGTAACGGTGATAACTGATGCCCCTGATTTGTTGCTCTATGGGTGGGTGTAATGGTGATAACTGATGCCCCTGTTTTGTTGTGCTAAGGGAGGATGTAACGGTGATAACTGATGTCCTTGGTTTGTTTCGCTATGGGTTAATGTAACGGTGATAACTGATGCCCTTGGTTTGTTATGCTATGGGTGGTTGTAACATTGATAACTGATGCCCATGGTTTGTTGAGCTATGGGAGGTTGTAACGGTGATAACTGATGCCCTTGATTTATTGTGCTATGGGTGGGTGTAACGGTGATAACAAATGCCCTTGGTTTGTTGTGGTATGGGTGGGTGTAATGGTAATAACTGATGACCCTGGTTTGTTGTGCTTTGGGTGGGTGTAATGGTGATAACTGATGCCTTTGGTTTGTTGTGCTACGGGTGGGTGTAATGGTGATAACTGATGCCCTTGGTTTGTTGCGCAATGGGTGGATGTAACAGTGATAACTGATGCCCTTGGTTTATTGTGCTATGGGTGGTTGTAACGGTGATAACTGATGCACTTGGTTTGTTGCGCTATGTGTGGATGTAGCGGTGATAACTGATACCCCTGGTTTGTTGTGCTACGGATGGATGTAACGTTGATAACGGATGCCCTTGGTTTATTGTTCTATGGGTGGATGTAACGGTGATAACTGATGCCCTTGGTTTGTTGTGCTATGGGTGGGTGTAATGGTAATGGTGATAACTGATGCCCTTGGTTTGTTGCGCTATGGGTGGGTGTAATGGTGATAACTGATGCCCCTGGTTTGTTGCGCTAAGGGAGGATGTAACGATGATAACTGATGCCCCTGATTTGTTGCACTATGGGTGGGTGTAATGGTGATAACTGATGCCCCTGTTTTGTTGTGCTAAGGGAGGATGTAACGGTGATAACTGATGCCCTTGGTTTGTTATGCTATGGGTGGTTGTAACATTGATAACTGATGCCCATGGTTTGTTGAGCTATGGGAGTTTGTAACGGTGATAACTGATGCCCTTGATTTATTGTGCTATGGGTGGGTGTAATGGTGATAACTGATGCCCCTGGTTTGTTGTGCTATGGGTGGGTGTAATGGTGATAACTGATACCCTTGGTTTGTTGTGCTACGGGTGGGTGTAATGGTGACAACTGATGCCCTTGGTTTGTTGCGCAATGGGTGGATGTAACAGTGATAACTGATGCCCTTGGTTTGTTGTTATTGGTGATAACTGATGCCCTCGGTTTGTTTTTCTATGGGTGGATGTAACGGTGATAACTGATGCCCTTGGTTTTTTGTGCTATGGGTGGATGTAATGGTGATAACTGATGCACTTGGTTTGTTGCGCTACGGGTGGATGTAGCGGTGATAACTGATACCCCTGGTTTGTTGTGCTATGGGTGGATGTAATGGTGATAACTGATGCCCTTGGTTTCTTGTTGTATGGATGGATGTAATGTTGATATCAGATGCCCTTGGTTTGTTGTTCTATGGGTGGATGTAACGGTGATAACTGATGGCATTGGTTTGTTGTGTTATGGGTGGTTGTAATGGTGATAACTGATGCACTTGGTTTGTTGCGCTGTGGGTGGATGTAACGGTGATAACTGATGCTCTTGGTTTATTGTGCTACGGGTAGGTGTAACGGTCATAACTGATGCCTTTGGTTTGTTGTGCTATGGGTGGGTGTAATGGTTATAACTGATGCCCTTGGTTTGTTGTGCTATGGTTGGATGTAATGGTGATAACTGATGCCCTTGGTTTGTTGTGCTATGGGTGGATGTAACGGTGATAACTGATGCCCCTGGTTTGTTGTGCTAATGGAGGATGAAACAGTGATAACTGATTCCCCTGGTTTGTTGTGCTATGGGTGGGTGTAATGGTGATCACTGATGCCCCTGGTTTGTTGCGCTATGCGTGGATGTAATGGTGATAACTGACGCCGCGGGTTTGTTGCGCTATGGGTGGGTGTAATGGTGATAACTGATGCCCTTGGTTTGTTGCGCTATGGGTGGGTGTAATGGTGATAACTGATGCCCCTGGTTTATTGCGCTATGGGAGGGTGTAATGGTGATAATTTATGCCCCTGGTTTGTTGTGCTAAGGGAGGATGTAATGGTGATAACTGATGCCCTTGGTTTGTTGCGGTATGGGTGGATGTAACGGTGATAACTGATGCCCCTGATTTGTTGTTCTATGGGTGGGTGTAATGGTGATAACTGATGCCCCTGTTTTGTTGTGCTAAGGGAGGATGTAACGGTAATAACTGATGTCCTTGGTTTGTTTCGCTATGGGTTAATGTAACGGTGATAACTGATGCCCTTGGTTTGTTATGCTATGGGTGGTTGTAACATTGATAACTGATGCCCATGGTTTGTTGAGCTATGGGAGGTTGTAACGGTGATAACTGATGCCCTTGATTTATTGTGCTATGGGTGGGTGTAACGGTGATAACTGATGCCCTTGGTTTGTTGTGCTACGGGTGGGTGTAATGGTGATAACTGATGCACTTGGTTTGTTGCGCTATGGGTGGATGTAGCGGTGATAACTGATACCCCTGGTTTGTTGTTGTACGGGTGGTTGTAATGGTGATAACTGATGCCCTTGGTTTGTTGTTCTACGGATGGATGTAACGGTGATAACGGATGCCCTTGGTTTGTTGTTCTATGGGTGGATGTAACGGTGATAACTGATGCCCTTGGTTTGTTGTGCTATGGGTGGGTGTAATGGTAATGGTGATAACTGATGCCCCTGATTTGTTGCGCTAAGGGTGGGTGTAATGGTGATAACTGATGCACTTGGTTTGTTGCGCAATGGGTGGATGTAACGGTGATAACTGATGCCCTTGGTTTATTGTGCTATGGGTGGGTGTAACGGTGATAACTGATGCCCTTGGTTTGTTGTTCTATGGGTGGGTGTAATGGTGATAACTGATGCCCTTGGTTTGTTGTGCTATGGGTGGTTGTAATGGTGATAACTGATGCCCTTGGTTTGTTGCGCAATGGGTGGATGTAACAGTGATAACTGATGCCCTTGGTTTATTGTGCTATGGGTGGTTGTAACGGTGATAACTGATGCACTTGGTTTGTTGCGCTATGTGTGGATGTAGCGGTGATAACTGATACCCCTGGTTTGTTGTGCTACGGATGGATGTAACGGTGATAACGGATGCCCTTGGTTTATTGTTCTATGGGTGGATGTAACGGTGATAACTGATGCCCTTGGTTTGTTGTGCTATGGGTGGGTGTAATGGTAATGGTGATAACTGATGCCCTTGGTTTGTTGCGCTATGGGTGGGTGTAATGGTGATAACTGATGCCCCTGGTTTGTTGCGCTAAGGGAGGATGTAACGATGATAACTGATGCCCCTGATTTGTTGCACTATGGGTGGGTGTAATGGTGATAACTGATGCCCCTGTTTTGTTGTGCTAAGGGAGGATGTAACGGTGATAACTGATGCCCTTGGTTTGTTATGCTATGGGTGGTTGTAACATTGATAACTGATGCCCATGGTTTGTTGAGCTATGGGAGGTTGTAACGGTGATAACTGATGCCCTTGATTTATTGTGCTATGGGTGGGTGTAATGGTGATAACTGATGCCCCTGATTTGTTGTGCTATGGGTGGGTGTAATGGTGATAACTGATACCCTTGGTTTGTTGTGCTACGGGTGGGTGTAATGGTGACAACTGATGCCCTTGGTTTGTTGCGCAATGGGTGGATGTAACAGTGATAACTGATGCCCTTGGTTTGTTGTTATTGGTGATAACTGATGCCCTCGGTTTGTTTTTCTATGGGTGGATGTAACGGTGATAACTGATGCCCTTGGTTTTTTGTGCTATGGGTGGATGTAATGGTGATAAATGATGCACATGGTTTGTTGCGCTACGGGTGGATGTAGCGGTGATAACTGATACCCCTGGTTTGTTGTGCTATGGGTGGATGTAATGGTGATAACTGATGCCCTTGGTTTCTTGTTCTATGGATGGATGTAATGTTGATATCAGATGCCCTTGGTTTGTTGTTCTATGGGTGGATGTAACGGTGATAACTGATGGCATTGGTTTGTTGTGTTATGGGTGGTTGTAATGGTGATAACTGATGCACTTGGTTTGTTGCGCTGTGGGTGGATGTAACGGTGATAACTGATGCTCTTGGTTTATTGTGCTACGGGTAGGTGTAACGGTCATAACTGATGCCTTTGGTTTGTTGTGCTATGGGTGGGTGTAATGGTTATAACTGATGCCCTTGGTTTGTTGTGCTATGGTTGGATGTAATGGTGATAACTGATGCCCTTGGTTTGTTGTGCTATGGGTGGATGTAACGGTGATAACTGATGCCCCTGGTTTGTTGTGCTAATGGAGGATGAAACAGTGATAACTGATTCCCCTGGTTTGTTGTGCTATGGGTGGGTGTAATGGTGATCACTGATGCCCCTGGTTTGTTGCGCTATGCGTGGATGTAATGGTGATAACTGACGCAGCGGGTTTGTTGCGCTATGGGTGGGTGTAATGGTGATAACTGATGCCCTTGGTTTGTTGCGCTATCGGTGGGTGTAATGGTGATAACTGATGCCCCTGGTTTATTGCGCTATGGGAGGGTGTAATGGTGATAATTTATGCCCCTGGTTTGTTGTGCTAAGAGAGGATGTAATGGTGATAACTGATGCCCTTGGTTTGTTGCGGTATGGGTGGATGTAACGGTGATAACTGATGCCCCTGATTTGTTGTTCTATGGGTGGGTGTAATGGTGATAACTGATGCCCCTGTTTTGTTGTGCTAAGGGAGGATGTAACGGTAATAACTGATGTCCTTGGTTTGTTTCGCTATGGGTTAATGTAACGGTGATAACTGATGCCCTTGGTTTGTTATGCTATGGGTGGTTGTAACATTGATAACTGATGCCCATGGTTTGTTGAGCTATGGGAGGTTGTAACGGTGATAACTGATGCCCTTGATTTATTGTGCTATGGGTGGGTGTAACGGTGATAACTGATGCCCTTGGTTTGTTGTGCTACGGGTGGGTGTAATGGTGATAACTGATCCACTTGGTTTGTTGCGCTATGGGTGGATGTAGCGGTGATAACTGATACCCCTGGTTTGTTGTTGTACGGGTGGTTGTAATGGTGATAACTGATGCCCTTGGTTTGTTGTTCTACGGATGGATGTAACGGTGATAACGGATGCCCTTGGTTTGTTGTTCTATGGGTGGATGTAACGGTGATAACTGATGCCCTTGGTTTGTTGTGCTATGGGTGGGTGTAATGGTAATGGTGATAACTGATGCCCCTGATTTGTTGCGCTAAGGGTGGGTGTAATGGTGATAACTGATGCACTTGGTTTGTTGCGCAATGGGTGGATGTAACGGTGATAACTGATGCCCTTGGTTTATTGTGCTATGGGTGGGTGTAACGGTGATAACTGACGCCCTTGGTTTGTTGTTCTATGGGTGGGTGTAATGGTGATAACTGATGCCCTTGGTTTGTTGTGCTATGGGTGGTTGTAATGGTGATAACTGATGCCCTTGGTTTGTTGCGCAATGGGTGGATGTAAGGGTGATAACTGATGCCCTTGATTTGTTGTTAATGGTGATAACTGATGCCCTCGGTTTGTTGTTCTATGGGTGGCTGTAACGGTGATAACTGATGCCCTTGGTTTGTTGTGCTATGGGTGGGTGTAATGGTGATAACTGATGCACTTGGTTTGTTGCGCTATGGGTGGATGTAGCGGTGATAACTGATACCCCTGTTTTTTTGTGGTACGGGTGGTTGTAATGGTGATAACTGATGCCCTTGGTTTGTTGTTCTACGGATGGATGTAACGGTGATAACGGATGCCCTTGGTTTGTTGTTCTATGGGTGGATGTAACGGTGATAACTGATGTCCTTGGTTTGTTGTGCTATGGGTGGGTGTAATGGTAATGGTGATAACTGATGCACTTGGTTTGTTGCGCTATGGGTGGATGTAGCGGTGATAACTGATACCCCTGGTTTGTTGTGGTACGGGTGGGTGTAATGGTTATAACTGATGCCCTTGGTTTGTTGTGCTATGGGAGGATGTAATGGTGATAACTGATGCCCTTGGTTTGTTGTGCTATGGGTGGATGTAACGGTGATAACTGATGCCCCTGGTTTGTTGTGCTATGGGTGGTTGTAATGGTGATAACTGATGCCCTTGGTTTGTTGTGCTATGGGTGGATGTCATGGTGATAACTGATGCCCTTGGTTTGTAGTGCTATGGGTGGTTGTAATGGTGATAACTGATGCCGCTGGTTTGTTGCGCTATGGGTGGGTGTAATGGTGATAACTGATGCCCCTGATTTGTTGCTCTATGGGTGGGTGCTGATGCCCCTGTTTTGTTGTGCTAAATGTAACGGTGATAACTGATGTAAATGTAACGGTGATAACTGATGATGCTAAACATTGATAACTGATGCCCTTGTTTATTTGTGGTGATAACTGATGCCCTTGGTGCTATGGGTTGTAACGGTGATAACTGATGCATGCTGGTGGTTTGGGTTGCTGCTATGGGTGGATGGTGATGATGCCCTTGGTTTATTGTGCTATGGGTGGTTGTAACGGTGATAACTGATACCCCTGGTTTGTTGTGCTACGGGTGGTTGTAATGGTGATAACTGATGCCCTTGGTTTGTTGTTCTACGGATGGATGTAACGGTGATAACGGATGCCCTTGGTTTGTTGTTCTATGGGTGGATGTAACGGTGATAACTGATGCCCTTGGTTTGTTGTGCTATGGGTGGGTGTAATGGTAATGGTGATAACTGATGCCCTTGGTTTGTTGTACTATGGGTGGGTGTAATGGTGACAACTGATGCCCCTGGTTTGTTGTGCTATGGGTGGGTGTAATGGTTATAACTGAAGCCCTTGGTTTGATGCGCAATGGGTGGATGTAACTGTGATAACTGATGCCCTTGGTTTGTTGTGCTATGGGTAGGTGTAACGGTGATAACTGATGCCCTTGGTTTGTTGTGCTATGGTTGGGTGTAATTGTTATAACTGATGCCCTTGGTTTGTTGTGCTATGGGTGGATGTAATGGTGATAACTGATGCCCTTGGTTTGTTGTGCTATGGGTGGATGTAACGGTGATAACTGAGGCCCCTGGTTTGTTGTGCTATGGGTGGTTGTAATGGTGATAACTGATGCCCTTGCTTTGTTGTGCTATGGGTGTTGGTGATAACTGATGCCCTTGGTTTGGATGTCATGGTGATAACTGATGCCCTTGGTTTGTAGTGCTATGGGTGGTTGTAATGGTGATAACTGATGCCGCTGGTTTGTTGCGCTATGGGTGGATGTAATGGTGATAACTGATGCCCCTGGTTTGTTGCGCTAAGGGAGGATGTAACGGTGATAACTGATGCCCCTGATTTGTTGCACTATGGGTGGGTGTAATGGTGATAACTGATGCCCCTGTTTTGTTGTGCTAAGGGAAGATGTAACGGTGATAACTGATGCCCTTGGTTTGTTATGCTATGGGTGGTTGTAACATTGATAACTGATGCCCATGGTTTGTTGAGCTATGGGAGGTTGTAACGGTGATAACTGATGCCCTTGATTTATTGTGCTATGGGTGGGTGTAATGGTGATAACTGATGCCCCTGGTTTGTTGTGCTATGGGTGGGTGTAATGGTGATAACTGATACCCTTGGTTTGTTGTGCTACGGGTGGGTGTAATGGTGACAACTGATGCCCTTGGTTTGTTGCGCAATGGGTGGATGTAACAGTGATAACTGATGCCCTTGGTTTGTTGTTATTGGTGATAACTGATGCCCTCGGTTTGTTTTTCTATGGGTGGATGTAACGGTGATAACTGATGCCCTTGGTTTTTTGTGCTATGGGTGGATGTAATGGTGATAACTGATGCACTTGGTTAGTTGCGCTACGGGTGGATGTAGCGGTGATAACTGATACCCCTGGTTTGTTGTGCTATGGGTGGATGTAATGGTGATAACTGATGCCCTTGGTTTCTTGTTCTATGGATGGATGTAATGTTGATATCAGATGCCCTTGGTTTGTTGTTCTATGGGTGGATGTAACGGTGATAACTGATGCTCTTGGTTTGTTGTGCTATGGGTGGATGTCATGGTGATAACTGATGCCCCTGGTTTGTTGTGCTAAGGGAGGATGTAACGGTGATAACTGATGCCCTTGGTTTGTTGTGCTATGGGTGGGTGTAATGGTGATAACTGATGCACTTGGTTTGTTGCGCTATGGGTGGATGTAGCAGTGATAACTGATACCCCTGGTTTTTTGTGGTACGGGTGGTTGTAATGGTGATAACTGATGCCCTTGGTTTGTTGTTCTACGGATGGATGTAACGGTGATAACGGATGCCCTTGGTTTGTTGTTCTATGGGTGGATGTAACGGTGATAACTGATGCCCTTGGTTTGTTGTGCTATGGGTGGGTGTAATGGTAATGGTGATAACTGATGCACTTGGTTTGTTGCGCTATGGGTGGATGTAGCGGTGATAACTGATACCCCTGGTTTGTTGTGGTACGGGTGGGTGTAATGGTTATAACTGATGCCCTTGGTTTGTTGTGCTATGGGAGGATGTAATGGTGATAACTGATGCCCTTGGTTTGTTGTGCTATGGGTGGATGTAACGGTGATAACTGATGCCCCTGGTTTGTTGTGCTATGGGTGGTTGTAATGGTGATAACTGATGCCCTTGGTTTGTTGTGCTATGGGTGGATGTCATGGTGATAACTGATGCCCTTGGTTTGTAGTGCTATGGGTGGTTGTAATGGTGATAACTGATGCCGCTGGTTTGTTGCGCTATGGGTGGGTGTAATGGTGATAACTGATGCCCCTGGTTTGTTGCGCTAAGGGAGGATGTAACGGTGATAAATGATGCCCCTGATTTGTTGCTCTATGGGTGGGTGTAATGGTGATAACTGATGCCCCTGTTTTGTTGTGCTAAGGGAGGATGTAACGGTGATAACTGATATCCTTGGTTTGTTTCGCTATGGGTTAATGTAACGGTGATAACTGATGCCCTTGGTTTGTTATGCTATGGGTGGTTGTAACATTGATAACTGATGCCCATGGTTTGTTGAGCTATGGGAGGTTGTAACGGTGATAACTGATGCCCTTGATTTATTGTGCTATGGGTGGGTGTAACGGTGATAACAAATGCCCTTGGTTTGTTGTGGTATGGGTGGGTGTAATGGTGATAACTGATGCCCCTGGTTTGTTGTGCTATGGGTGGGTGTAATGGTGATAACTGATGCCTTTGGTTTGTTGTGCTACGGGTGGGTGTAATGGTGATAACTGATGCCCTTGGTTTGTTGCGCAATGGGTGGATGTAACAGTGATAACTGATGCCCTTGGTTTATTGTGCTATGGGTGGTTGTAACGGTGATAACTGATGCACTTGGTTTGTTGCGCTATGTGTGGATGTAGCGGTGATAACTGATACCCCTGGTTTGTTGTGCTACGGGTGGTGTAATGGTGATAACTGATGCCCTTGGTTTGTTGTTCTACGGATGGATGTAACGGTGATAACGGATGCCCTTGGTTTATTGTTCTATGGGTGGATGTAACGGTGATAACTGATGCCCTTGGTTTGTTGTGCTATGGGTGGGTGTAATGGTAATGGTCATAACTGATGCCCTTGGTTTGTTGTACTATGGGTGGGTGTAATGGTGATAACTGATGCCCCTGGTTTGTTGTGCTGTGGGTGGGTGTAATGGTTATAACTGAAGCCCTTGGTTTGTTGCGCAATGGGTGGATGTAACTGTGATAACTGATGCCCTTGGTTTGTTGTGCTATGGGTAGGTGTAACGGTGATAACTGATGCCCTTGGTTTGTTGTGCTATGGTTGGGTGTAATTGTTATAACTGATGCCCTTGGTTTGTTGTGCTATGGGTGGATGTAATGGTGATAACTGATGCCCTTAGTTTGTTGTGCTATGGGTGGATGTAACGGTGATAACTGAGGCCCCTGGTTTGTTGTGCTATGGGTGGTTGTAATGGTGATAACTGATGCCCTTGGTTTGTTGTGCTATGGGTGGATGTCATGGTGATAACTGATGCCCTTGGTTTGTAGTGCTATGGGTGGTTGTAATGGTGATAACTGATGCCGCTGGTTTGTTGCGCTATGGGTGGGTGTAATGGTGATAACTGATGCCCCTGGTTTGTTGCGCTAAGGGAGGATGTAACGGTGATAACTGATGCCCCTGATTTGTTGCACTATGGGTGGGTGTAATGGTGATAACTGATGCCCCTGTTTTGTTGTGCTAACGGAGGATGTAACGGTGATAACTGATGCCCTTGGTTTGTTATGCTATGGGTGGTTGTAACATTGATAACTGATGCCCATGGTTTGTTGAGCTATGGGAGGTTGTAACGGTGATAACTGATGCCCTTGATTTATTGTGCTATGGGTGGGTGTAATGGTGATAACTGATGCCCCTGGTTTGTTGTGCTATGGGTGGGTGTAATGGTGATAACTGATACCCTTGGTTTGTTGTGCTACGGGTGGGTGTAATGGTGACAACTGATGCCCTTGGTTTGTTGCGCAATGGGTGGATGTAACAGTGATAACTGATGCCCTTGGTTTGTTGTTATTGGTGATAACTGATGCCCTCGGTTTGTTTTTCTATGGGTGGATGTAACGGTGATAACTGATGCCCTTGGTTTTTTGTGCTATGGGTGGATGTAATGGTGATAACAGATGCACTTGGTTTGTTGCGCTACGGGTGGATGTAGCGGTGATAACTGATACCCCTGGTTTGTTGTGCTATGGGTGGATGTAATGGTGATAAATGATGCCCTTGGTTTCTTGTTCTATGGATGGATGTAATGTTGATATCAGATGCCCTTGGTTTGTTGTTCTATGGGTGGATGTAACGGTGATAACTGATGCTCTTGGTTTGTTGTGCTATGGGTGGATGTCATGGTGATAACTGATGCCCCTGGTTTGTTGTGCTAAGGGAGGATGTAACGGTGATAACTGATGCCCTTGGTTTGTTGTGCTATGGGTGGGTGTAATGGTGATAACTGATGCACTTGGTTTGTTGCGCTATGGGTGGATGTAGCGGTGATAACTGATACCCCTGGTTTTTTGTGGTACGGGTGGTTGTAATGGTGATAACTGATGCCCTTGGTTTGTTGTTCTACGGATGGATGTAACGGTGATAACGGATGCCCTTGGTTTGTTGTTCTATGGGTGGATGTAACGGTGATAACTGATGCCCTTGGTTTGTTGTGCTATGGGTGGGTGTAATGGTAATGGTGATAACTGATGCACTTGGTTTGTTGCGCTATGGGTGGATGTAGCGGTGATAACTGATACCCCTGGTTTGTTGTGGTACGGGTGGGTGTAATGGTTATAACTGATGCCCTTGGATTGTTGTGCTATGGGAGGATGTAATGGTGATAACTGATGCCCTTGGTTTGTTGTGCTATGGGTGGATGTAACGGTGATAACTGATGCCCCTGGTTTGTTGTGCTATGGGTGGTTGTAATGGTGATAACTGATGCCCCTGGTTTGTTGCGCTAAGGGAGGATGTAACGGTGATAACTGATGCCCCTGGTTTGTTGCGCTATGGGTGGGTGTAATTGATGATAACTGATGCCCTTGGTTTGTTGAGCTATGGGTGGGTGTAATGGTGATAACTGATGCCCCTGGTTTGTTGCGGTGTGGGTTGGTGTAATAATGGTGATAACTGATGCCCTTGGTTTGTTGCGCTAAGGAAGGATGTAATGGTGATAACTGATGCCCCTGGTTTGTTGCCCTATGGGTGGGTGTAATGGTGGCAATTGATGCCCTTGGTTTGTTGTGCTATTGGAGGGTGTAATGGTGATAACTGATGCCCTTGGTTTGTTGCGCTATGTGTGGGTGTAATGGTGATAACTGATGCCCCTGGTTTGTTGCGCTGTGGGTGGGTGTAATGGTGATATCTGATGCCGTTGGTTTGTAGCTCCCTAGGTGGGTGTAATGGTGATAACTGATGTCCCTGATTTGTTGCACTGCAGGTGGGTTGTAAACTAGTAATAATTATTATGTTAAAACCTTGACAAAATAAGCCATCAATCTTAGCGGTAATGACATTTTACAATACTTATTTTATAATTTATGCAACTATTAGCTTGCATTGTCAACCTTCCATACCACAAGTCTCAGGGGAATCATAAGGGTATTCTGTCCCAGAAGAATTTCCTACATGCAGCTGCTTGAAGATATGAAACAGGAAGTCATGCACACCATCATCACCAGAATCAAAAATGTTTATTTCTATTGCATTTCTGCAATATATTTAGTTTTTTAATTAAAAGAATGCAGACAATCATATACATCAGTAAAAACGTAGCACTGGCAGTGAAAAACTGAAGGCGTGAAACTCAATGGAACATAATGATGTCATATGTAAATGTGAAGAGAAGTGCAGGTACTAAGTAATATGTGAGTGAAACAAAAACATACACACAATAAGGTTTTACTGTTACTTTATTGTAGATTTGTTACAATATAAGTTTTTTTTTAATAATGGTGATAACTAATCCACAAAACGTATTGTCGCTTGACTACCGGAAAGGTATGTAAAGCAAATAATTATGAGAACAGCTTTCCATATATGCAATGAGTACAAACGGTTACGCCTCGGCTTTTAACCGGTTATTTACGACAAGCAACACGATATCGTTGTACGCCTCCAAGCTGGAAAATGTAGACCCTAACAGCCTCGATTACAATTATTAATACAACTCTGTGTGCATATACGAACTCGTTAAATACGGCTTATATATTTTCATTCGCATGCGAACAAAACTGAATGATACTCTTGATATCATCGAGGGGAGTTATTCAGGTCACACAACATAACCGTTGTAGAGGCATACCGCCGTCACTTAGCCTCCGCCCACGTGACTGGGGGTGGGTTGTTGGAATAATTGACGTCCGCCATTTTGATGAAGAGTGACAGTGTCAGTGTCGTCGGGCCCGAGGTAAGCTGCCATTCATGTGGCAAAATCTACCAGTGCGCGAACCAAACACATGTCATACACACAATTTGGGGCAGATTGACAATCCCTAATTATCATCCTAAACTACTAGATCACGCTCGGCGTAGAAGCCGTCCGCTCATACGCGCATTTGCGCAGCGACTGGTTGGTTATTTTATAAGACGAGACGACGGCGGTTTCCGACCATTGTGGCCGTTCGCTACACCGCTGTTTAGCAAAACGGGGAGTGAACTTTGGAATTCCGCATCGCCGTTGAGTGACCATTGTCTAAAGGCCGCCCCTTCGCGACTCTTACCGTGTTGACGATCGATTTGCATAGGCAATAATGAATGGCCGTGATCTTGTTTTAGGCGCCATTCTACATGTCACGACGTGCTTCGTCTGTTGACGTTGTCGCCGTCCTCGCGTGCGCGAGTTAATTAAAAATTATAATTATGTGAGAAGATTTAAAACATATTGCGTGTAGCCACTGATGCCATAGATTAGGCTCTACATTCTAGATCCAATCATTGTTATTGAAATTGATCGAATTGTTAGCTCAATCATCGGCACTACCGTAATCAAACATATTTCTAGGGATAAGTTCCTTCACATGATTTGTTTGAATGACAGTTGGCACAATTTCAATATGCCAGTAATGTCATTTAAATTTTCCATATATCATAGCCAGTCAGGCTTTCATACATCATAACTAATATATATATGTATATATATTAAGAAGTCATGCCTTCATTGAGATGTATTCTTTTCACCCTTTTTGATTGCTAAAGCGATGCATGTACACTAATATTATGTTCGAAATCATGTTTGTATACATGGTATTGCATGTATTCCTTATAAACTGTGCTTAATTATTTCAAAAGCAGCTAATGATTATCTGCCTCAATTTTTTTTATACGTTGTGAATATTTTGCAGTAGGATTTAGCTTTGCCATCAAGGTTTCTTCATAACTGACGTATTTGATGAGTCAGGTGAGCTTCAGGTAACAATGCTGCAGCTAGCCAATCTAGTTGTTTAGTAAAAAATTTGTAATTACTAGCCTTAAAGCCAGACATATACTGTTATAGTGGTATAAGAATAGGCTGGATTGTGTTTTGGGTGATAAAATAAAGAGCCTTCTTTCATAGTGTCTGAAAGTTCACGTGCACAATTGCACATGCATACCCCTTAATTTATCAACGTCATGAATAGATACATTTTAACCAGAGCAAAGAATGCACATACCTATTATGCAAATATATGTGCATGGAGTGCATTGGTGCAGTGTATAGAGCATCGGACTCCCAGATAAGTCGAGATAGTGTTAGATTGAACAGGTTTGCCAAAGAGTAAAGTGCAGAGCGCTTTGAGCAGTTCTGAGGACTGGAAACTGTGCAATCAATATAAAAACTTTCTTTTACATTTTTTCATTCACATATATCCCCTTACAGTCGTGGAGATTTGAAGTTTATTCCTTAATGTTTTTGTTTTGCAGTTAGAACTGCACAGACATTATTTCTGGTGGTTTAAAAATAACATAAATTATATAATTTTAAGTTGATTTCGTTTGCAGACAATTGATGCCTAGCAACATTTGTTTCACGGCACTTGATCAAAACTTACCCTGACAATTTCCATGCAAGAGTGGGTTATTTATATAAAACTTTGAGATAAATGTTTCTTGGAGATGTTATTATCAATTTAATATCAAATGGCACGTTTTTTTTTCAGTTGGTCATATAATTTGCCATCATTCTGAGACTGATAATGGTCACATGAAATATGCATTAGTGCAACATGGCTCTGTGACTGTGAGACACTTGACAGTATTTCCAATAAGGTGGGTGCCTCTTTTTTAATACGTCATTGATTTTGAGATTGACCAACACTTTTATCTTGATGCGCCTCTGTGCTTGGTTTCCAAGGATTTAGATTTAACAAGATTTAACAAGATTGCCACCTAGAGAATTAACTCTAGGTGGCAGGTAGACAAGGAAGCCCTTTGGCTTATCGATAGTCCAACCCTTTTATCTATGTGTATCCCACCCTTCTGAGGTATATGTCGATTTTATTTTTAAACATATTCACGTTACTGGCACCCACACAATCAGAAGATAATCTGTTCCATTCATTTACAGTCCTTTGTGAAAATGAGAACTTTCTTATATTTAATCTACATTGCTCCTTTGCTAATGTAACTTCATGTCCTCTAGTCCTATCTTTCTTAACTGAGAAAAAAATATTTCTATCAATATTTTCATAACCATTAATTATTTATGCATTTCTATCTGATCTCCTCTCTATCTCCTGGTCTCTGGTGTTATTAAAACCACATTCTTATAGGTGAATTTCATAACTAAGATCCCTCAGTTTTGGTATCGTTTTATTCGCTCTCCTCTGTACTCTTTCTAGCATATCTATGTCCTTCTTGCGATATGGCCTCCACGCTTGTATACAATATTCTAAACGAGGCCTCACTATTGTTTTGTACAGCGGTATTAGTAGTTCTTTTTACTTATACGCTATATTTCGCATAATTAATCCAAGGATTTGATTTCCCTTTGAAGCTGCAATTCCGCACTGCTCTGAAACTTTCATATCAGCACTAATGGTTAACCCTAAGTCCTTTTCTTTTACAGTAGTACTTAGTACAGTACCCCCCATTGTATATTCTACATCTTTGTTCCCATGTCCTGTGTGGAGGCATTTACATTTCCCAAAATTGAACAGCATTTGCCACTTTTCAGACCATTTGATCAACCTGTCAAGATCATCTTGTAAATTGTGTCTGTCTCCATCACTTTTAATCCTTCTAAACACTTTTGTATCATCTGCAAATTTTAACACCTTGCTTGTTATATCATCGTTGATATATATTAAGAATAATATAGGTCCTAGTACTGATCCCCACTCAATACCGATTTCCAGTTTGAAGCCTCCCCATCAACTACTACACCTTGTCTTCTGTCAATCAGCCATTTTTCTATCCAGTTTATTACCATTTCCTATGCCATGGGCCTTTAGTTTAAGCAGTAATCTTTGATGTGGTACTTTGTCGAAAGCTTTTTGAAAATCTAAGTAGACAATATCTACTGGTGATCCGTCATCTACCCACTTAGTGATGTCTTCCAAAAAACATAACATATTTGTTAAGCATGACCTCGCTTTAAAAAACCCATGTTGAGATGGGTTTATCAAGTTGTTTAACAAGAAAATCCACCATGTGATCTTTAATTAGTCTTTCTAATAATTTGCAAATCACTGATGTTAAACTCACTTTTAAATAACGGTATAATGTTTGCCTCTTTCCATTCTAAAGGAACTATTCCCTCTTCTAATGACAAATTGAAAACTGTTGCAAGTGGTACGCTAATTTGTTCTACAATTTCCAATAGTAGTTTGGGCGGAATCCCATCCACTCCAGGTGATTTATTATCTTTCAAAGCCCTTATTTTCTGAGCTACCATTTCCGGGGTTACAATTAATTGTCCTAAATAGTCTGAATCTACCCCCTTGACCGTAGCCTCTGGTACTGACAGTGAACTGATATCTTCCCTGGTAAACACTAAACTAAAATACTCATTCAGGTCTTCTGCCATTAAGAATCCCTCCGATATTATATTTCCAGCACTATCTTCTAGAGGACCGACCTTAACCTGAACTTTGTTTGCTTCGAACATACGCATAAAAACTCTTACTGTCATGTTTTATATTACTAGCTAATTGTTGTTAATAGCTTCTCTTTGAATTTCTAATTTCAGCTGTAGCTTGGTTAAGTGCTTCTTTATAACTGTTGTAGTCTTCAT
This sequence comes from Paraescarpia echinospica, assembly GCA_020002185.1. NCBI lineage: Eukaryota > Metazoa > Annelida > Polychaeta > Sabellida > Siboglinidae > Paraescarpia > Paraescarpia echinospica. The sequence continues at coordinate 18,609,636 of CM034540.1, forward strand.
CATTTCCAGTACATCTATATGACTCCCACATCATTTTGTTATACTTAATTTTACTAATGGCTTCTTTCGATAAGTGTTTCTTTTTGGACCGTTTCCCTTGTTTTTTGAAGGGTACAAATTTATCGACTATGCACTTAATTTCACTCTAAGATATTCCAGCATTCTGTTGCTGTCTTATTTTTCAGTGTGTTATTCCAGCCTATCTTTGCTAAATATTTCCTCATGTCCTTATACCTTCCTTTGTGGAAATTTCTCCTATACTGCTTTTTACTATTCCTTTCTGATTTTACTTTGATGGTAAAATGTATCTGGTTGTGATCACTATTCCCCAGTGGCACACATATCTTGACATTGTCAACTAATTCATTCTGTGACGACAAAACTATCTAACACATTCTCACCTCTGGTTGGTTCTAGCACATGTTGAGAAAGGAAAGTATCTTGTACTAAAACTAAAAACTTGTGGTCCTCACTCCCTATACTCTGTAGAGATTTCCATTGTATATACCCATGGTTAAAATCCCCCATAATAATACAGTCCTGTTTGTTTATTTCCCTTATAAAGCCTGGATAGATTCTTTAATATATAAAATAACTCCACCTCCCTTTCTTCCTATTCTATCTTTCCTAAACATTACATATCCTGTCAGTCCCAATTCGGCATCTGATATATCGGTGGTGTCTTTATCTATGCCTCCAGTTTCAGGCTTCTCTGTGAGTCCCCACTGCGAATCTACTTTTAAATAGATGCAACCTGTCCTACTGTCAACAGATCGCAGCAGGTTCTCTGAGAAAACTGCTGCCCTGTTTCCACTAAGATGGAAGCCATCTCTCATGTACATATCTTCCCTCCAAACAAAGTATCCCCATGAATCTGTGAATCCCACCCCCTCTTCTTCACACATCTGCTCAACTAGTGCGTTGATCGCCAAACTGTTGCAGTTTCTGTATGTTGTCCCCCTTCCTCCCATTACTAGCAAAATTCCTGAGAGAATAATCTGTTAAACTCTTCGTCTTCTTTACCTTCCTCACTAACTGTCTATACTTTTGTACTATCCCAATTGTTCCCTGCCTGTGTGCATTATTTGTTCCTATGTGTACTAGTATAGACCCTCCCTTGGCATGCCCCAATACCTTCTCTACCCTTTCAGTCACACGTTCTATCTTAGCCCCAGTAGACAAACAAACAGTGACATCATTCCCCTCGCTTAGTGTCGTATCTGTCTTTCTCATAATGGAGTCGCCCATAAACACCCTCTCTTTCTTCATTGCCCCCTCAATCACTGCCTCAGGGTAGCTCCTTCTCCGGTTTGCATCTGTCTGGTTGTTGTCATTTCCCCCTGCCGTCTTCTCTCCTGTCACATTCTCTTCCGATCCAATCTTTCCTGTCGGTTTTTTTCTTGTCTCCTTTCCTCCTGTCATCGTCCCTTTTATCGACTTCTCTTCTATCACATTTGCTCTCACTTCCTTTCGTCCCTTCATCTTTCGTCCCATCTCATTTTCTTCTCTCCTGTCCCATCTTCCCTCCCTCCTTCTCTACGGTCACTTTCTCCCCTGTCACCTTCACGCTTGTTACGTTTTCTGTCATTGATTTTCCAATTTCTTCCCCTCCAATCACCTTCCCTCCTCTCAATCTCCTTTTCTCAGTCTTCTTGCCACTGCTATTCTCCTTCAGTCTTGCAGTATTCCCACCTCTCTCCCTGTCGTCTCTCTCCATTCCACCTGTCTCCTTGCTAATTCTCATCTCCACCCCCTTAACAATATCTGTCAACCTAACTATCTCCTTCTGCAGACACTCCACCTTCCAACACCCCATGCACTGAAAGGTGAATCCTTCCTCCATGGTTTCTGCCCATGACTTTCCAAATCGACCCAACTGTGGCAGTGATCGCACACCAAATGTCGCTTTGCCTTGAATTGCCGCTTGCAAGGCGCCATATCACTATCAGAATTTATTTAATAACTTAACTAACTTAGCCTTTATAAAGACTGTTTCCTGTGTACTACAGCACACTTTATGTTACAGATTTTAATTACACAGCTGACTATCTATCCTATCACGAATGCTAATATTACCGGTAGTGACCTATTTTAAATACAATCAATTACGTTAGGCTGCTTTATTTATTTAGGTTATGCGCGCCCTAGCGAATACATGGGACACTAGCTACATAAACAATCTGGAGTTCGCCCGACTATCACCCTTGCTTAATTTTAACAACAATACTACCTAATCAAAGTATCTAGCAAGTACTGGCTTACACAGATATTATCTTCTGTAAGTAGTTTTATGGTTGTTACTTTATCTCCTATATATTCTACCACATAATCAGGTTTGTTAAATCTTGTTTACAACTTATTGAATGCTAAATTACCCTATTATCACTCACTAGACTAAATTGTTCTAAAGTACTAACTAACTAACTTTAAGCACAACTGTTACTCAATACATGTGTAGTGTTACTTTATGAATAATAGTAAGATAAGAATAATACTTATTGATCAATATTTCCACTTGTTTTTTTGCTTTTTCTGCACCAACAATTCAACCATGATCTACATCCATCAATCTTCCCGCCAAAAGCCCTTAGACGCAAAAGAAGTTACCGTAATATTATTACTGTAATTACTGTATGTATTCAGACATTGTTTGTTTTCGGACACTAAAAATCTACAAAAGAATAATTTTTGGTGTATCATGTTTTCGGACGTACAGTACATAATGACTGCTTTCGGACACAACAACAAAATCTTTAAATTTGTACTGTATGTTTTCGGACTGCTGAGAATGTTATTATTTTTAGCCAAATGCACAGCCATTACCATTTTCACGCTATTAGGCGAACGTGTCTTAATTAGCATACCCCGTTTTAGCAGTGTTTGACACCAGTACAGCTATCTCCAATCAGTCCAATGCCAACTTTTAACTGTTGAATCTTTCGTTGTAGTTTAGTAATTTCGACTAATGTTACACTCGATTCAAAGCTGTGCGGTGAAACAAATGTCAAAAGGTCAACCTCAGTTAACAGACTTTACAGTGTTCTGGTATCGTTTTGCTCATATAAATAGCTTGTCGGTCACATCTGTCGTCTGATGGGATTACTTTACCCGTGTCCAAGGAAGCCCCAGAACTAAAAAGAATGGGTGTACATCCTTGTACTTATGTACTAGGAACGCAATATTTGACATATTTTCACGCCTCCAATATTTTTTAAAGCATACTGTTCGCTTAATAGAACGAATACATTAATGTATTAGTGTGTTTGATGCAGAGCTGGTATGTACCGGTAACGAAATGCATTTACTTTGTTACTTTTCTTGAGTAACAGAGTAAATTAAAAAAAAAAGTAGTTTTACTTTACAAAGTTCAAATAATGTGTACATTTTCTGAATGTAATGAAGTATTCATAATTTCTGTATTAAATTTTGAAGCTCTTAAAATGTTTTCAATGAACGATCTGTGCCAGAAGCATGAAACTGTTTGCCGCCGGCTATTTTTCATTAGTTAAATTATGCGTTTTGTTTGGTTTCATACTAAATGATCTTGTGAATGTTTTGTTTTATTTGCAATGTGTGGCTATGTCGGTCATTTTATAAACGTTACTTGAGAAAAGTACCTTTATGTTTACTTCAAGTACATTTGTTTACTTTTTACTTTTACTTGAGTAGCTTTTTTTTTATTTTCTTGTACTTTTACTCCAGTACAAAATGAATGTACTTCTACTGGCTCTGATGTGGATGCATAAATCGCTTGCCAGTGACGTCTGATGAAATGGTTGTACCCGGGAACTCCAAGAACCAAAGAAAATGGGCATACCTCAGTACTGTATGCTTATTGGAACACAATATTTGACATATTTTCGCATCTCAAATATTACATGTACTGTAAGCATATCCCTAAAGACCTAAATTCATCCAAACCCGTCCGTAGACCATCATTAAGTCGGCAAAACCCAGCCCAAAATAACCTTGTATTTAATGGTGCTGTGTCCGGTGGCGCCAACTAATGGATAGATGTGAAAACACATTAGAAACGATGTTTGAACGTACGGACATCACACTGTCATGTTTTGGGTCAAAATAATTGAGGAAATTGGGAATTTTTTTTAAACGGCTAAGGTCTTAAGGGTTAATAAAACAAATATGGTATGTCATTAGTGCTGTTGATGTTTGTTGCAGGAGTCGTCTGGCTGTGGGTACAGACCGTCAGTATGCAGACGTCTGCTGCTGGTCAGACCATTGTTCCTGTGCTGCCACAGGGCCTGACGGTCACCTACCAGGACACATCCACTGGTCAGGCTCTTGACCAGGCGGTCAGCCAGGCCATCAGCAGCAGCACCCAGATAGAGGAGGCACACAGGTGGGGGGCAGTAAAACGTGACATTTCTGAAACAGAGTTTGGGAACAATCTGATCTGACCATTAGTATAAGTGTACCATCTAGTACCTGACATTTTAAATGATTGTCCTTACTAGGAAAAGATGTTTAATTTAAGACATTTAAGTTGTACAATTAAAGTAATATGTCACAGTTTCTTCTTCCTCTTTGCTCCCTTGCAGGATGGGGTCCACATCACTCGATTCGTAGCTTCTTCCACTTTTGTTGTCAATCTGCTTTTTTCTGTTGTCTGCAATGATTTTCCGTTCTTGGCTACCTTTCCTCAATTTAAAATGTCGAAATTAATTAAATTATTCCTTGAGTGAAAATGTTCGTCAAATTAGAAATTGAATGTCTCCCAGAGATGTTGAGTTGGTGTTGAAATGAACTGATTTGACAGAGGGTAGATGTGAAATGTATTGGGCAGTCATCATCATCATCGTCAATGTGCAGCCGCAGTGTCTTGTGGTTGGGCGAAGGCCTCACCATGCCGTTTCCAGATTTCTTGTGCTATCACGAGGACCGGATATTCAGTGTTATACGAGAACTTACCTTTGAGTATTGTTAACAATCTTTCCTGCTCATTATTTGCAAAGAAAAGTAATATGGATGTGTGGTTGACAGTGTCTTGAAGTCCTAACTGTCACATGTTGTAGCACCACCAACAACAATGGACTGGTCCCAGCACAAGGGCCGGACTCGGATGGTGTCGTCGAAAATGACAAGAAAGCAATTTACCGGTGAGTTACTATTGGATAAACAGGCTTAATTTCACTTGTTCCTTTCTGTATCATGTAACACAAGTTTATTAAAAATTCGCTTTGTTACTTTTTTATCCAATTGATATATCTGTGTGCTCTGGCTGAGCAATAGTAAATTTATATTGTGATCAATATTCTGTCACTTAAGAAACTTTCATTGTTTCCATAAGAATCTTAACATTGTTGGGTTTTGTGAATAGCACTTGCATGTAATTATTAACAATAGTCATTTACTGATTGATTGATTGATCGATCGATTGATCGATCGATCGATTGATTGATTGATTGAGTTTATCAAGTAAAATTATATACATGATAACTATTAAGAACAACAGTGTCACATATATAATACATAAAGGTACACAAGTGTACACTTATTTCCAATGTGGTCCTAAAATTTTAATTCATAAATAATGATAATAACTATACAATAAATAAATATTATACAATACAAAGATACAACAACATAAAAAGGTGAGTATGCTAATAACATTATGTAAACTATTTAGACAAGGTTGTTATCCTTTCTCTCTGTTATCATACTGACTTGTTGCCTGTTACAGCCACCCCCTCTTCCCCCTGATGGCGTTGTTCTTTGAGAAATGTGAGCAGGCGACACAGACCCCTGACTGTCCGTCATCTGACTGTTTCGATGTCGACATCCAGGCCTTTGTACAGCGCCAGGAGCAGGAACACAAACCCTTCTTCAGTGACGACCCAGAGCTCGACGGGCTGGTCGGTATAGCTTCTTCTGATTGCCTGTATTTTGTATATAATAAAAATGCTGTGTATGTGAGTGTGTGTGTATATATATATATATATATATGTATATATAATGTCCCACCCATCCAAATGTGTTCTTAGGTGTGTTCATTGTCATAAAATCGTACACATTTAAACGTTGGAGTACACTAGTGCAGTGGCTAAAGCATCATGGACTCTCAGTTGAGAGAATCTCGGTTGGAATCCTGTGCTGCTGTTTCGAACCTAGGGCAAGTTCGTTCACTCTACATTACTTTAGTTGACTCGGCTGTATTAACGAGTACCTGGCTACATACGGAGTACAATTCAAGTAGAGTATAGACAAATAAAATAACTATTTTTGTAGATTTTTTAGGGTGTCCAAAAACACACAGTCATTACAGTTATATGTAAAATTGTAAAAATAACTTTTCATTACAGATGGTAAAAGCGATCCAGGTGCTGCGCATTCATCTACTCGAGCTCGAGAAAGTGAATGAACTATGTAAAGACTTTTGCAACCGCTACATAGCCTGCCTCAAAGGCAAGCTGCAGAGTGAACAATTGCTGCGGGTGGACAGCATCGGCTCTGATGGCGGGGACGACGCAGACTTTAGTCCGCCACCTGCCAGTGCCACCGGTACCATGCCAATGACGCCAACAGTGCAGGCGGCACAGCTGGGCAGTACCCCGCTGTCGACAGCGGCTACGTCAGCTGGCCTTGCCCAGGGTCAGATTGTGTCGGGAGGGACTGTCTATCAGATGGTACAGACGCCACATGGACTTGTCGCACAGCCCATTCAGGTGAGACCTTCCACGATATTGTCTTGTGTACTGTTACATGCTCTTGAATATTGGGTAAGAAGGAATGGTTGTTTTCTGTTAATACTTTCCAAGGGACCACGGTAGTAGGAAGGTCGAGTGAAAATGTTATTGCTGATATATACATACTTTAGTTATTCACCAATAGCTATTTGTTTTAATGCAGTAATGAAGGCCTTTTGAATTTGAATATTTTTTGTGGAAGTGAAAGCATCGTTCATCTCGTCTAAAATTTATATAAATCACTGTTGTCTAGCAACATAAAAATGAATTGGATTAACTTGCCCTATTGCCTGTGGAAGAGGGTTATCATTAATGAGCTATATATACAACAATAATATCAATAAGAGTGAACACAATAACGTATCGCCAGTTTAACAAAGAATAAAAATTTTGTTTTGCCAAACAACAAATCATGTTGCCTAAGGTGAAGTTGGTGTTTAGCAGCACTAGCCTAGCAACAACTATGTTAATCCATTTGGTTCATGTTAGTTTCTTGTGTGACAGATCCCGCCCCCTCTGCAAGTCCAGACGCCCCAAACTGCCACCCCCACAACACCAGCCATACCGGGCAGTATGCCGCTCTCACAGATTGGCACACCATCAGCGTCTGTGTCGACATCAACGACACCGTGTAAGGCCTCCGAAATACACATCTAGATGGATTGGTTTACCCCACTTCCTTGTCATAATTGTTATGTTTCCAGTATTGGTGTTTTTTCCTTATCGGTACTGTATGATATTGAGTTTTGATTAATTTAAAAGTAAATACGATTCTCTATTTGTATGGTGTAAAAGTCAACTGAAAGTACTACTAAGGGAATGTATTTCTTTTCAAAGTAGTTCAAACATTTTGTAGAGGTAGTCACAGTAATAATTGCCAAGTAGGTACTCTGTAAAATAAAAAAAACGTCACATTAGCCGAGATAAACGGTTTTGTTTAACATGGGAAAAATTTGAATAATCTTAAATCTTTAAATAGAGGTAATCACAGAATAATTATTGAGTAGATGTTAAATACTCTACAAAATACATCACATTAGCTGATATCAGCGTTTTACTTTAACATGAAAAACGTTTGAATAATCTTATGTCTTTATATGATCAGTTGACAGAGCAGCCAGTGATTACAGTAACTTACCCTTTAACATTGAATAACCTACACCCATGTCCAGTGTGTTCTTGTTAAACCTTGTGCCGTTGTGTCTCTTACAGTGCTTACACCAGGACCAATCATGGTTAGTCCTTCGCTGGCGAGTGACGACGAAGACATGTCAAGAAAGAAGAGCAAACGCGGCGTTCTACCGAAACATGCAACACAAGTTATGAAGTCCTGGCTCTTCCAACACATTGTAGTAAGTGCTGTATTGAATGTTTAATGTTAGTGGAGAACTTCGGGAGGATATTAAAGAATTTGTTCCATGTAATTATCTCTAGTTGTAGTTCAGTTGCTTTGGTAAATGTGGTCTTCAATATTCAAGATAGCCACCATTTCATGGCAACTATGTTTTTTTTATAAAAATGTCAGTTTTCCAAATCAGCCAGTTGGATCCTAATTATTATTCAGGCAAAAACAGCAGTTAGAATATGAAAATGTGGTCACCTCGGTAATACAGCCACCTCATAATTATGGTCACTCTAGAATAGTCCCATATTATTGCAATAACAGTACTTACTTACTAACGGTTACGCCCCCGACGTTTAGGGCAGCGACAAAGTTCCTCTACCTCTGTCTGTGTCCAGCCATTCGCTGTATGGTGCCCCAGCTGTGGTTCATTTCCATCAGCTCTGCCTACACTGTTTTCCTCCATGTTGTTTTTGGGTGCCCACGTTTTTTGCTTCCCTTCTGGTGTCTACCAGACAGCTGTTTTTTTCTGATAGCGTCTGCATCCATGTGAAGGATATGTCCAATCCACCTACAGCATCTTCTTTGAATGATGGAGGGTATGTCCTCTTGCTGGCATTGGGGACATGCCCACCTGGTTGGATATGGTTCTTGGCCAGAAGATTCTAAGGATTTTTTTGAGGCAAGTCGTGTGGAAGGTAGATAGTCTTGATAGGTATACAATGACAGTAACGTATAGGAAATTGTCCCGCAAATAAGGTCACCTCGCTATTCAGGTCACTTCGATCCAGTTGCGAGGGCAACCTTAATACTAAGGTTCCACTGTACATTATGGCTATGATTGCTTCTGTCTCTAGAACTATAGAGAAAGTGTAGCTACTCTTTGTAATGTGCAACCTGTGGCTCCTCCTTGCAGCATCCGTACCCAACAGAAGATGAGAAGCGACAAATTGCAACTCAGACAAACCTGTCATTGCTGCAGGTGAACAACTGGTGAGTCGTAGAACATTAAACATTTAGTGTATTTAAGTGTGCGTCTGTCTGGCTACGTAATATTTTTGTGTGTTTGTTCAATATTGTTTTGTACATTTGCCACTATTACATTTTGTGCCCTTTTTACACAACAACCTACCTATTTGGTTTGTCTCACTGTTTTCAGATATCTCCGGGAACCTGAGATCATCCGTTTCACAACAACCTGTTGCTCGTAAAACTAACCTTAACATTGGCAAACATGATTTCTCTGTAGCTGCACGAAAATCTAGAATCGACTCCCTATCACTTTAAAATCATCTGAAACTAAAGCTACCTTTTGTAAAAAAGACTTTGTTTATTTGAAATTGCATTCCCATCCTAGCCTTCGGCGGTCCCGTGCTCTAATGATGCCTCTTGCTCGTCCCTGTTCATGATTTTGTCTAATGATTTTGTATGTTGCGCCTCTGAGCTCAGATTCCTTCGGATATAGGATATTATTATACAAGATTAACTTAATTAATCCAATAGATTAATCTTTACTTATCTGCAGTACAGCGCATACACGAAGTATTCACACCAAATCTTTGTCATAGGTTCATAAACGCACGACGGAGAATACTCCAGCCAATGCTGGACGCAAGCAACCCTGATGGCTCAAAGGCAAAGAAACCGAAGAACCAGAATCGACCGGTTCAGCGGTTCTGGCCCGAGAACATCGCCACTATGCAGCACCAGGTACAACAGCTGACCAAGTCATCGACAGACGGAGGGGGTGATGACATCACATCGTCACCGAATCTGTCGGAGTCGGAGGGACTGGGGGAGCCATCGGAGCAGGCAACGGTGACACTCACAACACAACCTATTGTGCTTCCCCCTGGAGGTGAGAAATGTACCTTTAAATTTATATATATTTTGTATTTTATATTTGAGATTAATAGAAAATATTTGTCGATTAGTAAGCCGGGTAAAGTTGGTTTCAGTGGGCGTAATCGTAGTAATTGTACGTGAATATGTAAACATTATTATAATGTTGGTTATTATATGTCCTTTAGTAGGCCGGGTAAAGTTGGTTTCAATGGGCGTAATCGTAGTGATTGTACGTGAATATGTAAACATTATTATTATGTTGGTTATTATATGTCCTATGCTTGTACCATCTTTTAGCACTGTTACATAGTCAACTTTTTATGATATCATCTTTCAATCATCTACTTCATTTTCCTCGACACATAATCAAAAATTAATGAAATACTAAATGTGTGGTTACTACGGGCATTACTTTTTCAAACAGCCCAATCTTCAAAGATGTTTTTCTCAAAACGTCACTTTTTAGAAGTTGGTGTAATTTTTAGCAATAAATCTAAAACTACTGAAGATATTTCAAGAAATGAGGTATCATTTTAAAACTTATAATCTGTGGTACAACACTGTTTCACAATTGTGTGATGCAATACCCACTTTGCTGTGGTCTGTCACGTATGTACATTACATCACTAGATCGGCATACATCTGCTAGATCAACCTACTATTCTCTCTTAAAATGCTGCATTTTGTTTTTGACACAAAGACGCCTTTTGGGGCGTGAATGTGAATGACCCATTAGTGCAGTAACATCACCCTTGTTCAGTGAATCACTATCAAAATCATTCTGTACCACTTGCAGTGACCCTGACAGCAGATGGCCAGTTGATCAACATGTCGGGTGCAATGGTCGGTGCTCTAAGCATCACCAACAGCGGCATACTGGCAGACCCGGCACAACTCTCCAGCATGCTGGCGGCAGTGGCCACAGGCAACTCGCTGCTGTCGGCGGCACAGGTCGCGACCGCCGTGCCAAACGGCGAACATGTGACACAGCCAAGTATAGTGGAGGAGCCACAGCAAGTGGAGTCAGACAGGTAGAGGCAGCAGGGGACTAGGGAGAGTCGGACATCAGCAGAAGGAGAGTATATCCACAGACGTGTCAATAAAAGTATCACATCGAACCTGGGCTGGTCGGTGTCCCGTGTCAGGTAGTGTCAACGTCGGGAGCTGTGAAAGTGTCAACGTTGGGAGCACAACCAGCAGCCATAGGAAGAAGTGAGAGTGCAAGTCGGAAAATGTGGAAATATTGCGATTTTGTTAGCACAACTTGGAGTATTAAACGAGAACTAAATCACATTATTTCCGTCATTCCAGTGGTCCCAGGAAAAGTGTACATTTCAACAGGTGGCCAATACGCTGCATGGCACAGCTATGTCACAAATATACTAGATACTTCATATTTCTCTATGTAGGAGTACCAGGTTATTCTTCCTGGCACGTGACGTGTTAGCTTTTATAGATCTGGTATCTGACGGCATATTAGGAGCAGCAGCAACAGTTTTAGATGAGCCAGATTTTACTTGAATCGACAACTTCACGCGAGGGGTCACTCAGCAATGTTTCTGACCTGACATCCGCGGGTTCACAGAACGAACTTTGTACATAAGTTTACATAAATTTCAGCGCAGGCTTCTCAGATTTGAAGCTGCCAAAGTGCCTACTAGCTGCTTTTATGTGCAAAGACTTGTTGCATTGTTGTACAGCACTGTATGCAAACAATAGTGAAACCGGTGACTGGTGCGAACGGAACGCAGGGTATGGAGCTGTAGAACTTGTTTATTTGTTTATGTGAACATCAACATATTTGATGGTCTTGTTAGGTTGTTGCATGCATGCATGCCACATACGTTTTTCCGAGGTTATTAACATTTTTTTAGGAATATGTTTATCCCTGTTTAATACGAATCTGCATAAAATGTTGAAATTGTGACAACGTACGTTTATATTCTTGTATTCGTTACGCAGGTATAGATTTCAATGACAAATTGATTGCAGTCGAACAGCAAGTGCTTTTAATGTTTGACAGATTTCTGACAAAACAGTCCAATTTTATTTGGTGTAGGTTTATTTAGTAGCCTGATCGGAATACCGAAGACTTAACTTGTGAAGAACATGGTACGGATTGATACAAAATTTGTTGAGTCATAAATACAGATTTAAGCCAAGAAAATGTGGCATGTATGTTGTTGTGAAATGCAATGTATGTTCGGGCAAATCTCATCAGTTTGCAAAGTCCAAAAAATTATGCATTTAGTATTGATCCAAACCACCCCTACCAACACATAGTGCAATATTCACGGTCCAAATAACTATTAGTGTTAATTTGGTTTTGTTTCTCTCACTAGGTGGTGCCACTATAGCAATTTAGTTCTCCACTATACATGGTAACAACCACCCTTACATAGTGATTGATGTGTTTTGGGACTTTGTGAACTAATGCGACCGCCAATAACGAGGCATGGCTATTATCATGTCGGTGCATAGGTGGGTAGATATTAGTGAGCCGAACTGCTATAGTATTGTTCGTGCCCCTTAGCATGAGTTGTTTATTATATTGCTGTTTATATGACATGTAATGTTCCGCTCCTGCTCACGACAACCAGTTCACCTGTAACAGTAGTTGTTGACAGTTTCCTATGTACGTGTAACATGCAAGCGCATTTTTAAACAGTTCATTTTAACCTACGTGACATTTTAATGTTTTACATGTACTTGAGGTTTCTGAATGCTGCTCTGAACATTTCACAACGTTATGGTCCGCTATACACAAAACCAATAGAAGTTCATGCATTGTCATATATTATATATGTCGTTATGCATGTTTTAAGTCTGTTACGGTGTGGTTAATGGATACCAAGGATAAGTTCATGTAGATGTTTATGCAGGTATTCAACTGTTTTGTTTGCCACTTCAAATTGCATTGTTCATAAGATCCACCGATGACCAAATCGACATGTTTATTTTGTTGATTTCAAGCATAGCCACTCCCACCAAACCATGAAACAATGTGGCCATGGTCAAATATCGTTATTTTCACAAATTGCTGATTACAATGTAGTTAGCTTTCAAAGCACATGCCAGGATCCTGCCAGTGATTACCAGCCATATTTCATATTTTTCACAATAATTTCAATGTAAGTTGTCAAATCTGAAGCATTGTTCCTAAAGATTGAAATAATGGAAGTCTGTTTCGATCTGCACTGTGGGTCTGTTGGATATCTGTTCGTTTAACTCTTCGTTTAAACGTTTTTCAGTGATTGATGTGCATGGTTAAAATGTCACCTACAGCATAAATATTGCTTCAAGCAGTATGGATGTTGCACACATAAAAATGTGAAAGTTGTCTTTTGTTAACAGTTTCGTACTTCATCAAACTGTTAGTGTTCCTGTTAACAACTTATACATATTCCTTTTCTTTTATGTCATAATTTCAGTTTATTGCTGTACGTTTTCTTTTTATGTTTAGAATATTCTGATAACACTACAAATGTATTCTACCTTACCTTCTGGCGATTTGCACAAATCTGCACAATTTCCAAGAAATTTGCATATCTGTTGGTTTCTCCATCCGTGATATTTTAATATTACCGCTTTTAATTATTGTGCTCATGTATTTTCTAAACATTTTATCATTTGCATAAATTGCAGTATCTATTACTGATCTCATTTTTAATGTCTGAATTGATCAGCAATCCCATTTATAATAACTTTATTTTTAATACATTAAAAGTAAAAAAGTATGTTAAAATTATAAATACTATTGTTTATATATTTGTTCTGTCACATGGCATTTCAAGACACATTTTGCCACTGTTATTGTGATATTATTATTATTCTTTCACAATTAATATGTTACATAGAATAATAATTATGTATGATGGGGTCTATTCAGTTAAGTATTTTAATATTGGCTTCCTCATACATACAACACTGCAAGGTGTCAAGGTTGTATCAGCATGACTCTTCTGTATTTTGCAATAATATAGGTAATATCATGCATATTGAGAGCAGTATTGTTTGTCATGTCAAATATGTACTATCTTGAAATAGTGATAGGTATGAGGTGCTTCTTGAAATAGAAATTAATTTTGCAGAAAAGGTCTTGTACACTGCCCAGTTCCGATTGCTTCTTCCTGGCCTAAACTGAACTGACCCAGATCTGGTTTTATGAACTTACATTATTACTGATGTATCGCACATTTTAATATGATCAATTTGGGCTGTTTCATTAGTTTGAAATATTCACATTTTCATCATTGTTGTTGTGGCTATTTTAAGTTGGTGATACTCAAATCTATAAGACCCGAAAAAAATAATTCAATTATGCACATTGGCACATTTTACATCACCATTTTGGCCTGTTGTTTCTTTGCTTTTGAATATTATCCACATTTTGATCATAGTTGTTAGTGGCTTTTTTAAGTTAAGTGTCAATCATTGATGCCAACCCCGAGTGGTGCACAGGAGTGAAACTGAACAGAAATCCATATATATATACCCATATACTTACACAAGTTATCTACATTGCCCATTTTACTGAGCATGTTTATAATTTATTGGATCTTGTGAGACTAAATTTGCTGCGGCCAACAGCACACAATTAAAATGTTAGTGAGAATCACTTTTACTGACTTTTTCAAATATGTTTTAAACTGGTGATTTTTTATTTGTATTCATTTGACAGATGTGGGCAGTATTATATAATACAAACAAATCCTTCAAAACATACGATATGATAAGTAGTGGCTCCTATGCTCGTAAGTCTGACATATTTATGTTACGGATAAACTGTAACTGTCGTCACACATGTGATAACTCGGTTATAAATACACCACTGTTTAATTTGAGATGATTGGAACAGTCTACATATTGTGATGCTGGCTGGCCTTTCCAATTCCTGCAGCTGTAACCCTAACTTGAAAGATCAACATTTACTGAAATCACTAATGGTACTGAGGAATGGAGTAACTGGTGGTTGATATCTGCTGAAGATATGAAGCTTTGTGTGCCAACTGTCTGAATGAACATGCCTGTAGTATGCGTGTCACTTTGCCATAATATTATATGAATGCAGAAAACTGTACATTTTTATATATTTTCATTAAAATATTCCATCATAATGGGTGTTATTTGCTTTTATGGTAATGTTGCTGTTTGCAGTTCTATTTAATGTACACCTATATCTTTATTCCAGTTTGTAAGTGTTTACAAGTATGGTTTGATTTAGATCAGTCATGGTAAAATCCAGGTGGCTGATAACCACTCTTTTATACTAATTTTTTTTATTGTATTGTATATCATTTTTTACAGCATGGTCAAGTTTAAAAAGAATGGTTTATTTAAAAGTATTTTAGAAAGCATTTGGAATTTCAAAATGTTTTTAAGTCATTAAAATTATTCTATTTTTCCTGACATACACTTTTAAGGTGTTTTGTTTCTGTTAGTAAGCTGTCTCATATCTGGTATAGTTTAGTTTTCTTTCTAGCTTCATTTCCCCTTTTCTTCATGATATAAACCATGCCCTATTTTAAAGGGAACCTGCTTTAAATATATTGACTAATACGGTATAAGACAATGACTCAATTGAAAACATTTCATATACTATGTCAATTGTAGTATATAAGTCTAAAAAAACGAACTTAAAAAAGTGTTGTTTTTACCAACACTGTTGATCATAATTATATATTTTGCTAGCTTTAATTTTGTTGACTAGCATAGAGTTTAATCAAAGAGGCTGGTGTAAACCCCTTGTAGTCCGAATTGTGTATAAAATGAACAGCTTGTCTTTTATCGAATAATTACAGTAAGTCGTCTGCGCGATTTGCTTGTTGCTTCTCGTGAATTCACGCGTGATTATTGGTTACCATTGACAACGTCTACCGTAACTTACCGCCATGTTGGTTGTCCAGTAGGGAAGGCGATATTTATATTTCAAAGTGACGCTTCAGCGGTTTAACTTTTAATGACAGTGTAGTCAACTGGACCGAAAATGACTACCACTGAGACGCAGGTTACGAGGCGCCCGGTCATTCAACAAACCAGGGTCCACGACTACCTGTACGGTAAGATAAACATGTCGGTGTGAATTAATGGCCGAATTAATTATCATTCATATATATTATATTATGTCAGTCATTCTCGGTGCCTGGCAATGTAATCAGTAAAGTAATGTCGACGAATAAGCCCGTCTAGCCGTCTAGTCTAGTCTATGGGTCTAGGCTAATGACGGATAGTGATGTGTCAGACAGTTGTTCATCAGTATTATTTATCAAACTCGGAGTCGGGTTCAGACAGAGCCCAGGCATGGCATACATTGTGATTTTATGTGACATCTGTCACTCTCTGAAACTGGCAGTGTGGCAGTAACTTAAGTGTCATCCTTACACTGTTTCAAATACAGATTAAACCAACACCGGACTAAATAATGCCATATCTTACTGTCCATAATTGAGCAAGTTAATTTTATGTTTATACGTCAACAAAACAAAAGCTAACACTATAAGACCAAGATTGAGTTACTCACACAAGTCCAAATATAACTATAAGACCGTGACTCAACAGGCAGTAGTCTACAAAGTTCACATGTACAATGATGATGATGAGGTGGCTCATAGGCTAAGGATAAAACAGTTGAGACAGGAATTTGAGATCTCTGACACACAGCCTTATAATCTCACCGAGTGTGTTATCTGAGCCTGGCTCCAAATTGATGGAATGTCATACACACCCACACACCTCTCCTGGATCAACACTCTCCAGAGGGCGCGCACTAAAAGGCAGACCAAGAACCACAATCATAAGGATTCGCTCGATATCTGTTCCGTCTTTACATGCGTTGTTACTGTCTTTTGCGAGTATATCTGTAAACATTGGGGTGTTTCTTATTATTTTAGCAGTTGTAAGTTTATCATCATTGGTGTAACTTATATATTTAGAAAATAAAAAGAATGATAAAGAGTCTATTCTTACTATGAAAATATCGGCAGTCTTTTGATTATGTTTGATCTATAGTATACTTGGGGCATACTTGGTTTGAACTCAGTAGGATTGTCACTGTTACACATTTGTTAGTGACTGTAAGTAGTTCATATGATATGATCTGAATGTTGATATCAGCTTCGGCAAACTGAAATTTTGTCATGAAACACCAACAGTGACCATTGTTAAAATTAGGAGGCTTATATAGTTAATTGTTTATGAAATAAGTACCCTGTATTTGGTTTGAGCTCAGTTGGTATGTTAATGCGAGTACTTCATTTCGTGTGAATGTTGAAGAACTACTCTTAGTAAGAAAATTAACATCCATTGAACCAACACTGGAACTGCAGACATGTTAGGAAAGACTATGTATTTATATGATCAGCTCTCAGAGATTGAGTCACAATTTAACTTCTGTAGGTGTAACTGCCTTGTTTTGTACAACACAATATAAATAATGTTTTATTAGTATAATTTTTAATAAATCTTGACATTTGATTTTGTATACTATTTATGTATGGACATCTGAAGTCCGCCCATAGGTACATGCTATTTGTAACAGTTGAGACTGAAATAAAAACATTTATTTGCATTTATACATTTATGAGTTAGTACTTTTGCAATAGGCTTACCTTCACACCTCGACTTTTATAACTTCTTTTGGAATGTATTAATTATTTGTAGCAAATATTGATATTATTGATGCAGAACAATTCTACCTATTAAATTTGCTAAAAAATAGTAATGTGTAAGATGTAATATAAAAATTATAATAGTAAACCAGCTGTCTTAACACAAGCATGCATGCACATTATACCGTCAGTGTTTACAAACGAACACACAAAAGCGCCTACAACAGGCAACAACAACAATACATCTAAAAATGGAGTGCATTTTAGTGTGCGCCCTCCAAACGCAGTAAGAATGGTAGGCATGCTAAAATAGTGTGGTGGAAGAGTCTTGCATATGTCACCTGCAGAAGTTAGTGGGCAGTGCCACCAAAGGCCTGGATGCCACAGCAGCATATGGCCACTTAACAATAATAAAAAAAATAATTCCTGGTTTTTCATCAGCATATGGGTGTTGAACACTTAAAATGGGTGCCACAAAACTTTATTTTTTATAGCTTCCTTCTGCCAGCTGATTTAACTTTACATATTCTTTCCAGTATTATGTCTGTTACAGATAAAGACTTTCATGTTGCAAGTGAACGCGACCATGCCCGGGCAACGTTCCAGGCACACACCAGTGTCGGCCGCATTGTAAGTACCGTTTCATATTGTATTATTTGTAGATACATCCATTACACAATAGACAGTACAGACCAGACAGTTCAAATGACAGACTACACATTGGAAATGACAGTACAAACCAATAGCTCAATTGACAGACTGCATGGTACAAATGACAGAGATACTACATTGACAGAGATACTACATTGTACAATTGATAGTACTCAGTACATAGTACTAATGACAGCATAGGTTACAGCGCAAAAGGCAATACAGATGGTGCTGTACACATGACAGTACATGTGACAATACAAATGACAGTACATATTACACAGTATAAATGACCGTAAAGACAACGTTGTACAAATGACACTAAAGATAACTCAGTACAGATGGCAGTATAGACGAGTGAAATGACACATGACTCAGTACAGATGGCAGTAAGACAAGTGAAACGACAGCTGACTCAGTACAGATAGCAGTATAGACGAGTGAAACAACAGATGACTCTGTACAGATGGCAGTATAGACGAGTGAAACGACAGATGACTCAGTACAGATGGCAGTATAGACGAGTGAAATGACACATGACTCAGTACAGATGGCAGTATAGACGAGTGAAATGACAGATGACTCAGTACAGATGGCAGTAAGACGAGTGAAACGACAGATGACTCAGTACAGATGGCAGTATAGACGAGTGAAACGACAGATGACTCAGTACAGATAGCAGTATAGACAAGTGAAACAACAGATGACTCAGTACAGATGGCAGTATAGACGAGTGAAATAACAGATGACTCAGTACAGATAGCAGTATAGACGAGTGAAACGACAGATGACTCGGTACAGATGGCAGTATAGATGAGTGAAATGACAGATGACTCAGTACAGGTGGCAGTAAGACGAGTGAAACGACAGATGACTCAGTACAGATAACAGTATAGACGAGTGAAATGACAGATGACTCAGCACAGATGGCAGTAAGACGAGTGAAACGACAGATGACTCAGTACAGATAGCAGTATAGACGAGTGAAACGACAGATGACTCAGTACAGATAGCAGTATAAACGAGTGAAACGATAGATGACTCAGTACAGATGGCAGTATAGACGAGTGAAACGACAGATGACTCAGTAGAGATGGCAGTATAGACGAGTGAAACGACAGATGACTCAGTACAGATAGCAGTATAGACGAGTGAAACGACAGATGACTCAGTACAGATGGCAGTATAGACGAGTGAAACGACAGATGACTCAGTACAGATGGCAGTATAGATGAGTGAAACGACAGATGGCTCAGTACAGATAGCAGTATAGACGAGTGAAACGACAGATGGCTCAGTACAGATGGCGGTAAGACGAGTGAAACGACAGATGACTCAGTACAGATAGCAGTATAGACGAGTGAAATGACAGATGACTCAGTACAGATAGCAGTATAGACGAGTGAAACGACAGATGACTCAGTACAGATGGCAGTATAGACGAGTGAAATGACAGATGACTCAGTACAGATAGCAGTATAGACGAGTGAAACGACAGATGACTCGGTACAGATGGCAGTATAGATGAGTGAAACGACAGATGACTCAGTACAGATGGCAGTAAGACGAGTGAAACGACAGATGACTCAGTACAGATAACAGTATAGACGAGTGAAATGAGAGATGACTCAGCACAGATGGCAGTAAGACGAGTGAAACGACAGATGACTCAGTACAGATAGCAGTATAGACGAGTGAAACGACAGATGACTCAGTACAGATAGCAGTATAGACGAGTGAAACGACAGATGACTCAGTACAGATAGCAGTATAGACGAGTGAAACGACAGATGACTCAGTACAGATAGCAGTATAGACGAGTGAAACGACAGATGACTCAGTACAGATAGCAGTATAGACGAGTGAAACGACAGATGACTCAGTACAGATAGCAGTATAGACGAGTGAAACGACAGATGACTCAGTACAGATAGCAGTATAGACGAGTGAAACGACAGATGACTCAGTACAGATAGCAGCATAAACGAGTGAAACGATAGATGACTCAGTACAGACGAGTGAAATGACAGATGACTCAGTACAGATGGCAGTATAGACGAGTGAAACGACAGATGACTCAGTACAGATAGCAGTATAGACGAGTGAAACGACAGATGACTCAGTACAGATAGCAGTATAAACGAGTGAAACAATAGATGACTCAGTACAGATGGCAGTATAGACGAGTGAAACAACAGATGACTCAGTACAAATGACAATATAGACAACGCAGTACAACTTACATGACATATACAGATTGCACAGTACGAATGACGGTGTGACAGAACATAATTATATATCTCCAAACTTCATGTTTCAATCATTCAGTCATAGTCAGTTTTGTGGCCTAATCTATTTCTCTTTTTGTGGAGACTCAGATATGAAATAAATGCAAATGGAATGGGCACTGGATGGGTGTGAAAATCATTTCACCATCTTGCAATAATTCCATGTCATTTTATGTAATAATAATAGAGGTTCTTTTACCGCGCAATCTCTAATTAATAGTTAATCAAAGCAGAAAGGCCATATTTATAATGTAATTCACATAAAATATTTGTTGTGAGAAAATGGACAAACAATACACTGTATTTGTGCTCATTATAGACACAATGTAATTATATTAATATGAAAACAAAAATATGTTTAGGGCATAAAAATATATACAACACTATATCAGAGTATACACAATACATTTTTATGTGGTATTTCTAGAACACTCTTATGATTTGACATCTTATATTTTGTTTATAGAAGCGGGTGCCTATCTTCAAGCAAATGTTTAGCGAGTTACGACACAAGCCTCGCTTTCAAGTGCAACTTGACCTTACCGATCCTGTGCCAAAGTTCATCTCTCGACAGTGGCCTGGATACCAAGACCAGGCCAGGAATGATGTGATACGATATAAGACGTAAGTTGGTGCCAATCAATTATTTTAATATGATTTATTTTCTTTGACAGTTTGAAATCGGTACAGTTTTTGTCATAACTGTGCTGAATTAAAACTACATCGAAACAAGTTAAATTAAAATGTGTATGGCGCAAATCACACTCTCGCCTTTAGACATGTTGCGCTATTCTAAGCAATGTCACCTCTGTAACAGACATATGGCCAAAGCTAAATGAGATTATGGAGCTTCCACGTTGAATGAACCCAAAATAGGAAGATCTCCCTGCATTATCAAAAAACAATAGGGATATTTTACAGGTATTTTTTTTTAAAGGGAACGCTTATCGAAAGCCACCTAAACTGAAACACACACATACCAGCAAAACCTACAACATTAAAAAATATAGATGTATAGTGCAAGACATGAGACAAACAAAAGACTGTGATCGCCATGCAATCGTCACTTTATTGCTTCTGCAGCATAGTGTTGTAAAGGTGAGTCGCCTTTCCAACCGACTCCAGCAAACCTGGTGACATTTGCAACTGGTAGCATGCAGAGGAAACATTGATTTTGCATGCTAGCAAGGCACTCGGGGACAGCAGCGCAGTTTTATTAAGTTTTCAAATAAAATCGGGAGATTTGTATTCTAATTCGGCAGATCAGGATATTTTCTAGATTCTGTAAAAATTTGGGAGATCTCCCACAAAATCGGGAGATTTGGAAGCTCTGAGATTATTATACAAATATGGTCATAAATAGATGGCCTGCTCCATCGCTACCTGATCCTGTATCAATTAAGTCTCTATGTGACTTATTCTCTAGTCACTTTAAGAATAAAATCAGTATTATTCGTTCTGCTTTCCCAGGTCATACTTTAAATAATGTCAATGTGGACTTTCCACAAGTAAATTCTCTACTTGTATCATTTGAACCTGCAACAGTTGATGAAGTTAAGAAAATAATTGTGTCCTCCTCAGATAAGTCTTGTGAACTTGATCAATTTCCAACAATACTGCTAAAAGCATGTCTCGATACACTAATTGGACATATAACAAACATTATAAATGCATCACTTAGCTCTGGCTGTTTTCCTGATGATTTCAAATACGCCCATGTCACACCACTTCTTAAGAAGTCATCTCTGTCTAAACAAGACCTAAACAGTTATAGACCTATTTCTAACCTCGGCTTTATTTCCAAAATACTAGAAAAGGTTGTAGCAAGTCGTTTAAGGTTTCACATTAACAAAAATGTCTTAACTAATGTGTCACAATCAGCATATAGACAGTTTCATTCAACTGCCCTCTTAAAGGTTCCTAATGACATTAACTTGAACATTAATAATGGTAAAGTGACTGCACTTACCTTACTAGATCTCTCTGCCACTTTTGACACGATTGATCACAGCATTCTCATTGGTCACTTATTAACGTGGTACGGCATATCTGGCACAGCTCCAAGCTGGTTTTCTTCATATCTAACTGATAGATACCAAATCATAGAGATTGGGAACCGCTTTTTGGCTGCACTGCCAACTTTATTTGGTGTTTCCCAGGGTTCTGTTCTTGGGCCTTTGCTTTTTACTCTTTACACCACGCCACTAAGCTCTGTTATACAAGGACATAACATGGATCATCATCATCTGATGATACTCGGATCTACATTTCATTGGCTACCCCAGATACAAATCGCTCCCTTAACCAACTTAGTGATTGCTTCCAAGACATCTTCCACTGGATGACTGACAGCAAGTTGAAATTAAATGCAAATAAAACTGAATTGATCATTATTGGTACTCCAAAGCAGTGTAGTAAACTTGATGTTTTTTCCCCATGCATATTTTGAAATCGGCAACCTCGGTGCGGAATCTAGGAGTGATCTTTGATAGTAACTTCAATTTCCGACAACACATATCTCAATCGTGTTGCTGCTGTTTTTATCATATTCGTGATCTTTGCCGTATTCACTGGTATATGTCATTTTCTGTTGCTAAAACTATTGCAACAGCGCATGTTAGCAGCAGACTTGACTATTGCAATTCCCTCCTTTATAATAGCAAGGATATCACAAAACTTCAGCTTGTCCAAAATTGTCTTGCAAGGGTAGTTACACGATCTCCTCGTTTTTATCGCTTTGTACCACTTTTGAAGTCTTTGCATTGGCTTCCTGTATGATAGCGTATAATATTTAAGATCTGTACCATTACATACCAGGCACTGTCCAATAAGCAACCATCTTATTTGCATTCACTGCTTACTCCTGTAAGAAAACCTATCCAGCTTCGATCATCTAGTTCTGACCTACTTTTTGTTCCTAGAGTCAACACTAACATTGGAACCAGAGATTTTTCTGTTGCTGCACCAACTCTTTGGAATGTGCTCCCTCTTATTGTTAGATCAGTTGAAAATATTACAAAATTCTGTCGTCATTTAAAAACTTATCTTTATAACCTTGCTTATCCGCCGTAGCTCCCTAGCACCTTGACCCATCTGTTGAGAACTGGAATACTGCTTATGGATTTTGAGATTGACCAATACTTTTGTCTTGATGCGCCTCTGAGCTTGGTTTCCAAGGATTTAGGCGCAATAGAAGTTATTTTATTATTGTTAATATTTTACAACTTGCAGCCTAAATTACTATTTTATTTCTAACGGTATAAATTTAATAAAATAGTTGCATGTTTCAGCCTGACCTATGACCCTGCCGTAAAGGTGCCACCAAAGAACTATGGCGATCAAACTGTTTCGGGACCAAACTGGTATAAATTTTTCACAAGGTAAGTTGGCTCCCTGGACACATTTACCATTTGTTTATATCTGCAATTTATTGTGGCTGTTGCTGACATGTATTACATTGTTTCTTGCATGTTATTAAATACAGTAGAACCTGTATCAAACTTGATTATTCAAGTGCAGTGTACATGATTGTGCTAAAATGCACGACTATTCATGGCATAAATCTGCAGTGACAAGGGAGAAAACTTTGTCTTCCTGGATTTCAGTATCTACTCTAATTATATTATTGTTATTACATTTTTTTCTCAGGAATAATCAGAATTCGGTAAAAGCTGAAAACATTTTAAAATAAAAATTAGTGGCAGAAAATGTTTGTGGATGTAGTAAAAGTAAAGTAAAATTTGTATAACCCTAAATCATGTTTGCCGCACATTGAATAACACGCAATTAGCGCATGATTTTTATTATATTTATTGTTACATTCTCCATTTTTCGTTTCAGACCAATCATTCCGTATATGCAGCAGATCCCACCAGATGTGGTTCTGGCAAGTGCAAGGTATGTTCATAGACTCGTTGTCTTCTTCCAACTGTTCCTTCCCTATTGGGAGCAACTATTCACATCCTTATCCACTACAATTAATTTCTCTTCCTCGTTGCCTCCCCCTTCTTAATCTCTCCCACCCCACATCCCTCATTTGTAGTCTTTGTCATCCTCTGCATTTTTTTCTGCAAGTTTTGTTAACATTGCCATCTTCTCTGTGTACATGACTGATCTTTCTGAGTTTATTGTTAAATAGGGTGTGGGTCTCTGTATGTATGTATGTACGTACATACGTACGTATGTATGTATGTTTGAGCATATATCTGTTAGTTTCGTATGCATGAGACTGATTTTTTGTAGGCGTGCTAGTGAACCCATTATGGTGGTTTGTAGATTTAGTGGTTTTTTTTAATTTCACCCTGGTGGGATCTTGAGTGCCAACGCTGCCTTGGCTTGCAGCTTGGCGTGATATAGTAACATTGTAGCTATCCATGCGCATTTCTTTCATGTAGAGGCAGTTTAACCAAAACATATCAATAGGTGTCTTTTCTTGCCATGCAATGCTGGGGTAACTCAACCAATCATAAATAATGTTGTGTGTTTATGAAATTTCCAGACAAGATCCTTTGGCAGCGGCCGCAGTGTTGGATGAGGAGATGAATCCGAAGGAACAGGCGCCAAAACACCGCACCATCTGCACTCAGACCGACTACAGAGACGAGTCAGCTCAGACTGACCCCTACTCCCCGGACTACGTCATCAAGCCTGGCGTCCAGCCAGAGTTGTTGACACTTGCGACACTCTCCTATGGTTAGTAGGACACAATGTGTTCTTCTATTAATATTTTAAATGTTTTTTTGGGGAAAGAATGTGTGTTTTTGTATACACACATGCATAAATGCACATACACACACACTTCGCTCATTAATCGCAGTGTGGATGAATGCTTCCCATAGAAGTCGAGACAATGTTCGATTGAATGGGTCTGTCAAGGGGGTGAAGTGTAAGTAGTTGTAAGGGCCAGATACTGCGCTGCATAAGACCATGTGCTTCTCCTCTCTCCCTGTATGTCCTATGGTGAGGCTGACCTCGATACTGGTTGTCGATTTCTTGTTTCTTTTTCTTCCCCCTCCATGTTCTTGCACTGCTGTCTCAACCAGCCATCTCCACTTCATTCTCAACTCCTCTCACAATCCTTCTAAATTTCTCTTTACACAATCCTCCCACCACAGTCTACGTCATCCTCATCTCCTTTTACTTTCCACATACCTCGTAATAATTAAGTGATCTACATGCTAAACTGATGTTGCTCGGACGAACGGATGGATATCTAGAAAAACCTATACCTGAGTAGCAAGGTCACCATGTTAGTGTGATTAGTTTCCTATACTGTTTGTGGACACAATTTGGGACTATTCTATGGTGACCTTAATTGCAAGGTGGCTCTATTATAGAGATGACCATAAAGCAAGGTTTGACATGTTTAACTAAGGTCATTGTGCAGGTTGCGGACTACCGGCTGGTCTCGCTGAGGTGGAGATGATTGAGAGAGCTCGTATGAAGCGTGCGTGGGAAGCCACCCTCCCCCCACTGAGTGACGTCACACAGCACGAGAAACGCAAAAGAATGATGGAAGACATGGAGCACATAGAGTGGAAACTTCGCGAGGAAGAGATCGAAAAGTACATAATTTTGTTTGCATCATATCAATAATACATTGTTTAGCCAGATAAAAATATTTTCGTTTTGCACTATATCTTTCGAGTAATGTATAAACATGTGTCGACAAATGTTGCATTTACAATAACATTGTTGTGAAAATTCGGAATAAAATATAAATTAAAAAAATTGTGAAATGTTTTTATACAACTTAGTTTAATAAACCAATGATAACTTTGAAAGCATTGTGATAACATATACATTTTTAAGTGTTGCAATTTTTTAGATGGACTTTAAATTGCGGCCGATTTGTTTGTTGTCATGGAAATGGGGGTCTGGCAGAAGAAATCAATATTTGTTTAATCGGTAACACCCACTGTACAGCTTGGGCCTAGAAAATGTACTAGTTATGCATTAAAAAATATCCTGTTTAGTTGACATGCATCCTCTAAATGTGTCAGTGACAAAGAAATACAATATACAGAAATCGAGAGTGAATAATTTCTTCACGGGATGCTAGCTATATTTTGGACAACTGCTACAGAGCTTAATTTAAGGCTCTCTGAGATTGCTTGAGATGCAAACCATCTAAAAGAAAAATGTTACCTTATCTGCGTACACTCATGCACAGACACTAACTGAATTGACCTGGCCATCATGATCATTAAGGTCCATCAAACCATCAAAATGGATCCTGCACACAAGGAGGATTTAGACATACCATTGTATATTTTGTTGAAATTCTGGCCCTGTTTGTGTTTACTTATGTTATTTAAACGAGAACTGTGTGTGGAAAAGATTGATCTAGAGATGTCACTGGTGGGGTGTGACATGTGGTGCACATATATTGCTTACTTAGACATTGTTGGTGACTGTTGTTTAATTGTAACATAGTCAAGCAGCGATGTACCGGATCTGTCAGTTGTAATGAGATTGACAATTTCACCACGCCCCTAACATGAGTTGTTGTCACTGTGACAGACTGCAGGAGGCAAGACTGGAAATGTTGAAACATCTGCTGAAGCAGAGAGAGGCACACCACCAGGAGTTGAACAGTAAGAGGCTCGACAGACTCTGGTGTGTACAGCAACCAGCAGACATTGTTCATTTTACTAACATTTTACGAGGTCGTAAACCATTAACACCAGTACGTGTCACTGAGATGCGTTCGCCAGTGTGTCATCAAAATAATGTCCTCTGTGATATACCTGTCTTTTTGCATTTAAAAATAACCACTTAAACTTTAAATTGCATTCTGTTTAATGATGGGAATTTCCTCATAAGCACATTATCTTGGTGTCACAGTCCCATAGTGTTTATCTTTAAATCTAGAGGTTGGTAGTAACATAACCTTAATCAACCATAACATCGGGGCCACCTCTCCCAGAATATCCGGGAATCTCCGAAGTTTTGTGTAACTCCTGGCATTCCGGAAAAGAAGAATATCTGGATTGTTGTATGTTGTAAATAAATTGGAGATCATAGATATGTAGGTAGTTTATAGGGAGCCCCCTTAAGTAGCTTTAGGTGAGTGGTGTTGGGGTTTTTTGGTGAGTATTGGTGGGTCAGTTTGAGATTTTTTGTGAGCCTGAAGGTGGGTGCAGTTGTTATATTCTAAATAATGGGACAGTATGCAGCCTTGCTTGTATTTCACACAAAGATCACAAATTCTCCACGTTTATGAAACTGAAAAAGTTGGCAGGTATAATAACATAATAACCAGTTGTGTTTATAGATGAATAACAGATCAACCACTGTTTTATATTAGAGAAATACCACGCAGATGATTCTGATTTGAAATCAATTGTTTATGCTGTTTACGTTGTACTTGCAGTGTTTGATTTACTGTAATTTCGGTTTGGTTTATAAATTACCACAGTTTGTCTCTGTATGACCTGTTCTCTTTGTTCCAGGGCCAAGAAACAAGAGATGAAGGACGCTAAGATCAAAAAGATCCGAAACAATCACATCAAAGGTAGGTTTTTTGTAATTAGTAGTACATATGTATACCTAGGTTGGCAGATGATGATCTGTTTGAGAACCATGTCAGATAGTGACTCACTTCTTTTGAGGGCGGGATAGAATCATGGATAGAGCATTGGACATTCACGAGATTCCGGGTTCAAATTATCGTGCTTCTGTTTTGAACCTTCGGCAAATTCTTTCACTCCGCTTTTGACCAGTTCACTCAGCTGTATAAATGAATACCTGGCAACAGACATTGGTGGGTATTTGCTTACGAGTAGTAATTGCAGCATGGCTGAATGCTTCCCAGAGAACCCACGATAGTGGTAATTGAACAGAGTAAAGAGTAAAGCGCTCTGGTAGTCCAAAGGTGTGTATACCACATTATATAATAATAATGACTTCTATTGCGCCGTAATCATAGGAAACCAAGCTGAGAGGTGCATCAAGACAGAAGGGTTGGTCAATGACAAAATCGATGAGCAGTATTCAAGTTGTCAACAGATGGATAAACAAGTTTAAGTATGATAACTTTAACCTTTACCTTGTGTTTGTCAGCAATCAGGAAGATGACCATCGAGAGGAAGATGATCGAAGGCGGCATGCACAGGCGTGACATCGTCAGTGATTACTCCGACTACTCTTCTCAGGTCTACGCACCCCTCGCTCGGATCGGCGTCTTTCTCGACCGTGGATCTGAGCAATATGTCGTCAAGAGTCGCTATCTCTCTAGCTACCAAGGTATACACCAGTAGGTTATTATGCTAACTCGGAGGCACTATAGGTGTATCTCTTCGCAGCTGGTGAGATCCACGTGGCTCTTTCTGTAGTCATTCACTTCCTTCAACAGTTGGCCTGTACTGTCAATGGGCATTGCATTTCAAAAAATCATTAGTGCAGTTATTTACGAATGTGTTTTTCTCCCTATCAACAAAACATGGCAACAGTGGATGAACTGAGTAGACAGATAGTGTCACTGCTTGAGTTACCACGTTTTAGTTACCAGGAAATGTCTTAGCATGCAACAGCAGAATTGATAAGTCGTCAGTGGAAACAAAGTTAAGGTTGAAAGTATGTAATGTTGATAACCGCTCTTCTTGGTTTGTTGCTACATGATTAGGTGTAAGCTATTGCATACATAATCAATCGTTGCTCCCTGGAACACATCTAATTAAAGGTGGCACATCACACACATTTTGGCATTCTCCATCATGTGGCCAATTAGAAATGTAAGATTATGTAATCCACTGCTTTACACGGGTAATCAGTTCTTATGGTTCACACAGCCAGTCAGTCAGTCAGGGATGTATGGTCTCGTTACAGGGTTGTTGGAACTGGAGAATGCTCTCCCTGACTTTGTCACCCAGCCTCGGGTGAAGGCCCCAAAACCCAGGGTGATCCCGAAGCAGGGATACGTGCGACGGAAGTACCGACGGGAGAGGGAGCTCGCTGAAATCTATGACGTAATTATGGTTTTTCTTAAAATCAGTAAAACCTGAACACGGAATATATGACACTAAGGTTAACTAGGACAGAACTGTGTGTAATTGAAGTGATATATTTCTACATTGCACCAAGCCAATTATTAGTTTAGTAACAGCGTCCTTTATATGTGATGTTGGAATACATTAAGAATCTAAAATCAAAAAAGAGAATGGTTGAAATGGCTGAAATGTTTATTGCAGAATAGTTATACAAGATGTGATTTATTGTGACATTTTTATTAAAACATGATAAATCCACACAGTGAGCACCACCACTAGTGGGTAGAGGGACAAGACAGTGCTGATTATAGTGGAAAAGGATGTAAATCCATTTCTCTACAAAAGACGAATGGTGTTTATCATATTTTGAAAACAAACAATCTTTCGTGCACGTCATTTAACAGGGATATATATCACGTGTTGGTGTTTTATATAGTACAAGCTTAATGAATGACTGAATAAATGTTTGTACCCTGTTCAGGCGAAATTTAAGAAACACCATTTACTTGCATACATGATTACATATACAGGATGTGTTAACTTGGCTGCTCATCCACTGTAGAAAGATATTGAGCGTTTCATGTTGCTGTGTTCACAGCTGATCAAGGAGCAGGCGTCGCGGAGTGATGAACCACCGAAGCCACTCCGCTATCTGCAGAAGATTGAGAAACCAATTCCACGACCTCCGACCCCTGCCGTTATCATTCCTGATGACGTGAGTTCTTAATGCTTCAACTGAATCTTGTAAACTTTTTTCACATCACATCCATAGAAATTAACCTTGCATAGTTTCAGCTTCGTTTTCAGTTAAGGGATGTTGTGTGCATGTGTGTGAGTTTCAGATACATTTTTTGGTATATTAATAAATTGCGAGTTAAACATAAATACAAAATATCTTGCAAGAAAAGCACGCAGTAGACAGATCTGATATGTAATCACTGAACTTTTATAAAAGTGAAATGTATGAAAAACAACTCTCAATTAGTAGGTTGTAAGACTATGCTAAACAAAATAATAAGCCTAACAAGGATGAATTTAATATTCAGTAATGTATTTCACACAATTTGTAGCATACAACTGGCACTACAAAGGGCAACACTTTGTTTGACATTTTTAGACTCATTGAATGCCTTGCAAAACCTTTTAAAATCTGTTTAAGAGTCATGTCACACACTGGAGGTGTGTATTGTACTGCTCTATGTCCATGGGTTAAAGAGTCATGTCACACACTGGAGGTGTGTATTGTACTGCTCTATGTCCATGGGTTAAAGAGTCATGTCACACACTGGAGGTGTGTATTGTACTGCTCTATGTCCATGGGTTAAAGAGTCATGTCACACACTGGAGGTGTGTATTGTACTGCTCTATGTCCATGGGTTAAAGAGTCATGTCACACACTGGAGGTGTGTATTGTACTGCTCTATGTCCATGGGTTAAAGAGTCATGTCACACACTGGAGGTGTGTATTGTACTGCTCTATGTCCATGGGTTAAATAGTTATTTGACAGAGGAATACTACTTTGTAGGTTGAGGAAGAGAGAGAGTTGGCAGTGATCTTCCTGCAACAACTAATCCGAGGCCGGGCTGTACAGAACATGGTGAGAACTGGTCTAGATGCTAGCTAGAATTAATCCACTTATGGTGGTGTTTTGATAGTGTCTTGGCATAATAAACAGCGAGAAATACAGTCCCAGACCATAATTGGTGGGTGACGCCATCATGTTGTTCAAAATGGTGAACATGTGAATAAATCTGTTCTGATAGACTATTGTAGATGTTAGGCCAATAAATACATAAAATTACCAAATAAAATTGAAAATACATCACAATGAACAGTATTACAGCAACACAAGTAGCTTTGCTGATTTGTGTTGCTGCCCAGCAGTACTTATTATCATAGGACAATGTAGTATTGACGATAACTATTGATTGTTTAATTTGTTATCAATAGTATTACATCATCTCATTAGACGCCATTAGCAAACATAATTAAGTGCGAATGCCAGCACCGAATGCCAATGCCAATTTATCAAGTTGTCACGTTCGTAGCTTCCATACCAACATGACCATCCACCCTAGAGTTATAACGTGTGTGCATTCATGTATAATTGTGTAAGATACGTGGAAACTGTAAATCCATTTGTGCCCAGTGTTGGAGATGTTCACATAAGAAAAAGGCTGAAGTGTGGCTTAGTTGGTAATTAGGAAGAAATAGGAGTTGAATGTCTCACCATTCTCCCTGTATTAGCTAGATGTAGAAGGGGAAATTATCTTGCCATTCTCCCCTTGTTAACTAGATGTACGAGGGGAAACAAAAGAGGATTGAGCTGATCCAGGAGTTGCGAAGCACGCATGCACTGCAGCTTGCTGAACAACAGATGTTGAAACAGGAGAAACTCGCCACCCTTGCTCTCCAACGACAGCGCCGCCTACACGAACACAAGGTATGGCCTTCAATTACCCTTAACCTTTCATTACTGTTGCTGCCACCTAGTGATCATTTCTTTAGTATTCTTACGAGCTCAAAGGTTGATTTCCCTCCCATTGATGTTGTCACTGAAAACTTCCAACACCAGGATGCGCCACTGGGACAATTTTGCAGGTGTGTCACGGATATAGTATCCTCGGTACAGTGGCGGCTTTTTGCATTTAGAAAAAGCTCCATAAAGTTAACAAAGGTTTCTGTGAAGTTGTGGATGTTCCTTATGACCTCATTATCTTGCACAGACCTATTGTGAAAATGAGCCAAAAATAGCAGTCTTGGTCACGTCTGTGATTTTGGCAGAAATGCGTATCTTGTAACATCCTCTTCAATGTCCAGTTGATTTTTCTCAACAAATCCAAAAGTAATAAAAAAAATGTGCATTTATGAAACCACAGGGAACCAATGGACAGTATGAGTCTAAATGACATTGTTTCTCAAAACAACGCTTTTCTTACATTTTTTCAATAAATAAAACTACTGAAGATATTTCAACGAATGATGGATCATTTTAAGTCCATTATCTGTGGAATCAAAAACAGAAAAAAATCAATTTCACAATTCGATGCGCACTTCGCTGCAGCCAGTCAGAAATGTCGAAACGAATTGTGTTGTTAAATAATAATTTTTCTTAGTATGCAACTATAAATTCAAAACTCACATTGACATTTCGACCAGCAATGGCAATCTTCATCAGGAACTGTGTTTTCTCGGCTTGCCAGATTGCGTTGTAAGCAGGCTGTCCCACACATGACTCAATCGGTTTAGAATTTATAGTTGTGTACTAAGAACATTAAACAAATTATTCTTCCAGCTTGATGAACATTTTCACAAGACAAGGAACTAACGAAACAGTTGCTGTGTTTGCCATTCAGGAGGCGGTGATAGACAAGGTGTTGTCAGAGCTGGAGGGAGAGAGCCTAGGAGACATGCTCGACTTCCTCAGCAAGGAGCTGATTCGCCTGCAAGAGGAACGCCGCATCCACGCCTTCGCCATGCTCGCCGAACGCCAGCGCCGCATTCGGGAGGCTGAGGAATCTGGGTGGCGCCAGATGGAGGAACGGCGCCGGCGCGAGGAGGACGAACTCTTCAAACAGGTCCGCAGACGATACAGTACGATATAATGATAATAATAATATACTGTATTCGTTCATTTAAGCATACTTGCCCTAATTGGTGTACGTTTTTAGCAGCATCTGAAACCGTGACAGCAGTCTCCAATGTCAACCTTCATTGTTGAATCCATCGTTGTAATAATTTCTATCAATGTTGCTCTAGATTTAGAGATCAGTGATGACAAAATTATTCAAAGATCCACCTAAATTATTTACAGTGGTCTTGTACATCCTTTTGCTCATGTCTATATTATAAAGCAGTTCGTTCTCTGTTTGTTTGTGCACCCACATCTCCGTCAGTTTTGCATGTATCGGGCTGAAATTATGCATGTGATCTACCGGGCCCATTGAGATTTACGGGCCCATTCGTAGATTTAGACATTTTCGAAATTCATCCAGGGGGTGGAGAACTTAGGGTCTCAATATTTCAAAAGGCTGTAACGGAATTTAATGTTTTTCTACATCATCGTAAAGATAATTATGCCATCTACAAATAGGTCGCTGGATGTATTCAGAAAATTGTAATAGTTTATAAGTTATTGATGTTTGAAAGTCCTCAGCGCTTAACATGTACCAGGTCTACCTGTCGCTGGTCACGTAAGTATTTTGCCGCGTCAGCCCTGTGAGCACGTGCTACTTCTGGCAAACAACACACTGTAACAATTCTGTGGAGTTCCAGCCACAGAATTTAATGTTTTTCTATATCATTGTACAGGTAATTATTCCATGTACAAATGTGTCACTGGGTGTATGCAGACAAATGTATTAGTTTTTATGGTATTAACATTACAAAATCCCGGACACGTAACCCAGCTGCCTGTTGCTGGTTATGTCAGTTACATGGGTGAGCTCGTGTGATTTCTGGCAAAAGGTTGTCCTTACAACTAGGCCAGTGACCAGTTACACTTTATTAATGCGGGTAGGCTGGAAACATTTGGGATCGGTTTGGGGTGTCTGGAACTCAAATGTTGGGCATTTGAGGTTTGGTCCATTTTCAGTATTCATAATTATATCAACAATACTTTTTTATACTTCAGTGCAAATTATTTGAGGATGTATATGACTGCCTTTTTTCCCTGGGTGACGCCGGGTAACTCAGCTAGTGGTTGTATAAATCGCTTGCTAGTCTGCTGAGATGGCTATACCCAGGAACCACAGAAAATGGGTGTAAACCCCTGTATTCTAAATTGGAAGACAAAAGTTGACATATTTTGCATCTCAAATATTTATTAAGCATACTGTAATCTAAATATAATTATTATGGTATATTTTATATTTAATCTAAAATTGTTTGTGGGGTTTCACAGTATATAAAAATACATAAAATAATATGGAATTGCAAAATCAAAATAAATGTATTTATGCAAGCAACAACACAGAGTCCAATATAGTGATGAAAAAAGGCCAAATGAATGACGTTTATTTATTAACGTGATAAGAGAGAAATGTGGGCTCGACATCCCAAGGCCAGGCCTGTGACTGAGCCCATGCTAGTCTCCTGTACCTCAGGTTGACCGAGCCCACATTTCGGCACATAAAACAAGCAGTATTGGTATACATGATATCATATATCAAACAATGTCATTACTGCTAAAATCACCATAGACCTACTGCACAGTATAATACTAGCCAAGCACACCAGTCAACCACACCAAATCTAAAACCAACACTACCCGCTGACGCATTACACTATATATAACTGAGGCTAAACCTTAAAAGTGGGGTCGATTATGCCTGTCCTACCTAACTAAAATCATCAGTGGAAGAGAAGCGAGCTGTCTCCGCATCAAAACCCCGTGAACACATTGTCCACCTGAACTAAGAAAATGGGGAAAGCATTGAGATATGCTGACGACCCCTCTTCCACTAATGATGCACATGTGTTATTAATGCTAAACTCTATAGAAGTGGGTGGGATGGGAGGGACGCAAAACTCAACCGACTAGTTTGCTCTCTCAAACCAAAGTGGCCAACTTCTAGCGCGCGCTACAACTGCTCGCTACTACTATGCGCTGATTGGTCCTTTGCGCCCACGGCTAAGTTGAATTAGCATATAATTAGAATAATCCACTGGGCCAATCACTTGTCTGCATTGTTGCCCGCACAAAAACATGTATGCCGCATCGTGCCGGTGCAGCATACTCTCATTTATGCAAGCAACAACACAGAGTCCAATATAGTGATGAAAAAAGGCCAAATGAATGACGTTTATTTATTAACGTGATAATAGAGAAATGTGGGCTCAACATCCCAAGGCCAGGCCTGTGACTGAGCCCATGCTAGTCTCCTGTACCTCAGGTTGACCGAGCCCACATTTCGGCACATAAAACAAGCAGTATTGGTATACATGATATCATATATCAAACAATGTCATTACTGCTAAAATCACCATAGACCTACTGCACAGTATAATACTAGCCAAGCACACCAGTCAACCACACCAAATCTAAAACCAACACTACCCGCTGACGCATTACACTATATATAACTGAGGCTAAACCTTAAAAGTGGGGTCGATTATGCCACCGGTCACCTCAACCTGTGACCACCCCACGAATATGAAACTGTAAAAGGACGACAACGCAAACGCTCTCATTCAAGCAATCCTAATGTATTTCTTAAACGCATCCGATGTCCATCTACCTGCCGCCCTGATCTGTGCATCTGATTCGCCTCTCAGAGCCGCAGCAGTGGCTGCCCCGATGCGGAAGCTGTGCCCCTTAAAGGCGCTAGTCTCATAACCACAGAAAACCAACAGCTTCTCTAGGGACCCATCAAATTCCCTACGCAACATGGGGGAGCCATCGGGGTGCGCAAAGAGCAAACCTGGAAGTGCACCTCTAGCCTGCTGAAATTCCCGGAGGAAAGCAGCCGGATGGATAGCTGACCCATGTATGCATTCGCCTCTGACCTGGAGAGATTGCGGACCCTGCCGAGCGCTGTGTTTAAAGCGCCGGAAGGAAAGCATAATCAACTCTCCTGACAGTAAAACGTCGCCCACCTGCAAACATCCGTGGACCATCTTCCGGGCCCGAGGCACCATTTCCCCAATGCGCAGATACGCTTTGAAGGCAAGTACCATCATTGCCCGGAGCATGAGACACTTGTAATGCGATGAAAACACCGTGGGTAACGCCTGTATCCAGCGTGCAAGCACTGGTATGGTGACAGGCAGACGGACATCAGGCACTGACCCGAGATTACGTGCACCTGCTAACAACTTAGCTACCAGGAAACAATTGGATGGGTCGGCAAAACCATTAGTCTTATGGAAATAAGCGATAGCTGACACGGTTGAAACAATGGATGCCGGAGCAGCGCCAGTAGCATGGAGGTGGGCAATAAATAGCAACATCATAGGTATAGAAACAGGCATACAAGTTGTGAGAAATAATGACTCATGGAATGCAACCAACTTTTTCCATGCACGCTCATAATGTAGTCGAGAAGATGGTGCCAATGAGGCCTCCATCAACCTGCTGAAAGACTGTCTAAGCCGGCTGGGGACACACTGTGGGGCACTTCCACTGGGTTGGCATTCGCCCATGGCGCCAGTGCGTGGAACTCTTCCACCTGTGAACGAGATAGTTTATCAGCCAGCGTGTTAAAACGGCCTGGGATATGTCGTGCTGTAAAGTTGATATTAAACCGCAGACATGCCAATACCGGGGGACGGACTAGGGCCATGATGTGGGGTTCCTGCGATGTCTGGTTATTAATCACAGGTACCAGGGCCTCGTTATCCGTAAAGAAGCATACGCTTTTATTCTCCCAAACATTACCCCACACATGTACTGTTGCTACTATAGGATACAACTCCAAAACCGTGACATAGAATGAACACCACTCCACCGGCCAGAGACCACAAAACCATTCTGCCCCATACAGTGCCCCGTATCCTACTCCCCCAGCTGCATCAGTGTATAGTCGGAGGTAGTCACCTGTCAGAAATTTCTCATCCAGAAAAAAGACCTTGCCATTAAAATGCTGGAGAAATTCCAACCATACTCCTAGGTCAAGTTTAGTTTGTCTGTGTAAACGAATGTGATAGTGCGGTTTAAGCCTACACATGGTTTGGTCGATTAAACGCCTGAGAAATGGCCGGCCAGGGACTACGACGGCCGAAGCAAATGAAAGCACCCCGATTAACTGTTGCAATTCCTTAAGTGTGACCGTCTGCTTAGACTTAAAACTCAAAAGTAATGCCCTAGCTTTTTCAACCTTATCATCTGGAAGTCTAGCATGCATTTGGACGGTATCCAGGATGATACCCAGAAAAGGGAGTGCGGTGGATGGGCCCACCGTTTTTCCCGGAGCAAGCGGTACCCCAATCTGTTCACACATTGCGATAAAAGCCCTAAGGTCATCATTGCACTTCTCAAATGAGGATGCCAGCAGGAGAAAATCATCGATTACATGTATCACTTCAGTTACCTGTAATTTAACCTTGGCAGCCCATTCTAACGCTGTGCTAAAACGCTCAAAGATAGCCCATGCACTCGAACAACCCATAGGAAGCACTGCGTCCATGAAAAACTGGCCCCTCCACTTAAAACCCAGTAACGGTCTGTCCGCTGGTGAAATTGGAATTATCCGAAAAGCTGATTCAATGTCGACCGTAGCCATGTAAACAAGCCCTGCTGAACGCTTAATAAAATCAATGGCATCATAAATCGTTGCATATTGGACGGAAGAGAATTCTTTAGGAATAAAGTCATTGACTGAAGATCCTTCCGGGTACGATAGATGATGTATCATGCGAAATTCACCTGGTGTTTTCTTAGGGACAACGCCCAGAGGCGATATTCTATAATAAACATCAAATGGTGGAACAGCATATTGACCAAGTATTCTGCCTAATCCTAACTCCTTTGCCAATTTACTGTCAATAACTCCCGGAAATTCATCAGGTTTCCCATGTGCTCCGCGCATCGGACACGACCGTCTGCAGGCCAGGTGCATCATCAAAATGCTGCTGGATGGCACACTGGGGAGGCGGTCGTCCCATCGACACCGGAGGCAGATATGAGACA
This sequence comes from Paraescarpia echinospica, assembly GCA_020002185.1. Classification (NCBI taxonomy): domain Eukaryota; kingdom Metazoa; phylum Annelida; class Polychaeta; order Sabellida; family Siboglinidae; genus Paraescarpia; species Paraescarpia echinospica. Next base: position 18,647,693 of record CM034540.1, read on the forward strand.
GTGGCGGCTTCGAGGCGCTGCGCTGACCGGGGGGCGAGATGGTCTCGACATAGCCCCGGACGGCCGACTCGGCAGTGGCGCGACACTGTGGTTGATTTGGCTCAACAGCCCGAGTGCGTGAACGGGTCTGTCGTGTGGTCGCCTCGCTCCGTGGTGGGCGCCCGCGTCCCGGTGGTGCTGTGGCTGGAGGCATGCTACAACCGCAAAACACTGCATCAGGGAAAAAGATAAATAATGACCAACCGCACACATCCCAACCTAAATGGCAATGATGTGTGTGCTGACCACTGTCAGGTTATGAAACATGAGCCGCCCTTAGTACGCACCAACCAACTGTCACAGCAGCTAATCGTGACAAGGCACTCTATGAGTGTGTAAATGATACCAGACGTGTGAGAGAGTAAGACAGTGTGTGTAACTGTAAAACCTGCCGGAGCTGCAAATTGGAAACATGCAACAAACTGCACCAAGCAGCAAAACAGTGCCGTAGCACTACGTTGCGTGTAACCATACCATCGTGTATAAAACCGTATACTGTGTGAAACAATGGTATACTATGTTGACACGCAACAAACTGCACAAGGCAGCAAAACAGTGACGTAGCACTACGTTGCGTGTACCCATACCATCATTTATAAAAACCGTATACTGTGTGAAACGCAACAAACTGCCAAAGCAGCAACCAGTGACAGAGCACTACGTTACGTGTGAGAGAGCATGACAGAATGTGTAACTCCAAAATCTGCCAGAGCAGCAATTTGGAAACGAAGGTATACTGTGTTGACACGCAACAAACTGCACCAGGCAGCAAAACAGTGACGTAGCACTATTGTGGGGTTTCACAGTATATAAAAATACATAAAATAATATGGAATTGCAAAATCAAAATAAATGTATTTAAGATACTACTGGTAATAAGAATTATTTAAAATAAATACAGCAATAAAATAGTGTAGGATTACTAAGTAAGGAAATGACTAAATAAATACATTAGCAGCTAGTAATAAGAATTATAAAACATATAGAGCACAATGATTATATAGCAACAATAATAATAAATTATGTATATGTTTGATTAGTAATAATAAATAGTTTAATTTAGTAAAATATAGTTTTATAGTATTAGTTTAAGTGATAAAACTGATTGGTAAAATGATGTTAATCCACAATGATTGTATGTATTTGGACATTGTATGTTATTTATATATTTATTGATAATGAAAATGTACTACGTAAAACTGCCTGCAACCTTTCAAAAATAATGCACACATACAACAAAATAATTGCACATATTTATAATAATTAAATTATTATTGTCTGTATTTGTACACTTATTGTTTGATCTTTGTGTGAGTCTCTCATAACTCTTCAGTGGTTCGTGTACATGATGTCTTTTTTTCAAATAGTTTGTTATATTGTACTTTTTTTATTAATTTTAATTAATGTATACACAAAGTGAGACTTGAATGATATGTTTGTTTACAATGTAGCTGGGCTAGGTGGCATAGTGGATAAAACATTTGATTCTCAATCCAGAGGTTTGAATCCTCTTGGTGCTGTCCTGAAGCTTGTACAATTTTGTTCAGAGTAGTGACGTTGTTATCAATAATGATCCAACGATAATGTTGATGACATTGTTGGCACCAGGTGATTAAGGTGCACCAGATGTCAGTCGACACTTACCTGGAGAACGTCATCCTGGAATCCCTCGACCGCAGTGCTGATGATGAGGCTCGTATCGAAATCCAGGAGTACGCCAAGAAGATCAATGACATCGCATACAAGGTCGAATCCAGGTAAGTCACCCTTCCAATTCTGCCTACCTCACTAATGATTTTTTCCTGTTGAAGGGTGTCTGGAATGTTTTTAAAGATATGTTGTTGCCATGGACATGATGGCCATCTTCGATTATATTAATAAATTGTATTTTGTCAGATTGTCAGTCCAATCACAGGATGTGATGTAACAACGTGATAATAGCATAATAGCCCATAGTTATACCACATTATGGTTAGTTTGGGATGTCAAATGTAAACAGATGCATTGTGGTCAGTGAGGTTTCACTGCATACTTGTAATCAGAAAGTGTATTTTTGATCTGAGCTATTTCCAGATTAATAAAAATTTCCGGTGTCTTGATACTGAAAAATGCTTGGTCTGTAAGCAACAGCTTCTTGTGTGTGTGCTCATTGTTTGGGGAGAACATGGTGTAAAGTTTTGTAATTTGCAGCCGCACAGATCTCGAGTCTGAGGAGATTGTCTCCGAGCTCGTTCACAGCTTCCTTATTCCTGAGGCACAGAAGCAGTCGATCAGACAGAAAGGTTGGTTATAAAACGTAACTAGGTACACCTGTTTTACAGACTATTAGACACAGTATCTGTGTATGCCACTAACCCAGCCATAGAACACCGGGCTGCCAGTCTGGATGACTCTGGTTCAAGACCACCTACTGCCATTTTGAAAGTTTGGAAATTTTGTCTCTCATTGATAGCGTCTTTTGGAAGAGACACTAAAATTCCATAAAACCAACAAAAGATAAACCATATTTGGTGACAGAAGTGGGATTGAAAACCTGTGTATAGATCCATCACGTCTGAGACCAATGTAGGTTCCACTGCATGGAAATACCTGTATCAGTTCCAGTACAAGTTAGCATAGGGAATTCCATTAAAATCGGCAATAGGTAAACAAACGACATTTGTTGTCAGAAGTGGGACTGAACTCTCCTATCTTTTTGGGGGTTACAGTGCAGCAGCAGCAGCATAAACACCTATTGGTAAAACTATATTTGGTATCAGAAGTGGGATTGAACTCTCCTGTCCATTCTGGGTTTCAGTTCAGCAGGAGCAGCACAAACACCTGTTAATAAAACTATATCGGCGTCCGAAATGGGACTGAACGCTCCTGTCCATTCTGGGTTACAGTGCAGTAGCGTAAGCACCTGTTGGTGTAACAATATTTCATGTCAGAAGTGGGACTGGACACTCCTGTCCATTCTGAGTTACAGTGCATTAGCGTAAGCACCTGGTGATGTAACAATATTTGGTGTCAGAAGTGGGACTGGACACTCCTGTCCATTCTGAGTTACAGTGCAGTAGCGTAAGCACCTGTTGGTGTAACAATATTTCATGTCAGAAGTGGGACTGGACACTCCTGTCCATTCTGAGTTACAGTGCATTAGCGTTAGCACCTGGTGATGTAACAATATTTGGTGTCGGAAGTGGGATTGACCTCTCCTGTTTCTTCTGTTTTACAGTGCAGCAGCAGCAACGTAAGCACCTATTGGCCGCCCACCGTGAGATCTACAAGGTGGGTGAGGAGACCATAGAGACGAATGCCGCAGAGCGCAGTGTAAAGAGCGGGGCACCACCTCAAGCACGCCTCGAACCCCACCGGTCGACCATGAAGTCATCCTCCATCATTCCGTCCACGACGTCCTCCGACAGCTCACTGGAGAACATGCTCCATGCGATCGAGCAGCGACACATGCGCGAGAAGTCGATCATCACTGAGTCGACACTCTTGGAAGAGGGACCGCAAGTAGTATCGGAAGAGGCCAGCATTCAGTCGTCCACTGAAGAGGTGTCTCCATCACCATCCTCATCTTCGTCATCTTCGGAGGAGGAGGAGGAGGAAGAGGAGGAGGAGGAGGGGGAGGAAGCTGCATCACACTCAAGTGAGGGCAGCACTTCCTCGGAGGTATGTCTCCAGTGGTCTGTTGCAATTGCTAGCAAAATATGCCCATGACATTTTTACAGCATTGGTTTTATGTATTTATTTATAGTTGTTTTATTTTAAAATGTATTTTAATACTTTAAATAGTTTATACAGTAGTTATTTTTTACTGAATATTTAAGCATTTAATCTTTTTTTAGTATTTTAATTATTAGCCATTGTTAAGCACTTTGATCATTTAACTAAAAAGTGCTGTATAAAGCAGTGGTGTTATTATTGTTCACATCATGTCGTGAAGACAGTCTCGTGAAGAACGTGTTTAGAAAAACACTAATCTTCCTGTTTATATGAAGTCAGTCTATTTTTAACATCATCAGTACGTGGAATTCCAGAATAAAAACTGCAATTGTTGTAGTTTAATCAGGAACCACTGCCTCTTGGTACTATTTTCACTAGAAAATCTGCATTTCAGACATATAAATTACTTAGTACAAACCTCACAGAAACAACATCAACGTCACAGGTCATCTTATGTGTCATCCATTTGTTTTGTTCTCTATTACGTTTCTTGCTACCACTACCAAAATTATTTCTCCAGATAGATCTATGAAGGGTTTTAGGGCAAACCACGATATATCCATTTTCTTTGTTTTGAGATAAAGTCACTTTTGTGCTTCATCCTCAAAATTTAAATGAAAATTTTCAAATAAAATTGGTGTATATTAAGAAAAAACTTTTTAGAGAGTGGTAGCAGTCTGAAATATTTGTTGAAGATTTGTTATACAAAATTTGATATTAAATGATTTTGTTATCAAAACTGTGTAACCAGCGCTCGATGTCACTCTGCACAGCTGCGCATGCGGCAAAGTGGTGCTGATTGGCTGAACATGGATATATAATGATTTAATCAAAAAAGACGTATGGCACTTATTCTTGCCTTGAGAACATTTGCAAAACATCCATTACAAACTCTTAACCCAAAGGGAATATTGAGAAATAAATCATTATGGCAGTTTTGTGGGATTTTAGATTAAATTAATTCCTCAGTGTAGACAGTAGTGAATAGATGAGTACGAAGTCTTGATGCACTAATTGCAGCCTGGCTTAATTCGAACTGGTGATGGGATAACAGGTTTGCCGGGGGTGGGGGTGGGGGGTAACTTTGTGCCCAATATTTCATAGTATTCATTTGTGTGCATGAAATGACTATGTTTGTCCGTTGCATGGTTTCATTGTCATCTTTGTAGGACATGAGAAACGTCAGCAGAAAGGGCACATAAAAGAAGAAGTAAATGTCAGCAGTGGAGACTGGACATTATTCTAGGTAAGGCCAGTGTTGGTTTTCAGATCACCAATATATCCGCCCCAACATGTGTAGAGAGGCCAGCCATTTGCATGAATTACTTTCACTCATGATTCCGTGATCATCAGCCAAGTCACTGAAGGTGTTCCTCAATGGGATTAACCCACCACGAATTCAGTTATTTCATGTCCAGATATGTAGTGTGTGAATACTTGACATAATATCCACAATCGGTTTTAAAAAGTGCGTATGTTTGTTTAAATAGTAAAAAGTTGATTTTGGTCATTGCATTTGGTAACTTGCTGAAGCCAATTGTCGGGCCAATGTTTACCTTTTAAAGAAACTTTGTTGTGTTAATAAGTGTGTGCGTGCGTGTGTGTGTGTGAGCCTGCGTGCGTGCGTACATGTGCGCACATGTGCATGTCAAGATTTATTTTTGCTAAAAAGAAAATGTTTACCATACCCGACTGTCGATTGAATTCTGTTTGTTGCTGTTTCAGGGTTAAAATCGACAACAATCATCACATGAGAATTTTGAGCGTAGATTCACCTCTGAGTGTTATCACAATATATGGGCAGTCGAGAAATCTACTGTCAGTGACATTTGAAGATGCATACATGTCCAATTGAAAAATATTGTGACATCATCATACTTAGATACATTCTTCGATCAGCACAGAGTAATTGAATAGAACATGCATGAACGTAATGTTTTATCAAATCTACTCTAATTATAAGTGTGGCTTAAATGCTGTGGTCTCACAATACATGAACAGGAGTTAATTAGCAAATTCAATTATTTGCGAAACTTCCGCAATAGTGAGACCATGATTTTTATTTGTTAAAATTATGTTGTCCGTTGTATGAACATCAAACCCTGCTGCACTGGATAAAGTACTTTTGAAAGGCAGAGTGAAAGTTATGAAAAAGTACAAATTAATAAAACCTACAATGCAGATCCAGGAAAAATAACAGTCTTTGTCTCCAGAAAACACCTGAGCTCACTGAATTAATTTCACTGAACTGACGAGAAGAAATGTATTTCAGTCATGTTCACTTTGTACAACAGGTGGCACCACCAGTTTGAAAACTAATTACGATGCTAGTTCATTGACTTATTTCATATATTTTTAAATTTTAGTAACTTTTCTGTTATTATTTTGCAAAGTTCTGTCAATTTGTTGCTGTGTTGTGTATTATGGAGGTGCCTACAGAGAGGACGAATATGGATATTCTGTAATAATGAAATGTTACTGAATTCAGAACTTGGCACAAGTGGAAGCAAGACCAGTTCAGCGCACCGGACAGAATTGTCTGCTAACTTAGACGGTGGGATGATTTCCCTGTCTATTTTTCATAGTATTAAACAATATTGTATGTATATACAGATATATATATTTGTGTGTGCAGTTTAATAAAACTTGCTATGTAACTTGGTTGCCCTCTCATTTCACACTATAGACACAACCACAAAGTAGGCATCACCATTATGGTTTTATTCCTTTATTTATTCTCATTGACTAAGTAATTTTGGCTAATGCTACGGTGGTGCCCTCTGGAGTGCTGTTCACCACTCGATATACATCATGCAAGCAGCAAACAATAAAGCAACCAACTATAAATACCTACCTTCGTGTTTTGTTAAATGAATCGCCAAGGACAATGGTCCAAGGAATCGAGTAAAAATAGAGGTGAGTGAACATCGGCAACGGTCCAAAGAATCAAGTAAAAATAGAGGTGAGTGAACCTCGGCAATGGTCCAAGGAATCGAGTAAAAATAGAGGTGAGTGAACCTCGGCAATGGTCCAAATAATCAAGTAAAAATAGAGGTGAGTGAACCTCGGCAATGGTCCAAGGAATCAAGTAAAAATAGAGGTGAGTGAACCTCAGCAATGGTCCAAGGAATCAAGTAAAAATAGAGGTGAGTGAACCTCGGCAACCATCCAAAGAATCATGTAGAAATAGAGGTGAGTGAACCTCAGCAACCATCCAAAGAATCATGTAAAAATAGAGGTGTGTGAACCTGAGCACATGGGGGGAGATAAGACGACTCCTAAAAATTAGTGTATTAAAATGTGTATGTTGGAAAGAAATATTATAAAACGAAACACATTTGCAACTTTGCCGAGACATACTACAAGCTAATTTATTGAAAAGAAACAAAGGCCTCACAAACAAAGGCATGAACAAAACAAAAGTTGTTGCATTTCACAAAATCTGCAGAAATTATAGACATAGTCGATGCATGCTTTATATGATGTCAACAAATTAGCTTTATATATCAACCAAATTTAATACCAGCCATGTCAAAATGCACAGTTTATTAACCACAGTGTTCCACATGCAAAGAAACAAGTTATTCTTAACCTGACGAAAGGAAGATTCACGACTGCCCACTTCAACAAGTAATGTTTCTATACATGATAACTACAGTTGACTAGTAGAACGGTCACTCTTAATAGCGCCCTATTATTTTACATAAATACATCTCTTAACAATCGGCCTCGCTATCAGCCATTCCTCAATCATACAGTAGCAGCTTCAAAACATAATTCGGCAAGAAACAATGACTCTACATGGTTTATACAATATCCCATCTTATTTTAAGGATACAGTTTCATGGTTTTGTATAGTAAAATCATGTTACAAGAAATCTTCTAACACTGTGACTGCCCAAATATTTTAAATTACTCCCTGTCATGCACATGATATGGACATGAATTGTTTTATTTTTTAATGAATGTGGATCCACAGAGTACTATCTATGTAGCCAGGTTTACCCTCTTACTCTGGTTCACCTATTATCTATTATATATCTTGTCAAGATCGATATTCATAAACAGCAGTCAAATTTTGATTCACCGTTTGATTCACTTTTGGGTATTCAGGAAGTTAGAAAAGATATAGTTTATGTACATAAGGGATAGCCTCATACGGTCGCAAAGTCAAAAAAACAGTATTGTTTCAACCACCCCCTCCAATATGTGGGGTCGGACTTGCAATTTTTATTATCTAAAATAGTGACTACATACACTACCCCTGGCAGATCTTGTACGAATTATATGGAAGTTAGCCGAGTCACACTCTTAATTTACGTTGCCGTACCACCCATGAGAACAGTGCAGACACCCGTCTGACCTGCGCTCCAATTCCAGGAATCTCAATATAATTACCCATTCGACCATTCTCGTTAGCCGCTGAGAGGTATTATGTACTCAAATAATTACGTCTACTGCCCAAACAGTCCAAGAAGACCACCCAAAAGACCACGGGAATTTTCAGCGAGTGATATTATTGGCTGAGTTTTGCAAGGTGATCTGCCCGGGGGGCACTGAGACTGATGTAATCAGCAGCGCCCCCTGGCCGCGAGGATCATTAGTGTCAATATGCATTCACTCACTAGGTGGCCCCATTGTAGCAATTTATTTCCCAGCGGTACCTGATGACGACCAAAGCACTCCTCCTACGTAATGCTTGACGTATTTTAGAACAATGCGAACGTATGCGTTCACCATTAACTTGAGTTAACAATAAAACCATCAGACTGCATCCTTGGCTTGTATGATCCCAAGACACAATTGCAACATAACATAAACAGTAGAAATATATGTCAGATATGTGAGAAATACTAGCTGCCTGTCATAGCACAATAGAGAATAAACAATCACGTGTTGTCTGATTGCACTCGGCCCCCAATACTTCACAATATAACAGACTGAAAACCCAGCACAAATAATCAACCATACATTATAATAATATACCAGAACCTAGAAATATCTTAAACTCTGTAGCAGGTCGAGATTAACTCAAATCGAGGCTGGCCACAAAGTGTAAACCATAACATAATTATCTCTAAGTACTGCTACTATCTTATTAAACAATTATCAAGTTAAGTTATCTATTTTTTACATGCCGTTAAATACAAACATGAGCTTACTTTGTTCTAAAATATACACAAAATTACATCACTGTAACTATTACAAAACGATAAACAACTCTAAATTAACATGTTACCGCAACAGTGTCCATTTAAACAATTACAAAATGATAAACTGTAAATTAACAGTCTTCATTTACAGTTTGTTTTGACGTCTTGTCATATTTATTTATTTTATGAATCATCACATCTGACTGCAACCTTTATACCAACTCATTTAAGAATACATGAAAACTCATACCCTTCTATTTCATCTGTTACACTGATTTTTCAGCTTTTGTTTGGTAAACTTTGTGACCATTACAGCTTTTAAAGGCAACGTGTTGACATAAGAAGACAAAACATCAGCCACTACAGGCATTCCACAAATTAGTATACAACATGGTTAGTTGTCATTAATTACCAAAACAATGTAGCTATATAATACTATACACCTGCGCACCACGTATTTAGGTTAATAAAGCCACTCTTATTTATTAAGTCAACATAATCATTATGCCGTAACTGGAGACACAACTGTTTCTTCCACATTATAATATATAGACATCCTGCTTAACCATCAAACAACTACTCAAAAACATGCACTCTCAACAGAAGTAGCACCATCGTGAAATCTTGTGAAAATGCATCATCCTAGCCCCAATAACTTGTGAACTATAAAAATGAAATCATTTTTGTTTATGGAAAATTAATAAGTTACAGGCACATGTCATGGGTCTGGAAACAACCTTGTCTGATCTTTATTTTAATACAATGTTCTGAAAACTAGAATATATATGTTGAAGGTGTACTACCCACCAAATTGTGTTTAATTAGCCTGAAACATTGTAATTTGAATGTTGCACCCAACTAACCACAAGCTTCAGGAGTGTGGGAATGACCGAGCTGTTATCACAATTAAGACAGCAAATGGGATGAAGAATAACTGATTCAGGAAATTTCCTGGTAATAATTAGTATCATTGCTGGCTTGAGATGACAATTCTGAGTAACTGAACAGACTTGGTCACTTTAAAATTTAAATGGAAGTTCTCTATTCATTTTTATTAACAAAATCATGTCATGCTGTATAAACTGTGTGCTCTCTAACATCCTCACCACCAAAGGTGTTTTATCTAAGCAGAAACAAATGTTGAACTCGACAGTAAAATGTTAATAAAAATTGCCACACTCTCACTCAAATCCCTGAATGGCAAGCTCTAATATTTCTGAGGAAGGTCATAACCCAACAGTGACGGAAGGTCATGACCCGATGGTGACAGAAGGTCATGACGGAGCTTCTAATATCAATACACCATCACCATGGCTTAGGACCTAGGGCCACGCCATTACAAATGGTGCATTGCCGTGTAAACAAACCGTTTCCCAAAAAAACCTTAAATTTCAACAACAAAAACAGTTCACTAAACACATTTAGATAGTTAGTGTTTGTTATAATAGAGAGTTTATATTGTACAAAATGTTTTTACGATAAAAAACACAAACAGAAAAAATCCCTTTATAAATTAATCCTGTGCTTACTGGCTATAACCCCCCCGTTCATCGGTAGGTGGTGTATGGCGTAGGTACCCACGTCCGTGGCACATAAGACTGTGAAAGAGTCAGCGGCAATGCCTCCCCTGCCCTGACCACGGTCTGAGCAGTCACTGCCTCCGCACTCCCGCCATCTTGCACCTGTGCTGGTGCTGCCACCTGGAACTGCCCCGGAGCAAGCTGCTGTAGCTGACTCAACTCAATCATCGCTGGCTGTCCCCCGGCGGACGTTTGTAACATTACAATCGGCGTTCCCGCACTGATGATCCCGTGTGCGGTTCGGGGCGGCGTCATCGGGACTAGATCCGCCGTGGTTACCTGTGGACGGTATTCATTCAACGTCTGCTGTAACTCGCTCATGGCCTGTGTCAGAAGATCGGCAGTCTGTAGTTGATCAGATGGTGGTGCCAACGGTGCACTAATCACGATGCCATCGTCGAGTTTATCGCCAACCATCCCCGAAATCGTCTTGACTCGCTCGATCGAGTATGCCAGCGGCAACGATTTACGTCGTTCGACTGCCGGTGGGACCAAACCGCAGTGTTTCTTGCGCTGATGTTGCATCAGTTTTGCCTTGCTCGCGTACTGCTTGTGACAGAACTCACATGGGTGGGGGATGGTCGTCACACTTCCGACCGTCTGTGAGAACGTAGGGTTCGGCAAACCAGACATCTCGACGGTGCCGCAAGTCGTCACCTTCTTACGGGCGCTCGCTGGTAGCTCAGCACCGGGGTGGTTCTTCAAGATGTGGCCCTTGCGCTTGGAGCTCGACTTGTAGACTTTATCACAGTACTGACAGTAGTAATCTCGCTGTGTCTGTAGAATCGGAAGGTTCAACTCAGGAACAGATTCGGTCTTGATGTCAGGGTGACGTTTCGCGAGGTGGTTCACCAGCATCCCACGTCGCTTAAACCCGAGCAGACAGGCGTGGCATTTGTAGATGAAGCGATGGTAGTCGGTGGGTGACACTTTTGGGACAAAGCGTTTCGTCATCGAGCCAGTAGGGGGCAGTGGTCTCACCGGGGCATTCATCTCGCGGTCAGGATGGTGCATGCGCTTCATGTGTTCTTTCAGCTTATCTTTGCGCTTGAACTGACGGCCGCAGTTTTCGCACATGAACTCGCGGTGGTTTGAGTGTCGCAGCATGTGAAGCTTGAGTTTGTCTGGTCGTGGGAACACCTGTGTGCATAAACAATGTCTGTCAGCTCACCAGCATTTCAAACTCCATTTCTTCCATCAAAACTCAACATTTTTAGGGATCATCTCAGAATGTCGATATCCGTTATCAGGCAGAATTACTTTCATTTGGGGGAGGGCGGCTCAGAGGCAGTTTCACTTGGCCTCAGACCCCCATCCTCCCTCCGATGAAAGTTTCTAGACATTTATATGATGATATTAATATATTAACCATATCGGACCGAAATATAAAATAACGATGTCTGACGCCAAGTGAAACTGCCTCTGAGCAGCCCTCCCCCAAATGAAAGTAATTTCGTCTGATATTGGACACCAACGTTCTGAGATGATCCCTTAGGATTTAAATATGTTCTGTTTGAGACACCATGCAGTAAACATAGTCAAGAGAGTTGTTACTGTTTCTTAGACATATATTTGGCAGAGAAAAAGAGTTGTTTCCCCATTGTCACCAACTTTCCTAATTTGACCAAACAGATGGTGCTGTTGTTCATTCACTAGCCGTGTAACAGACGGTGTTTTCGTTGCTTGCTTCACCAGAAAGAAGTATGAAGATGGTGTCACTCACAAAGGTATCGCTGAACAAAAATTCTCAACCATTCAAAGAATAAATAGTAGTGAAATCTTGTCAAAAAATTGGCCGAAGGTAAAACTGTGTTATTCAGCGGTTGGTTCAGGTGAAAGCGAAGGAGAGGGGGAGAGATACACATGTAGAAAGTGATTACCTTGTTGCATTGAGGACAGGGGTACTGTTTGTCGGAGTGGAATCCCCGCATGTGTTTGCGCACAGTGTTGTAGTCTGTAAACGTCTTGTGGCACTCTGGACATTCGTACACGCCGTCAACCGCATGTGATGCAGTGTGCACCTTACAACAACAATAATTTATTATCAGTATTCAGTTACATACATATTGACAAAGTTGTTAAGACTCCTGTGTGATTCCTTCTTTGGCTCATCAGAGCTTTCAACACCTTCATCAACGTTCTACTGTGTCATTCCTGGCAGTCATGTGACGCTGTTGGTGATTGTCACATGACAGCAGTTCTAAGAATATCTTGGAAGATTGTAGCCATTGTTCCTGTCAATCGCTGGTCATCTCTCATGAATCTTAATGGCTTTGCTGATCTTCCTTCACCAAAGGCTGTTCTCTTTGGTAAGCACAGCAGCATATTTGGCTACAATGCTGTGGCCTTCGTTAACTTGGCGTTCCCCTAAAGCTGTGAGTGCGGCCCCTATGTTCTTTCAGCCTGGCCTCCATTGATCTGCTGCTTGTTTTGTGTACGTAAGTCTGATGACAGTCTGGACATGCTATTTCATTTTTGGAGATTCTGTCTCTGTGGTTCAACATTGATGAAGACACCTTATCAACCTAACAAGGATTCAGACAGGTAACTTAACCACCATGTCAAACAATTTACTAGCTATCATTGCCACGTACACAACTACACAATGAGAACCCTCTTAGTCTTACACACGGTCAGTTCAAGAACCATCTTTGTCCTTATCCAAACCTACCTGTGTGTGAAGTGTGAACAATTTATTTAATACATACACGCAGTCAGTGTAATAACAAGGTGCAAACTAGTGTTGAAATGGTTGAAGGCGATAACTTGGGAAAGGGTGAAGTTGGACCACTTTTGCCCAGATCAAGTCACAAATAGTTTAGTAGTTTGTTCAATCATTTCACAACATCAAAATTAATAACACACAGTATAAATGGAAATGAGTTGGGGTGTTATGGTCAATAGGTTAATTTTGTAATAAAATGAGATGATGAACCAATCTAACTGAGGAAGGACGATTCAATGATTAAAGACACATCCATCAATTTTAACATGTATGTTAAATAATAATAAAAGTGTTATAGCGACCGATCAATCAAGATTGCTTTCAGGTGATTTATATATGTGTAATCAAATACTTATAATTATAGTAAACTAAAAATAATCAATCTAAAATGTAGATCATGAAAATCATTAAAACAGACCTTCCAAAATATTATGTTTAAACGTAGAGTATTATATGTATTAAACAATAACATTAATCAATTAAAATAAAATGAGTGCGTTGTATGTTGTACAAAGATTTTACATGCATTGTATGTTATATAATGTATAGATTTTATTAGATATATTATTACAACAAGTTCATTCAACTTGCAACAAATCACACAAAGCGTGAAACAAACACTGACAAACTACCTTCAGCGCGTGGATTTGGTCGAAGCCGAGACGACACAAAGGACACTCGTAGTACTTGCGATCACTGTGGATCTTCATGTGACACGCGACGGCCGAGTTGTTCATGAACCGCTTAAAGCAGACATTACACTGGAGGGGCTTAGCTGCCTCGTCCCCGTGACACAGCATGTGGCGCTGGAGACGTTCCTCGACGGTAAACGTCTTCCAACACTTCTGGCACTTGAATGGTTTTGCCGGGTTTGAGTCGTGGCGATGACGGCGAGTCTTCGCATGCTCGCTTGCGTGTTCAATCAGCTGCTGCTTCTGCTCGAAGCGTCGCTTACACACTGGACACTCGAGGTTTGTCGCGTCCAAGTCGACAAATCGTTTGATGTCTGCATACATATGGAATTATTAATAATAATATGAATTTGTATAGTAATTTTTTTAATACTTTTTTATATAAAATTATTATTTTAAAACGTAAACTAACAGTAAAACATAATTTTAAATCCCAAATATTATTTGTTAACTAAACAGGCAACAGCATCATTACACAAATTGATATCTTGCTTGTTAGTTTAAATGTTGTGTGATTTAAGACCTTCGTAAAATGAATAGTTAAAAATGCATGACCTTTCTCCATGACCCGTTAAAATATACCTTTCAAATAAGAGCCATTTTTATTAGCATGTTATTTTTGGGTGTTATTCAACTTTCCATTCTTCAGTTCACCCGACTTTTTTTTAATCATGTCACTGTTATTCTGTGCAGAATTTCTTAATTCAATTAGTTGATCCTCCCAAGATATGAGCCACTTATAAGCAGACACACACCACAATTTATGACAACCACGCTACCTGCTGTCTCCTCATTGGCTGAATTCGCATCACCGTTGGCTGTAATTCCATTCTCTGTGATTTCGCCTGCAAGCCGGCGTATTTCTTCCAGACCGACATCTTCGGCGGCGTGTGTAAGTGTGTGAAGATTGAGTAAGCTCGGATTGTCAAACGTCAGGTCACAGTGAATACACACCCACTCATTACCTCCAGACTCCTTCCCCTTGCGTTTGTACAGCGTCCTCATTGGTCGCTTCAGTGAGTCCCGAGTGTACTTCTTTAGTCTACAAAGACTGGATGTATTAGGACATTTCATAATAATTAAATTATCAACTGTCTGAAAACATACAATACATAAAAGTTATTCTCATATCCATCGATCTTTCCCGCACACAGTTCAAAAGTATAGGGCATACTTTGCCCTATGCTTTTGCCTCCAAAAAACATTTGTGTGCCAGAATTTTTGCAAAAAATACACCAGAATGTGTAACAGATTCACATGTGTGTCAGTCATTCGACAGACCTAGTTGTTCAATGGATGCATTAATTAATCATAATATTCTCATCTCGCATTGAAGTTGGTCAAGAAAAAGTCAATAGATTTTTACACAATATTTAGCCAAGCATTTATATACATATATATATA
This sequence comes from Paraescarpia echinospica, assembly GCA_020002185.1. Classification (NCBI taxonomy): domain Eukaryota; kingdom Metazoa; phylum Annelida; class Polychaeta; order Sabellida; family Siboglinidae; genus Paraescarpia; species Paraescarpia echinospica. The sequence goes on from CM034540.1 coordinate 18,663,000, forward strand.
TATATATAAGGGGGTTTCTACAATACATGTGTATTAAAAATTTGTTTCCCTAATAAACCTTGTACAATTGAACACCTAGCTGCTTATATTATATTACTGATTCACATATTATATCACATTAATTTTGGAATTATCATGATCTTATCAAATGCATTCCTGTATAACCTATCTTAAAAGGACTAAGTAAGGTTTTTACTGTTATAAAATTATATTGTCTGCTATTGGCTACAGTTTTGGAAACTACTTCAGATCAGTGAAAATGTAATAGGGTGATGATTTTAATAAATATGAAACACTACCAGTATCTATGTTTTCTGGACCACCCTTAAAGATGAATGTACACTCTGAATGACACAGCTTATTGCGATCACGAGAACAGCAACAAGGCCGGGATACCACGGGAAACACCTTTCTGGATTTAGAAACTTAGAAAGAGACCCTGTCACCCGATATGTGGCTGACTTACTTGCTCAAATACAACTTCTTTTTCCAAGACTGAAACGTGCTTGGTTCATCGCCAGCAGAATCCTGCAAAGCACAATACATCTATAAATCTGATCAAACTCAATCAGTTAGTTCCCACTGACAACAATCTACCCAAATGTCCTATGAAATAGTCATGCAGATATGACTACTGTGTGCAGTAACAAACCAAGCAACTTGCTAATGAACAAGTTGATAACTGGAAATGTACCTTTACATCCGGCATTTAGAAAGTGATTCAATGGGTGTTTTTCACTCAAATGAACTAGATGACATTTAAAATGCATTATCCAATGGAGATCAGTCTCAAAAAGCAAAAAGTGGGACAGAACGGTACAGGATTGCAAAGATGGAGAGTTGCATGAGTGGATCCAGAGAGGGTAGCCTGAAACCTCCAACTGAATCCCCCTTGAGACTTGCAAAAAACCACTGGTGGCCGAACGAAATTATATTGGGTGGGCTGAGCCAGAGTTTCACCACCACTCCGCCATTGCACTGTGGGATCCTAACATCGGAAGATGAAGGCTGTTGCAGGAAAATGTTGTCACGGCAACATTCATAATTCCAAAATGTCAAGGGGGTCCATGTAAGTTGGGCACATTCCAAAGGTCTAGGAGGTCACCCTATTCTATCGCAGGCATAGTGCGGCCAAATTCCAAAAGTGTGGGGGGCACGTGCCCCCAGGCCTCCCTGGATCCGCCTATGAGTTGGAGACAACTCGTAGAGCAGAACAAACTAGATGTAGCACGGGGTAGGCTCCCATATTGCAAAGGATCATGGGAAAAGAAGATTTTATGTACATAACATTTTAAGATATTTCCTTCATTGTCAGCTTTTCATTGTTGTCTGGTGCCTGATGAACAATATAAAATATTATGACAATCTTAAAATTTACTTTTTTCCTTTTCTTTTACTGGTGTTTCTGTTGGTCAGATTGCCTTCCTCTCATCTTGGTGTGTAGGACAGTCTAAGATATTTGGCCTTTTGGAGGATCTGCGGTGCACAGCAATCATCATATGATAAACTAGAGTCTCTGTCTACGCATTTCATGAAGAAGAAATGAACTTCAAGGCTTACCTTTGATTTCTTCGGTGACCTCCCCCTGCGACGTCTCTGACTACTTCTGTTTGTCTTCTGCATGTTGTCTGCTACTGCTTCAAACATTTCCTCACCATCTTCCATATTCTCATGCATAGTGTCATCATGTACCGCCAGATGTCTCTGTAGCTGCGCCGAGGTACGGAACTTCTTGTCACATTCGTAGCACGGCCACTTGAGATTTGCTTCTTCCAGTGCTGTGAAGGAATGAGAATGTCTAAATTTAAACACACCAAAGTTTTGAGTGTATTTTTTTAAATTAAATTAAATGTAAACAATATTAATGGGTGATGAAACTGCACTATATACCACTATATACACTTGTGTAATATTACAAGTGCAATGATTCAATTTGTGTAAACAAAACAGTCAACAATAGGCTGCTATGATTATCCTATGTTAAAACATTTGTGCGTTAAACTTGGAGAAATAAATTTACCTAGCAACATCATGATGTAAAACTGGGCAAAATACGCCATTTTAGATTATTAAATTAAATGCATTTTTGAGTGGCAGACGTGATATAACTCACATACACTTTGCGTATGCAATTCCACAAAATGTACCGTGACAGTTTTAAAGAAGTTAAGAAATAAATAACATAAATAATAAAAATGTCTGCATCAATTAAAAAAAAGTGTTTAAGACGATCATTAAAAAACACTTTATTTTACTAAAAGATAATTAATAAATAACAAAAACCGCCCCAACTCCGGCCACTGTTCATGGTCGAGTGTGCAAAAGACTAGAGTGATAAACGATAAATTCACCTTCTTGATCCGCCTCGCTCACTTGGTGTGTCGTCGCGCCAATGTGTTCCGCATAATGCGCTGCATACCACACCTGTAGGACCACCGAAGGAGAAACATTTCAAATCAACAGTTGAATGTTTATAAAAATCAACCAGCTATCACTCAAATCCCTGAATAGAAAGTTCAGATAATTGCGAGAGAGGTCATGACCCAACGACGACCTATCATGTGATGCACACACGCATCTTATTTGTAATCGCATCGTCAGCCACATCTTCAAAAGCACACAGCCATGTAAACAAACCAGTTCCTCCACAGCCATTTAAACAAACCAGTTCCTCCACAGCCATGTAAACAAACCAGTTCCTCCACAGCCATGTAAACAAACCGTTTCTTCAACAGCCATGTAAACAAACTGTCTCCTCCACAGCCATGTAAACAAACCGTTTCCTCTACAGCCATGTAAACAAATCGTTTCTTCAACAGCCATGTAAACAAACTGTCTCTTCCACAGTCATTTAAACAAACTGTTTCCACTACAGCCATGTAAACAAACTGTTTCCTCCACAGCCATTTAAACAAACTGTTTCCTCCACAGCCATGTAAACAAACCGTCTCCTCCACAGCCATGTAAACAAACTGTTTCCTCCACAGCCATGTAAACAAACCAGTTCCTCCACAGCCATGTCAACAAACCAGTTCCTCCACAGCCACGTAAACAAACCGTCTCCTCCACAGCCATGTAAACAAACCATCCCCTCCACAGCCATGTAATCAAACAGTTTCCTCCACAGCCATGTAAACAAACCGTCTCCTCCACAGCCAAGTAAACAAACTATTTCCTCCACAGCCATGTAAACAAACCGTCCCCTCCACAGTCATGTAAACAAACTGTTTCCTCCACAGCCATGTAAACAAACTGTTTCCTCCACAGCCATGTAAACAAACCGTCCCCTCCACAGTCATGTAAACAAACTGTTTCCTCCACAGCCATGTAAACAAACTGTTTCCTCCACAGCCATGTAAACAAACTATTTCCTCCACAGCCAAGTAAACAAACTGTTTCCTCCACAGCCATGTAAACAAACTGTTTCCTCCACAGCCATGTAAACAAACTGTTTCCTCCACAACCATATAAACAAACTGTTTCCTCCACAGCCAAGTAAACAAACTGTTTCCTCCACAGCCATGTAAACAAACTGTTTCCTCCACAGCCATGTAAACAAAATGTTTCCTCCACAACCATATAAACAAACTGTTTCCTCCACAGCCAAGTAAACAAACTGTTTCCTCCACAGCCAAGTAAACAAACTGTTTCCTCCACAGCCATGTAAACAAACTGTTTCCTCCACAGCCATGTAAACAAACTGTTTCCTCCACAACCATATAAACAAACTGTTTCCTCCACAGCCATGTAAACAAACTGTTTCCTCCACAGCCATGTAAACAAACCGTCCCCTCCACAGTCATGTAAACAAACTGTTTCCTCCACAGCCATGTAAACAAACTGTTTCCTCCACAACCATGTAAACAAACCGTCCCCTCCACAGTCATGTAAACAAACTGTTTCCTCCACAGCCATGTAAACAAACTGTTTCCTCCACAACCATATAAACAAACTGTTTCCTCCACAGCCAAGTAAACAAACTGTTTCCTCCACAACCATGTAAACAAACTGTTTCCTCCACAGCCATGTAAACAAACCGTCCCCTCCACAGTCATGTAAACAAACTGTTTCCTCCACAGCCATGTAAACAAACTGTTTCCTCCACAGCCATATAAACAAACTGTTTCCTCCACAGCCATGTAAACAAACTGTTTCCTACACAGCCAAGTAAACAAACTGTTTCCTCCACAGCCATGTAAACAAACTGTTTCCTCCACAGTCATGTAAACAAACTGTTTCCTCCACAGCCATATAAACAAACTATTTCCTCCACAGCCAAGTAAACAAACTGTTTCCTCCACAGCCATATAAACAAACTATTTCCTCCACAGCCATGTAAACAAACTGTTTCCTCCACAACCATATAAACAAACTGTTTCCTCCACAGCCAAGTAAACAAACTGTTTCCTCCACAGCCATGTAAACAAACTGTTTCCTCCACAGCCATATAAACAAACTATTTCCTCCACAACCATATAAACAAACTATTTCCTCCACAGCCAAGTAAACAAACTGTTTCCTCCACAGCCATATAAACAAACTATTTCCTCCACAGCCATGTAAACAAACTGTTTCCTCCACAGCCAAGTAAACAAACTGTTTCCTCCACAGCCATGTAAACAAACTGTTTCCTCCACAGCCATGTAAACAAACTGTTTCCTCCACAGCCATATAAACAAACTATTTCCTCCACAGCCATGTAAACAAACTGTTTCCTCCACAGCCAAGTAAACAAACTGTTTCCTCCACAGTCATGTAAACAAACTGTTTCCTCCACAGCCATGTAAACAAACTGTTTCCTCCACAGCCATATAAACAAACTATTTCCTCCACAGCCATGTAAACAAACTGTTTCCTCCACAACCATATAAACAAACTGTTTCCTCCACAGCCAAGTAAACAAACTGTTTCCTCCACAGCCATGTAAACAAACTGTTTCCTCCACAGCCATGTAAACAAACTGTTTCCTCCACAGCCATATAAACAAACTATTTCCTCCACAGCCATGTAAACAAACTGTTTCCTACACAGCCATGTAAACAAACCGTCTCCTCCACAGCCAAGTAAACAAACTGTTTCCTCCACAGCCATGTAAACAAACCGTCTCCTCCACAGCCAAGTAAACAAACTGTTTCCTCCACAGCCATGTAAACAAACTGTTTCCTCCACAGCCATGTAAACAAACCGTCCCCTCCACAGTCATGTAAACAAACTGTTTCCTCCACAGCCATGTAAACAAACTGTTTCCTCCACAGCCATGTAAACAAACCGTCCCCTCCACAGTCATGTAAACAAACTGTTTCCTCCACAGCCATGTAAACAAACTGTTTCCTCCACAGCCATGTAAACAAACTGTCTCCTCCCAAAACACTTATATTTAAGCAACAAAAATTATTCATTAAAACATATTTGGGTGGTCAGATTGTTATAAGTTTACAATGCATAACATGATTTTACAATAAAAACGAATGGACTATATCCCTTTAAAGATAATCTCAGATCTGAGCAGATAATCCCACACACCTTCAACTCCTGTTTTGGCTCAATGTCTCGTATGGTCGTGAAGGAGATATCTGCACCATACTGGTACGCCACAAGGTTCTGCTCTGCATACGTCTTCGCTGGTCGCACGAACATCATCCAGTTACATTTGTTTTCATCTGACGTCTCGAGATAAAACACACCGTTCTCACGTTCCAACTGGAAAAGAAATGCATGATTTATCATAACGACTACATGTATTCAGACATTACATGTTTTAGGTCACCGTAAAATTATATAATTTGTCATACTTTATGTTTTCGGACAGCAGAGAATTTTATTATTTTAGGTTTCCGAATACATAGTCGTTACAGTATTCAGACTGGCTATTTTTAAAACTAATTCTCACTTGCGTTCGCTAATGACAGACAGCTGTTTAACCTCTTTCTGACAACAGGTGGTGTGGCACATAACATAGCAACGCTGACCAATTAGCAACACTAAAATTGTGTGCTTCATTTGTATATATTCTGTGTCATCTTGTCTAAGCTGTCTGATACAAAGACATTATCGCCAAATTAGCGATGACATTTATCCTGTGAACAAATGATATGTGAAGGTATCATCAATGTTATGATTTACTGGTTTTACATATTTTTAACTAAATATCAGGGCTTGACATTAACGCTTGTCCGGGACAAGTAGTTATCGATGTCGGACCATTACATTTTCCAGGAAACTTGTCCGATGGGACAAATTGATTGAGTCGCAATATACAGTAAAACCTGTCATCATCGGGACTGCGCAAAATTACCATTATAGGCACGTTGCCGTTACGGAGAGCTTCATGACTTGGATATTCACTAAGTGGAGCCATAGTATTATTAATGGTTACGTTGACGTTCGCTAATTGGTACTCTCGTGAACAATACAAACCTAGAGTTAACAATAATATTAAATAATACACTACACAACTTGCTATATTTAATTTATGTTCTTTTTTTCTTTTGGGCAGTGGTGAAATCAATCATGCCCTCCAAGTAAAGGCGAACAAAAAAAGCTTTGATGTCCAAAAGGAAACAAGAGGGTGTGAAGAAGTGCAAGGCAAGCATTGACCCAGATTTGCTCAGGGATTATCAATACAATTTGAGCTACCCCAAGTGGTAGGTAACAGGCCATTGTAATATTTACCTGGGCAGTCTCTCCAGCTATGCCAAGCCTCCTATCACTAGGTAAATATTACAAAGGCCTGCTTCCATGGCTTCTCTGAGCTCATTTTGGACATCAAAGCTGATTCTGATCCCCTTTGCTGAAGTAAAGGAAGCCACATAGCAGCTGCAACAAGCTGATGACACCATGCTTGACTCGATTGCAATTTGCTAGTCCAGTGTACACAGGATGACACTGACCTGATGACATTTTATTCAGGGAAATTATGTATTCCCTTTGACCTGCCGGCAAGTGGCAGGTTGACTATGAATGGTTCGGTCCATTTTAACTAACCATTATATGCAACAGACAGGTTACCGTTATGGACAAGTAGTGGGCAGTGCAAACTAATAGAAAGTCATTCGGGACTTTCAAAAGTGACCGTTATATTCAGGTTATCGTTATGGACAGGTGGCCGCTAAGACAGGTTTTACTGTATACTGTTTATTGGAATGGCAGGGCTCGACAATAACGGATGCCTGATTGCCCGGGGCAAGTAAAACATACTGCTGGGTATGCTGATGTAGACCACCACTTTTCTGGACGGGCAAGTAGAATTTACGCATGGACAAGCTAAATCGGCATAGCCATCGCCATCGCTCCGACATAGACGTTTTGTTATGTATAATGCCAATAAAGTCACTTCGAGGTCGTTATAATCACCAGAGGCAGCCATGTTGTTTGCAGAAAATGAAAGTTGGATGGAATGTCCATTGAATATCCGTATTTGTTTATGATCAACATGTTTGTAAGACCACAAAACGCAGACCAGAAAGCTGGTTAGCCAACTGCTAGACAAATGGAAAGCAGAAGCGAATGGCAACTGGAAAAACATTTCTTTTTAGAAAATGGAAAGGCGCATGCCCGTGGGTGCAACACGCGGCACACACACAGTGTGGCATGAGGGCAACAACATTAAAGAAACTTTTAAGAGTTATCAGATAGAAGAGACAGATCTTCTTACCTGTTATTAAAAATACAGTACAACAGCAGCAAGACATATTTATTTTATTTGTGTAAATCGCATGGATATTGCATTTATTTGTGTAAAAACGCATGGAAATGACATGTGTTTCAATTACTAATGACTTCAAGGCAAGTAAAAATTCTGGTGGGGCAAGTAGAACGTCAGGTCCACTTGCCCACCGGGCAAGTGGCCAAAAACCTTAATGTCAAGACCTGAATATATCATTTATACCCCATTTCCACAGAACTACCATTACATATATTCAATTTTAAAATCTTACGATTACAATAAGATATACACATTATACTATTTTCTGTACATTATCACATATCTTTGTATTATCATTACAGGCCACACAGTAGTATATCTATACCTTTCTACAAGTGTCATTAACACAGTAGGCTTACCTTTAGGATGAAGTCTGTACTGCTTAACTTCCCAGCATCAGCCACCAGGTCAGCTACATACGGTCCAAACTGTATTCGCTTCGGAATCGCTTTCTTGGTAAATACTCCCAGTTCTGCAAGAAACAAAATATGCTGTGAATTCACAGATAAAATACTGTTAAGGTCACCTTTGGGATGGGAGAAAAGTGATCTGAATAGGCTTGGCCATGTCTACTGGATGAACAATGACCTGCGAGGAAAAAGAACTAGACCAAAAACAACATTATGAAGATTTATGAACTAGAGACTGCTGGGCTGACAGCAGCAAGGTGAGCCCAAGACAGAGGGGACTGGCAAGATCTTGTGTGAGCCTTACGTGCCACGCGGCACAGAGAGGATTAGGAAATAAATAAGAAATCGGGCTTACCAACTGGTTCACCGAAGCGGAATATTTGTAGCTGTGGGGGCAGACTGGCCCAGGCACGGGACACGACCAGCTTGTCATAGACGGGCTGTTGCTGGTGGTGGGTACAGTACGTGGCGTAACTCATCTGACAGTCCTCGCACCCTGAACATACATAACAGTGAGTTCTTACATAGCGCAGTATCCACTCCTCAGGACTGCTCAAAGCACTTTACACTTTACTCCCTGGCAGACCTGTTCTTACATAGCGCAGTATCCACTCCTCAGGACTGCTCAAAGCACTTTACACTTTACTCCCTGGCAGACCTGTTCTTACATAGCGCAGTATCCACTCCTCAGGACTGCTCAAAGCGCTTTACACTTTACTCCCTGGCAGACCTGTTCTTATATAGCGCAGTATCCACTCCTCAGGACTGCTCAAAGCACGTTACACTTTACTCCCTGGCAGACCTGTTCTTATATAGCACAGTATCCAGTCCTCAGGACTGCTCAAAGCACTTTACACTTTACTTCCTGGCAGACCTGTTCAATCAAACACCATCTCGACTTCTCTGGGAAGCATCCAGCCATGCTGCAGTTAATACACAAAGAGTATTCGTACATAAATATCCACCACTGTCTATAGCCAGCTACTCATTCATACAGCTGAGTGAACTGGAGCAATGTAGATTGAACGAACTTGCTCAAGGTTTGACACGGCAGCACAGGATTCGAACCCGGGTTCTCCCGTGCTACACACGCATGCAACTGATTAACAGATCCATCATGTCATGTGTTGCCTTGCAACCAGGTCTTACAACCTTTACTAAAATGGCCACAGCTACCATAAACCTGTTGGAGATTCCGTTGTATTTTCACTTGAAATTCTGGACCAAAAACGTGTCTTTGTGACAGAAACAAAATGCAGATTTATAATTGAGAACAGTCCGGGGTGTGATGACTTAGTGATGTAGTGTACATAATGTAAATGAGACTAAGGCAAAGCTTGATGGATGTCACGCGCATCAATAGGATTGTGATGTTAGATTCTGGATCATGAAACTTTGAATAGGTAAATACATATGTGAATTCTGCTGTATGTATCTCAATGACTATTAGAAGAGTGGATTAGATTGTCGCCATCCAGCACATATGTAGAACTACAACTATACATACATAATTCGTTGACATCATATGCCTTGGGCAGGTAGGTGGGCCGGACAACAGGAGATGGGGAATGCTCCATTTTGGCAATACGTTGCGACTTTCTCACCTGAAACAAACACACCGGAACATGTACACATGAACTACGATGTACGATTGAGCAAATTATTTTGTAACCAGAAAAATTATTATTAATAATCAATAATATTACACAGTTGTAAATGATGTCAAAACTACAATATTATGTCACAAGATATAATGAAGCCTGCCAGGATATGATTCCAGTGTATAATGTCCTATGATATTACAGACAGTATCATTTACAAATTGTACTAAAATAATAAGAAACTAAGATAGACTAACATATAACTGAAGTAAAAACACAAGTGGTGGTGCTGCAGTGCTAACCCTATATTGAGGTGGCTAAATATTACAATCAAGCACAGATTAAAATTAATTATATCATAAAATACAACTTAACTACACTCAACAAATAAATCATGTTATAACATCGATATCCAAAATGTGTATAAAAATATTCAAAAAATCCAACCGCAACAGCCTGTTCGTGGCTTTCCATCCCATCAACCCCTTCTTCCCTGTCGATTTCCGCCATTGGCATCCCGTCGCCATGGGTGCGACCAATAGCCAACATCTCCGCAAGATCTGCCTCCGCACCTGTTTCCATGGCAACAAATGTCATTGATGTTATCTTCGATATATTTTACTTACCAATGATGACGTTACGCTACAAACATTCTTTATTCTACTTGAACGTAATGTCCTTGTTGGCTGTCCCAGTCAAAATGCCATATTAAGTATTCACTTAAAATGGTTGCTTGGAAAAATGTTCTAATGACATGATTTAAATTAATTAAAACATTCAACAAAAAATCAAATTTTCTTACAGCCACTGGTCATTACTACCAAACTGAAAGATGACTCACTACAGGGAATATAACAAAACACCAAACTATCGTCTTCTTCTATTTGATGATCACGTTCATTTGGTTGAAAGTTTTCTCATTTGACTCATCATGATGGCTGATGTGACAATTGTGTACTAACTCTAGATTTAACTACCACTACTACTACTACTACAATGTTGTCAAAATGGAAAAAAAAAATAAACAAATTTCACCATGCTACCAGAAAATAACTGGGTGGCTGAATGTCCATACATCCAGTGAACGAAGTGTAGCCATGCATTTAAGCTATATGGTAAAGCTAGAATTATTAAAATATTTTGAGAAGTTTTATTTTTATGTCATTTTATGCAGAATCATGTATAAAGTCAATGTTATAAATGCATTGAAAAGATTAGAGCTGGTTCAGTGTAGTTGTACCAGCTGTGTTGACTTCAAAGGTGTTTGATTGACAGCTAGTAATTACAATGTAATAATTGTAGTAGCCACACCACCATGAGAACAGATGTAATCTTGTGGTTTGGCCTATTTCTTCCACTTCCAGACAGTTGACCCAGGCACTTGGGATTATAACACTGTATCTTGTACCAGGGAAAGTGCAATTTACTCCAGTGATAAAGGGCACTTGTAATGGTGTTGTGTTGACAATCAGGTGAAGCTTGGCTTCAGTAAAGCTAAGGTGTGAATGTTGTGCTTGGAACTTGGCTTAAGACATCAACACCTGATACCAGGAGCAAGTGCCTGAACAAAGCAGACAGTTGTTACAGGTGATGTCTGCTAGTGTGGGACAGTTGCTAAGAATGGCCGATGCCATCATATTCAAATTTCAAAGATGTTTGTGCGCGGTCACGATCCGCGATGCCGATGGCCCAGACACGGATACGAGGGATGACGCCGTCATGCCGTTTCAGGCAGCGTTTTCTTTGATAGCGACAATGACAGTGACTTTAGTTGTGGATGATGCCATCATATTTGAAGATGTTTGCCCAGTGCGCACGGCACGGATACATGGAATGACACCGCCGGAACGGCATGGCATTCTTCAACGGTGACGATGAAAGTGATTTCGATGATGACGGATTTTAATGTTTTCACATGTTTTGATCTTTGTTTCGGAACACTTTTATGGACACAGGTTTTTATGTGTTATGTAATTATTTTTTGCAATAGTGGCAGTTGTAATACAATGTTTTATTGATACATCCAACTTTGTTTTTTCCGTAAGTTTTTTACTTATTATAAACGTTACTACTAACACCCCAGTGAGCCATTTTTTACAATATTTTCGGCAAATTACTGTATTTAAAGCCGCACCCCAACTTTGCCGTCATCGTTTTCATTTCGGCTAAACACTACTGTAATTAAAGCCGCGGCTACAAATACAGGATTTACGGTAGTTATCGTCAATAGTACACCAAAGTATTGTCGTTAGTACACAGGACTATAAACAGTACTGATTGTTGACAAACACATCAGCAGGGCTACTCGGGCCACACAAAAACAATGTTCGTTAACATTCTTTATCAATTTGTTTTGTAATTCTATTTATTTACCGACCTAACTTCATCAGTTGTTGACAATAACAGGCACACAGGCCTAACAGCATCATTCACGGATTCACCTTTTTAGAAGAAAATTGCATGCCTCCAAGGCTATGTAATGGTGCTATACATTCATAAATTCTGGTTTGGGACGGCTTTCCCCGGGTATTCAATATTCTGTTATACACCTGTACTATCGAAATACTACTGCAATAGTAAAAACATCCCAAATAGTCAACCCTACTCGTTGAATGTCCGTGTTACCAATATTCGCTCGTTTCACCGTTTTAAAGCACACTACAGCAAACAGCTATTTGAAAGTTAATGTAAGCCGATTTAATTTCACAATGTACAGTTTTGTAATAATCTCCCAAAACATAAGCAATGATTGCCACATCAGCATCACTTATGAAATTAACATCATGTAAAAAGCTGCTAGAAATGCTTTGTATATTTAATTTGTACATCTTGTTTGAGTAAATGCTTTTCATTTTGACTCACTGGACTGGTCAGGGGCGGCCACGGCTTGACCGGTGGAAGGAGCTGTGTCCATCAGGCGTCCATTACCCAGAGTATTGGCCATTGCCTGGGCATGCATGCCTGCCCCTATTACAGAGGTGAGGGCCTGACCGTTCTCAGCAACTACCAGGTTTATCTGTCCACCCAACTCCAGCTGTGGGTTGGTGGCCCCCGGGAATGTGTCAGCAGATTCTACAGATGAATAACAATATAATAGTAATAAAGTTTAATTCAGACATATATAACAAATATATATAGATATACACAGACATGCCTTAAAAGTAGTAAAAACGTGAATGTATAAAATATGTATATATATATATATATGTATATATATATATATATATATAGTGACAATTAAAAAATATAAAGATAATAATAAATTAATAATAATAATAAACTTCTACTGCGCTTAAATCCCAAAAAATTATTTTTAAGAATTATCATGAAGTCAACATCAGATCAAGGAACTGCTGAGTCTTCAAGGTGGAAATGCACTGCAAATTGTCACACAGTTACTTGAACTTAACCCTCTTAATTCAAATATTCAGATCGAGTTGAAATGTCACCAAGTTATACATTTGGTCCATAAACCGGTAAGTCAATTTCAAAACAATAATCAGGGCTGATGTTGAAACTTTAGTCCTACAATTGTAACAAATGATTAAAATCCCTGCTCAAACATTACTTGCAGCTGAGCTCGTGAATAACTCCATATTTTTCAGTGTACGAGTAAAGTAGCACTCACCAGGTGGAACAAACACTGCCGCGTCTGTGCCAAGTTCTGTTGAGGTCGACTGGGCAGCGAAGGTCGCAGTCAACTCCTGAATGGTAAAAACTTAATGATCAACTTGCATGGGACATCAGAGACACAGACAATGAAAAGGGTGATGATAAACAGAGTGTGCACTGGTGTTATCACGTAGAAGTGTGGGCAAATTTCAGTCTCAATGCCCATATTGCCTTGTTCAAATGTGGAAGTATGACAGAGTCCATTATCAAATCATCTCGCTGCCATTCAAATTAATGTGATTTGGGTTTGCTGATGCTACCTGTAATATTCAGGAAGTAGACATGATGAACAGAACGTGCACTACCACAGAATGGTCCGACTCGTAATTATTGGGATTTCCTGGAGTTGACCTTTGATATGGGACGCTGGTGTTTGCATGGTTCCCAAGGTCAGAACTGCGACTGGTAAAGACAAACTAGGACAAAGTACAGCTGATTCAGTGAACTTTGTACATTGCGTACGATATCGGCCAGGGATAGTGTAGTCAACTACCACCCCTGGCTTGAGAGGATGATATCGGCCAGGGATAGTGTAGTCAACTACCACCCCTGGCTTGAGAGGATGATATCTGCCAGGGATAGTGTAGTCAACTACCACCCCTGGCTTGAGAGGATGATATCGGCCAGGGATAGTGTAGTCAACTACCACCCCTGGCTTGAGAGGATGATATCGGCCAGGGATAGTGTAGTCAACTACCACCCCTGGCTTGAGAGGATGATATCGGCCAGGGATAGTGTAGTCAACTACCACCCCTGGCTTGAGAGGATGATATCGGCCAGGGATAGTGTAGTCAACTACCACCCCTGGCTTGAGAGGATGATATCTGCCAGGGGTAGTGTAGTCAACTACCACCCCTAGCTTGAGAAGATGATATCTGCCAGGGGTAGTGTAGTCAACTACCATCCCTGGCTTGAGAAGATGATATCTGCCAGGGGTAGTATAGTCAACTACCACCCGTGGCTTGAGAGGATGATATCTGTCAGGGATAGTATAGTCAACTACTACCCCTGGCTTGAGAGGATGATATCTGCTAAGGGTAATGTAGACAACTACCACCTCTGGCTTGATAGGATGATATTTGCCAGGGGCAGTATAGTCATCAACCACCCCGGCTTGAGAGGATGATATTTGCCAGGGGTAGTATAGTCATCAACCACCCCGGCTTAAGAGGAAGGAATTATAGGATTTTTTTGCAAGAATTTCTATACAATATTTTTTTGTAGAATTCTATAGAATCCCTTTAGAATTCTATAAACAAATTTGTGTGGTCAGTGAAATTCTTGAGACTTCTATAGAATATTACATTGCATTCTACAGAAAATAAAGTGGCTTTCTAGAGTTTTATAGAATAGTCTACAAAATTCTATAGAAAATGGAAATGGTCACAAACATTTTATAGAATTCTATAGAATTCCAGAATTTTTTTATATAAAATCTATATAACTTTATAATTTTCATGCTAAGGGATATAATACAAAGGATATCTGTCAAGGGTAATGCAGTCAACTATCACCCCTGGAACTACGACTATGAGGAGTATTGAGGTGTACCTTGGACGCAGTGCCTGGCTGCTCCAGGGCGAGGTTGAGAGAACTGACCGCTTGGTCTGCCTCCTGGTCACCACTGATGGTCAGCGGGGTCACTTCAGAGGCCGGCTCAGGCGGTGGATAGTTCACCTGCAGATTGAATCACGTATAATCTAGACTTTATTTCAGATAAACAACATAAATTGTACATGCAAAAAGTTATTTAATAAAATATTTTGTTTACGTAAATAAGCTAAATTATAAATAGGTTAAAAAATAAAGTTAAACAAGTTAAACAAAGAAATAATTAAATAAATATGTAAAAAGAGGATATCAAATATACGATATTCAGTGCCTTCGGATTTGTGATGTGCAAACCAGTCGAGGAAGCAGCTTTAAAAATAGTGATTTATATATTTGCCTCAATATCATATATATTATAAAAACAAACTAAGCTCTTCCTTTATCTCTATTATGTAAAAAAGAAAAAAGGTACGTTCTTATATCCAGTCCATAGGACCGCTTAAAACACTTTAAACTTTATTTCCTCAAAAACCTGTTCAATTAAATACCATCTTGACTTCTCTGGGAAGCATTCAGCCATACTGCAATTAAAACTATTACTACACAAATATCCACCACCAGGTACTCATTCATACAGCTGAGTAAACTGGAACAACATAGAGCAAACAAACTTGCCCATGGTTCTCCCTTACAGAAAAATCTGAAGCAGACTATTTACCACAGTGTACAGCTGGCGGGCGTTCACTTGCTGTATGGTGCCAGGGTGACTGGTAACGCCATCTACAGGGATCTGTGTGAGTGTGCGTCCAGTGGAGTCGGCGATCACATAGAGACCAGTGGCAGCAGTGCCCCCTAGTGGTGCTGCAGCCAACCCGATGCCGCCGAGGTGACTTGGCAAGGACACGGTGGAAGGGGTCAGAGGGAACTGTTGCTGGGTAAGTCCAGCCATCAACAGAGGCACGGTGGGGTAGCCCTGAAGCAATACAAGGAAACAATGTAATAATCTAACTATGATTATGCTCGCGTACATGTATGTATATGGACATGTATGTATGTTGGTATACTAAGTAAGAAATGTATCTATGCATGCGTAGGTCTGGTGTGGTGTAGTGTGTGTGTGTGTGTAGCCTGTGTGCGTGTGTGCGTGTACAGTTACATAATTTTATGGGAGAATATGTGAATTTTGCAAACTGCCTGTATGAATTTTAAGTGTACAATGCAATTTGTTTTGCAAATTTTCGCGATTAATAAAATAAAAAAGTCAAAATCCTCCAGCCATATATATAGCAAAACAACTGGCTATTTCTGAATTTGTATGTATAAAATAATAAGTGGACTACATAGCAGATCTGAACAAGATATCTTTCTTGTCAGCTGAAATTAAATCTATCTAGCATTATCTGTCCCTAACATAAAATAAAAACGACTTAAACAATCCACATACCGCAATCAGTGGCCTGCTGGTTGATTGACCATCCACCAGTTGAAGACCATGTGACTGCGGCAACGAACCTCCACTAGGTGTCACTTCTGTTGCAAAATCCTCGACCGGCGACACTCGTTCATAGCTCGATGACACAGCCGCCTGGAAGGTGGGCTGGAATGCTCCAGCCATGGTGGTCAGTTGCTGAAACTGACCGTCACTCAGCTGGGCCGTGGTGAAGGCTTGGAGGGTGGCCTGGGGTGGAGTAGGGAAGCTGGCGGAGTTGGGGCGATACGGAGACAACATGTCGAAGTGTGTACCCGCCCCATTTTCCCAGCTCGGTGGGTCGTTCTCCTGACTGCTGTCCATCACTGCTGCAGGACGTCCAACTATGTGAATACAACCATTGTTTATTAGAAGTGCCTCCTCAATTTGAACCATCGTTTATTAAATGTGCCTCCTCAATTTGAACCATCGTTTATTAAATGTGCCTCCTCAATTTGAACCATCGTTTATTAAATGTGCATCCTCAATTTGAACCATCATTTATTAAATGTGCATCCTCAATTCGAATCATCATTTATTAAATGTGCCTCCTCAATTTGAACCATCGTTTATTAAATGTGCTTCCTCAATTTGAACCATCATTTATTAAATGTGCTTCCTCAATTTGAACCATCATTTATTAAATGTGCTTCCTCAATTTGAACCATCATTTATTAAATGTGCCTCCTCAATTTGAACTATCATTTATTAAATGTGCATCCTCAATTTGAACCATCATTTATTAAAGTGCCTCCTCAATTTGAACTATCATTTATTAAATGTGCATCCTCAATTTGAACCATCGTTTATTAAATGTGCATCCTCAATTTGAACCATTGTTTATTAAATGTGCATCCTCAATTTGAACAATCGTTTATTAAATGTGCATCCTCAATTCGAATCATCATTTATTAAATGTGCATCCTCAATTTGAACCATTGTTTATTAGAAGTGCCTCCTCAATTTGAACCATCGTTTATTAAATGTGCCTCCTCAATTTGAACCATCGTTTATTAAATGTGCATCCTCAATTCGAACCATCATTTATTAAATGTGCATCCTCAATTTGAACCATCGTTTATTAAATGTGCATCCTCAATTTGAACCATTGTTTATTAGAAGTGCCTCCTCAATTTGAACCATCATTTATTAGAAGTGCCTCCTCAATTTGAACCATTGTTTATTAGAAGTGCCTCCTCAATTTGAACCATCGTTTATTAAATGTGCATCCTCAATTTGAACCATCGTTTATTAAATGTGCATCCTCAATTCGAATCATCATTTATTAAATGTGCATCCTCAATTTGAACCATCATTTATTAGAAGTGCCTCCTCAGTTTGAACCATCGTTTATTAAATGTGCATCCTCAATTTGAACCATCGTTTATTAAATGTGCATCCTCAATTCGAATCATCATTTATTAAATGTGCATCCTCAATTTGAACCATCATTTATTAGAAGTGCCTCCTCAGTTTGAACCATCGTTTATTAAATGTGCATCCTCAATTTGAACCATCGTTTATTAAATGTGCATCCTCAATTCGAATCATCATTTATTAAATGTGCATCCTCAATTTTAACCATTGTTTATTAATTGTACATCTTCAATTTGAACCTTCATTTATTAAAGGTGGATCCTCAGTATATACATACATTTTAATATTATATATTGCCACCATAAATAATCAAAATGTGTAATGTTTATTGTGTTATTATATGTGACACGTGTTGAAATATTATATTGACTTATTGATGATAAAACATCTCCGTTTTCACAATCAATCTGAAGTTACAGTCGCTACAACAAATGGTTGATTTTATTTAGCATAACAGAGGTTGTTTTCTACTTCAAAATAAAAAGTAATCTCGGAAACTCCCTCATTAATCTATTATCATAGATTGTTTCATGCAGTCATGCTACAATTTTGATAAATGCGTAGGGCCTACAACTCAGGCAAATTCACCTCAGTTTATATTGGTATCTTAAATTACTGCCAAACATCTGTCCTCATTAAAAAATAATATTAAATCTGAGAATTTTTTTTTATAGAATTCTATAGAAAATGTATAGAATTCTAGAGTAGGCCTACATATTGAACTGTATTGTGGCCACTTCAATTTTTGATAGAATTCTAAAGAATATTCTATAGAATTATAATTAATGTTATGGCTACTTAAATTTCTAGATACATTTCTATAGTAGAATAATATTCTTTGCAAAACCATCTGCAAATATTCTATAGAATTTTCTATAGATGTCTTTTTGCTATGTTTTAGTGACGGACATTATTATTAAAAACGTGTTTGCTATTAAATATGTTATGTAATACGGGTTAATGATCAACTTATGATGCCGACACACTGACATTTATTTCAAAATAAAAACAACCACTGCCTTGCTACATAATTATCTTCGTGGTGCTTAGGTGGCAACTACACCATTTTCGCGTTGATGATTATGATTAGGCATTTTAGGGGTAGGTGTGTGGGATGTGGTGTATTCTTCAATTTCCACGATTTTCATTGTCTGGAAAACGGGCACTTTGCTACAATATCAATTAATGCACACAATATCCATGTATCTGTTCAACTATTGTGTAATTATAATAACTTGTTGCACTTCGTAAGGTGAACATATGGAACCTGCGGCACTCCAGAATATAGACCCGTCTAAACAGCGGTCGAGTTCAAAATTCCATAAGGCCCAACATCATGATGGACGTTTGACTGCCTAAAAATGGCAGCCTGTTTTGTGGTCAGCATAAATTATGTTAAGAAAACTAAAGCATTTGTAGGCAAGCAATGTAACATAATTTTGGCTTGGACATGCTTTATGGTTATTTCGGATGATATGCACTTTCAACCCCGCCACCCCTCACAGACAGAGCAAAGCGCTCGCAACAAGCTAACCCAAAAGTGGACTCGTAGGAAGCTACCAAGAGTACAATAGAGTGCGGGGTGGGAGCACCATTTCATTACGCAGACACACGAACTTAGCTCCGTAGCTGAGCTGTAAATTCTACCATACTCACGCTTGGTGGCGTATTACTTCTCACAGGTGTGAATTTCGCTATGTGCCTCTGCAGGAAAAATCACACCGTCGTCATTTGCGTCATTTAGTTTGAGGATTGTTGGTTTTATCCAACCTGTTTTCCCATTAAAATCTCGCAACCTCTCGGCGTACTTTCCCGTGCTCGGCCTCGATCTGTCTTTGTTTACAAATGGCGGACAGCGCGACGAAATGCGGCTCAAGAAGTTGTCTCATAATGAACCGAATAAAATCGGATTTGAGTAAATCTTAATAAATTAACGCAATGCCACTGAAACGAAATGATTTGTTTGGTTGGGAGCGATTTTCAAAACCGCGTGTTTACTCGCGATCCCAGGTATATGGATATTATAAGAAATTTTAGTGACAATCAACACATGCATACGGCATACGATACGATCATACGTGATGATGATATGATGATTAATTTTGATTGATACATGATTATTGCTAGTGATACAGTACATACGACCGCTTATCCGCGTCACTCTTTCATTAGTCGGACTGGCAATACATTAATAGAAGATGGAAGTGTTTCAGTCCTCGAACTTGGCTTTAACTGTTGCAATGTTGTATAAATATGTCAAACACGCACCTGTCAAACTTAGATTATGCCCATGGTTTGTTATTCACATGTGATATAAGTCTAAGACGAGTCATACTCATAGATAGAATTTAGTAATAATACTTAGGGCTTAAAATTAATCAAAATATTTAGGAGCCAGCTCCTGAACTTAAAAAATTAGGGGCCAACAAACAAATTTATGGGCCAGCTGGTGGGAATAGCTATTTTTATGCAGTGATTATGAAACATCTTATTTAAATATCACTATTGTACGTGTAATTGTTTTTCTCAATACTATAGTTTGTACACATTTTTTTTCATTTTTATAGACAATGATTTGTTGATTTTATTTAGTAATAATAGTTGTATATTTAGTATTATTATTGAAAATATATCTTATTAATTTATTTGTAATGCCACTCTACAGCACACCAGAGTAATGATTTGGATGGGGCACTATATGTCTCCCAAAATTCACAGTTCTACATAACAACTTTTTTGTGTAACTGCTAGATAATTATCCACACAAATTAATAGTGATTTATTTAAATAAAGAAGTGTTACAAGAATTACATTTGGCATCGAAAATGGCTCCAGAAGACTTTAAATGGTTTGTAAAAGAACATCTGCTTTCCAATATGTTTTCACATGAGCCACTATATATATTCTTAATCATCCTTACTGGAAATAAAAGTTTTACTGCATGATGGCCATGTGAATACTTGTCAGTCAAAATCACCTGTACTAAACTGCAGTAATATTAACTAATGAATCTATTAACTATCTGAATTACTACAAAAATGGCTCAAACTTTAAAATAGCCATAATACACTTAGTGCATGGCTATATTATAATACATACATTTCAGGATCTTTGAAAGCTGAAGCAGTCATGGAAAACATAAATGCAGGGTTGCTTACTTGACAAAAACTGTTTCCATAATAACACCTTCTCCCCAGCCAACACCCCCACCCCACAGACCACATTATGGCCAATCCAGCCCTTCTCAGAAGTAGACATACCAGCCTATTCACATTGCCTGGGAATACCTTTACATTCAGGCAGTTACTCATAAATTTTAATCATACTGAGTATTATTACTGACTTGGTAGACTTTGTAGTGCTAAATTGTTGCAAGTGAATGATGATATTCTCTGCCTACACTGCTGGCCCCTTATCACTAAAATTATACCGCTACCACCCTACAGCAGTGGCAGCTTCCTTGCTGGAATTTTAGTGATTTTACCCTGTGTTGTCAACATTTATTGATAAATTGTAACAAGTGAATGATGCTATTTTCTTTGCCATGGGCACAAAGTGGTCAGGGCAACTGGACAGGCATTATTTATAGATTTAGCCAATCTTTATACTCACCAGCTGGCCCCCATTATTACAAAATTAGTCGCCAAGACAATATTTTGGTCACCATTGGCGAGCCACAGCTCGCAAATTTAAGCCCTGATACTAATTACTGTTACTAATCTAGACTAAGTAATGCAACTAGCTTCAAGTTTTAGTGAAGGCTCTTAATGTTTTGTATGAAGAAAGCAATGTTCAAGATTGGATCACGGTATAGATTTCTCTCTAGTGTACGCCATTGTCTTAGAAATGCCAAGTATACTGGCACTGAAGCTAGGGTAACTAATGCCACAGTGAGAACCAATTAAATGTATAATATATTAATTTATCTTCTCCTCCAGAGAGTGAATACAGAAAGCGATGTTCAAGATTGGATCAAGGTATGGATTTATCTCTAGTGTACGCCAGGGACATTGTCTTATTAGAAATGTCAATTCTCAGGCACAACTAAATGGTAGAAATAGTTTAGTGATAAGTAATAGTAAATTCATGGACCATGCTTGATTAAATCAAGAGCATTAACAATAACTAGTCATGGTTTCAAGTTCTAAATATTCATACTGGACCTTTAAATGCATCAAACCACATTGTTTTTATGATTGTTCCAAGTCACATAAATATGCATGATGTTGCAACAAATTTGTATCAAAGGTACTTATAGGAAGGATAATTTAATACAGTAATTCCACATCCAACAAACCCATGTCTGTAGTTATATACTCCCAGATAACGGCACAAAGTTTTGCATGGATTGGCCAAGAAATGCAGCCATATGTAGGTAACAACAGACAAACAGAAGTATAGATAATCACTGAAATTTTTATTTAGGCAAACAAGTTCTTTTTGACCTATATCTAATACATTATTTTACCTATATCTAATACATTATTTTACCTATATCTAATACATTATTTTACCTATATCTAATACATTATTTTACCTATATCTAAAACATTATTTTACCTATATCTAATACATTATTTTACCTATATCTAATACATTATTTTATCTATATCTAATATATTATTTTACCTATATCTAATACATTATTTTACCTATATCTAATACATTATTTTACCTATATCTAATACATTATTTTACCTATATCTAATACATTATTTTACCTATATCTAATACATTATTTTATCTATATCTAATATATTATTTTACCTATATCTAATACATTATTTTACCTTGTAGTTGTAGTCTTTTGTCAGCGTAGGACACCAACTTCTTGCTACGCTGACAAAAGGCTCTTCAACTACAAGGTAAAATCATATATATGGATATGTAAAAAAGAACTTGTTTGCATAGAAATGTTCTTCCCTTGTTGTGCTCATTATGTCATTATATAGGATTTGTCTTAATTTGATTTGTATTGTATTGTAATGAGTTACAATAAATTTGATTTGATTTGATTTGAAATGAACTATCCTGAGGAATGTTCAGCAAACTGAGATTTATTGATTAGATAGCAAGACACTTATTTGCATGAAACACTTGTTTCTGTCCGTGGTATTTCAGACAGTAGAACATGCATCAGAATCAGCTACTGCAGCAACCTTTGGGAAGAAACCCAACCATGTGAGAACTGGTCACATGGACAGGACAACTGCAAATGCAGCAATCAGCGATATGCATATTCATGATGCTGCATACAATGAAGGTAACAATGTGCCCTCAACCATTGGAGGTGGAATTCATAGTTAATTACGTAACATTGAGGTGATTACCTATACGTATTACTACGCTAATGTCGAGGTATTGTAAGTGCATCGCCCCCACAAAGTCCACTCGCCGCTTTCTATATTTGTTCGCTTTCTTGGACCATTATCCTCTGATTTGCCATCGGGCAACATACTTCAGAAAACACAGAGGTAGTTGTTCAGATTTATTTAGTTTTGGCACTGGACATAGTAAGTCAACCAATGACCAGGGGGCAGTCTGTGGAGTAAAAATACTGTAACGGTGATCATTTCTGCCCATGGTTTGTTGCTCCATGGGTAGGTGTAAGCTAAGTGTGCAGTAATTGCAGAGTGGCTTAACACTTTCAACAAAACTGGTGTTGAAGTATAGACGTGTACTGTGTGTTTCACTTTCCACTTGCAGCGCAAGACCTCCTACAACACTGGGTCACCGAGAAGCTTGACTTCGACACAGAATTAGAGTTTACCGATGAGACGTGGAACCAGCAGAAAACTGAGGCAGAAATAACGAGTGAATGGGACCACTTATTGCTGGACGATGATGATCCATGCTTCAGTGGCTTTGAATCAGGCGTTTTACACTCTTCCCACATTAAGGCAAAACTGGAAGAAGACGGTAAGTTACTTCAAAAATAAAACAAATGTAGCTTTTAGTTTGTTGCACATTATACAATTTATTTAGCTACATTAATGAAGAAATATTACAAACTAAATGCCATGTATATACTCTCGGCCTGTATTACATTATGGAGTGTATGGTATTGCAGAAATATTTGCAATACTTTGACAAGTATTTTTGGAATAGTGTTAGGTAAATGCAATAATCATATTGTGTGTATTTGTAGTACTTCTTTTAAGTATCCCACATATCATTAATATTAAAATTCTGGCAACGGTTATAAATGTGTTGTGTTTCCCAATTTATTGTGCTTTGTTTTGTTTGTGTATACTTTATGAATGTATACCTAATATATGCCTTTATTATTTACAGAATTACAATTTTAAAGCTTTTACACATCAGCAATTACTGTGCGGAGACTAATCGTGCACAAATATTAACCTCTGTCTTTGAATGACGCCAGACTTATATCGTTTCAGATATCTATGACCACTTAGATGATGACAATGAAGCTGAAGTGGTTGACTCCATCCTACAGAAGATGCTCAACAAAGAAGTTGTCAGCAAGGCTGTCATTCAAGACCTGGGGGTCGGAGACTCAATGACGAAACAAATCGACCCACGTACAAAAATGCAGATGCGACATTTGCAGGTAACCACTGCTGTGCATAGCTGTTTATTGGAGAAACATTCGAACTTAACACAAACGTTCGTTGCTACTGCTGCGGTTATTTAGTAGTATTTGATACTTAAACATGTTTTCTAAATATAGTGAAACTTCCAGTCACTTCCAATAAGTCTTCAGTCCCCATAATGTTTTTAAAGCTACAACTATTTCTTCTTCTTCCAAATACTGGACAAATTTCTGGGCATTAGAAGTCTACCTGATTTGAACAAAATCCAAAACCTCCATAGAATTGTTACACTCACCTTCATACAATATGTTAGAAATATAAATCAGTTAGAATGGTAACTAGTATGATGCAATAAGTTACTTTACGTATTGTGCAGTTCGGTTATGTCTTTGTGAACAGGTAAAGAAAAACCGAGAAAAGAGAATGAAAGAGAAGGAGACAAAACTGGAACAGCTGCGAATGAAGAAGGAAGCTCAGTTTAAAGCCAGACATTTGCTTCAAAAGGTAATTTATTCTAGTGCGCCACACATGTGTTCTCGCAATCCTTGTTTGTTTACAAATGACATATGTAAACAGACACAAACCTGACAAAACAGAACAATATTTGCAGTTTTGATAGTTGACTTCTCTTGCAGGAAGAACAACAGAAGGCATCGGAGACCAAGAAGGAAGAAATGGAGATTCAGCGGGAAATGGCTCATATTCGGAAAGAAATGGAAAATGAGCGAAAGAAGGGAGACGAAGAAAGGCAGAGGTATTAAGATTTGCCGATTTACTGGACTATTTCTAAGACAACTGGTTTCTGTGGTTCTTCTTCAGCGTTCGCTCAGACTGCAACTCTGCTTTCTCGAATGTAGGTCGCTGTGCGTTGCAGGTCTTCCAGAGAACTTGTCTTTTACCGATGTGTCTGTTGGCTAGGTTGACTTTCTCTCATTCTGGTGTATTATGTAATCTTGAAGAAGGTGTTTTACATTCATTGGAGCCAAGCCACATGGACATATGTCTGTTTCTTCCAGGTTTTTACTATTTCCTAGTTTGTGCTCTAAAATTGTGTAATAATAACATGCTTATAACAAATGTTAATAATTTTTTGTAACATTAATCTGACTTTTTTATAACTAATTTAGATTAAGTGAGACTAATGGCCAATAGAATTTAAATCCATTTGTTTATGTTTTATTTTTCCCTAAGCATTTTTAGATTTAGACAATGACTTGATCGATTCATTGCTTACATATTGAAGTGTTCAGTTTGTGACATTTTGGATAAGGTACACATACATACAAGTACCGTGTACGCATGCACACAAGCACGCATGTGCACACACATGCAGTTACATATATGTTCACAAATGTATGCATGCCCACACACACACACACACACACACACACACACACACACACACATGCGCGCACACACACACACAAACATGCACACACACATACGTTTAAGTATGTATTTTGCGACAGGCTTCTGAGAGCCCAGAGGGAGAAGGAAAAGGTGCTTAGCGAACACATGATGAGAGAGCAAGCCGATGAGAAGGATAGACAGAGGGAGGCAGAACAACGGGTGGATGAGAGACAGAGACTGATGCTGAAGAGAATTGAAGAAATACAAGCAAGAGAGACAAGACGACGACTGAAGGTGAAGGTCATTTCAGTTGGACCATTTCAGGAACTTCTCCTTTAAATCAGAAAGCTGATGCAATATGTCACATGTGTACATATTCTTGTACATGCTTTCAAAATATGCCAGGTGACAAGATATGCAACTGTCTCATTGTAACTAAATATTAACTAGCCAAACCCACTATCTTTTTAAGAACAATTTATTTTGTCATACATGTAATATACATCACATTATGAGCTGTTCAGTAAACACAAGTGCACCTGAGGAGATCCTCTAGAAACGCCTTGGGGCTTTTGTCGAGGACAACATTAATCACCAATTATTGCTATCTATGTAGTACATGAACATTACAATACTTCATAATCATGAATATTATAATAACTTTTTAGGCAAATTCCATATCTGATAATTTTTAACAATTGTGCATTTTTTTAGACAATTTGATAAGCCATTTAAATGTAATTCATCCTTATTTCCTGTAAAACATGCATAATTTTATTTCTGTATAGCAACAATGACAATATTACATAGATAATTTTTGTAAATAACAATATGAATGAATAGATACATTTACATAGTTACTGTATTTTGAGTGTACACATGTTAATTGTTGGTAAAGAAACTATCATCAACGTCTGACAACTTGTGGTTTCTGTAGACACTGCAGCGACATTTCTCCATTTGGTACCGCCTGGTGGTAGACAGGCGCATTAAGATGGGCAAAGCGCGGGCGATGGCCGACTGGAGACTGGTGCTGCGTGCTTGGAGCACTTGGAAAACTTACGTACAGAATCGTAAACTGGATGTAGAGGCACAACAACATAATGTCTACATGAAGGACCTCCACAGGTTGGTGGAACGGTTTGTCGTTGTTGTTGCTGATGTTTTATCATCTTATCTTATGTTCGCATTCTAACTGTTTGACGCTCGTGTGAGTTAGACAAGGACAGTTGTAAGAACACAACATTTAATGGCTACACTACATGGCATTGGAACTATTAGTCATACGTCATTGCCCTTATTTGGTGTCCGGTCGTCAAGGTGATCCGCCATCTTGGCTTTTACACAACCGAATGCTGTGCATTGTCTACCATGGAACCCAAAGATGCAGCGGTATTTTGATGGATAATGCCACCTCTAAAGCCTGACAGTAATATAGAAGTTCTTCAGAAAACATAATAAACTGTTTCCGTCTTTTGATTACAATAGATGCTGTCATGCCTTCTTGCAGTTGTTGCATGTAGCCTGCCATGCTCTTGGCTAGGATACAAAACCAGATGTCATGTAGTCGGTAATCATCCCAGTTACACGGTATGGTCAGCCTCACTTATAAAGCGACCTTTCTGGGTTTGGTAATACTAAAATGATAACCTGGCATTGGCAACTGCCAAAGGGGTAAAACTGAACGTTAAGTAGGCAACTGCCCTTATCTTACCTTACCTCACCTCACCACAACTCGCCTCACTACACCGCACCGCACCGCACCTCACCTATCCTTTCTAGGCCTCGTTGTCCACAAGGACGCCATCTCTGGCTACATATTTTGTGTCATTCCATGTTCTCCATTCCAGTTGGTTTCTTTCCTTTTCAACAGTTGATCACCATGTTGTTTTTGGTGACCCATTTTCCTTTGGGCATCCACATTAGTGCCGTCAGACAGTGGCTAGTTTCATTCCTCCTCAGCACATGTCCAATCCATATCCACCGTCTTCCTTTTATGTCTTTGCTGATCTTCTTTTCTGCTGTTGATGTCTGGGTGTCTGTGTTTGAGATCTGGCCATCTGATTTTCAGTATTCTTTTGAAGCGCTTGTAGTAGAATGCATCTAGCTTCATTCACCTTCCATGTCTCGCACCTATATAATAGCATCCATTCTGATGTTTTATTAACAGTAAATAAGAAATGTTATTTATACCCTCATATCCAGAATAATATCCTATTCACAATAGTTTAAATACAGATTAGTGGAGCTAGGTTGGAGTGGAGCTAGGTTGGAGTGGAACTAGGTTGGAGTGGAACTAGGTTGGAGTGGAGCTAAGTTGGAGTGGAGCTATGATTTTCCTGAGAACAGATATTCCAACATCATGTACAACTAGGAGGATGAAATTAGTTCTCAAAACCAACAAAACATATATCGCATTTTGCTGTGAAACCCTTCATATAAACAACTGGTGTAGATCTCATCATAAACAGCAGTTGTGGAAATGCAACTTTTCAAGGTCACCTTGTTCTACAGGAAGCAGATGGCAGCACAGGAGCACTACAAACTGACACTTCAGAGGAAATTTTTCACAGCTTGGCAGTTGTACCTAACTCAGGCCCAGCAGCTAAGTATCATAGAAGAAACAAGCAAGCTGACCAAGAACAAAATAGCCAGTTTCCTCGATGCAGCTGCCACAGGGAAACTCTGGTCGGGGCGTTGTGATGGGAATGACCTCCGAAGATCAAGGTCATTCGAGGACGTCAATCAGAGTAGCGACTCGACACAGAACAGACTGGTGAGTTTTATTTCAATTGAGTCTGTACATAAATCTATAAAATACAGTCGGAAGATGATCTAGTTTGCTAATGTTTTTAAG
The DNA here is from genome assembly GCA_020002185.1 of Paraescarpia echinospica. NCBI lineage: Eukaryota > Metazoa > Annelida > Polychaeta > Sabellida > Siboglinidae > Paraescarpia > Paraescarpia echinospica. The sequence continues at coordinate 18,691,548 of CM034540.1, forward strand.
CCACATATATTGTTGTGTTATCTTTATACATACTCCATTACCACAGTAAGTATTCTGGCAGTAGCACTGGATTTTTATAGATCAAGGTCATTGGCTCTGAATACATAACATGCTTTTGTGGTGGATATTTATATATGAAGTCTTTGTGTAATAATTGTAGTGCAGCTGAACGCAACCCAAAAAGATCAAGATGGTGTTCGATTGAACAAGTCTGCCAGGGAGTAATGTAATTTAATTGTTTTGAGTAATCCTATGGACAGGACACCGTATTATATAAGAACTTACCTTGATAACAGTTTTGAACAACAGGTAAGTCATAAAGTGGTCACATGTTTCGGTGACCGGTGGCGTAATGGCCCCACTTATAGGTTTAGGCTAAATCTTGATACAGTGTAACTCATCAGTAGGTAGTTTGGATTATAGTTAGTGTGAATGAATGGTGTGCTTGGTTAGTACGGTACAGTGCATAAGGTCTACTGTGATTACAGTAGTAATGTTGTTGTTGTATATATCTATAACAATACTGCTAATGTTGTATATGCCGAAATGTGGGCTCTGTCATCCAGAGGTACAGGAGACTAATATGGGCTCAGTCACAGGCCTGGCCTTGGGATGTAGTGCCCACATTTCTCTCTCTTTAACTTAATCTCTAATAAACTTCATTCATTTGGCCTTATTTCATCACTATTCATGACTTGTGTTGGTGCTTGCATAAAATATAGCATGGCATTTTTTGCACATCAGCATAATGTTTTGGCACTGAAACTGTTAGCAAATGCCTTGATCTGTAAACTTGCTTGCAGGATGAGATGTTTAAACAGTCCACTTGCAAACGTCCAGCATCGGCCAGAACAGAGATGTCTACGTGTGACAAGACCCTTCGTAGTGGCAGAACAAAACAGAACGGTGTCGATATTCCTAGGGAACCATGGCAGGTTAGAGTAACTTCATTTCCTTAGTATTTATACATAATGATATACACTTTTTAGTGGTATTGGGTTTAACCACATAATGCCTCGGAATGTTGTATTTGGTGAGCTAGCTTCCTGGTATAAATCATTTTATAAAAAAATTTCATCTTAATTTGCCAGTTGCAATTACCTTATGGCTATTTCTGCAACATCACACTGTAGTCAGTGTAAGTTTGTAACACGGTATAGGTTGAGGGAAGCATCCAGTTCAATATGATATTCAATGGGACTGTCAAGAACCCCAGGTAAAGCGAATATATATTTTAGGATTTAGGGATAGTGTAAATGCCTAACAGGGATATCAAAACGAAGTAAAGATTTTCATAATTTATTCACCCCACCAAACTCTTCAAACGTGAATATTTACAACGTGCTCTGTGGGAAATACTGAGCCCACATACCACCTTTATATTCCAACTATTGAGACTCATCAGTCTCATACATACTCACATATTAGAACGGATATATCAGGAAATATAAAAACTTTCTTTTACACCCACATCCTCTCTCAGCTCCTCCTTTTTGCTTGTCAATTCTCTTCACTCTCACAATTCTCCTGAACCAATTGTTTTCGCAAACCTGTAATCTTTCCCGTTGTCTTTCCATCATTTTCGTACATAATCACTAGGCTACACAGGTACGCTGGTGTGCCGATGTATGAAACTTAAATAAACGTATAAAAATATCTATGATTCCTTTCAGGTGTCACGCAAACATTTGAAGTTAACAAAAGAACAGTTGGCAGTGCTTGGTGGGCGGGGCGATGACATCACTCACCTAGTCCATCCCGCAGGCCCAGAGGGAGAGGGGAACACAAAGAGGGCATGGGAGAAAACCCCATTTACCCCGAGCACGTTCGAACACCGCTACACAGCGCAGCAGAAGGCACTATCCATGCAGCAGAAACAGCTGAAGGAACAGCAGAGGCTCATTGCAGACCTGCAGTACCTACAGAGGCAGCAGCTGCTGCAGCAGCAGGCGGTGCAGCAGCAATTAGTGCAGCAGCGGGTGGATGGTGTTGCTACGGCAACGGGAAGTGCGGTCGTCAAGGCAACGCCGATGCCTCTCCAGAAACATCTGAGTCGACTGCAGGAGGAAGTGATGGGGAAGGACCAAAGTGATATCGGGGAGCTGCATGGGAACGCGGGATCGGAGATTAGTGGAGGCATTGCCAGGTGAGGTGTCTAATTTTATTTATTTTTAGGCATCATCCTTATACTGCTGTTTGAAGATTCATCGCATAAAATTCCATTATTGAAAAAATATTTTATAAAATAATTTCATGACAAAATGAGAATATACAGCCACGGCACTGTGCTGCATATGTATTTTTGTGCTGGCAACAACGCAGGACGAGTGATGATTGGCCTAATGTCTCCTAAGGCCTGATGCTAATTACCCCCTTTGTCTTTGGTGCTCTTTTGGCACAAGGAACCAATCACCGTGCGGTAATGGCACTCGGTGGCAGATTGCAATGAGCTCTTTGTTTTGTGAAAGCAGACAGAGTGGTCACATCAAAAATTTTGGTCGTTAGATGAATTGAAGACTCGTTTAAGAAAGAAACAAACAACAATAGAGATGACCAATGGAGGATGTTTCCAAAGTGTAAGAACTTTATATTTAAAGCAACTATATTTAATTAGTCCAGGTATGAAGTAACCATCTTACGTTATGAGATTTTATTTTATAAATTAACAGAATGTTGTACAAGAACTAGTAATATATTAACTAACTTAGAATTTCATATTTGTAATATTATATTATTTATAAAATGCATAAATGTTTACTAAATTAATAAGTTGCTCATCCAGTGCTTAAATATATATTTCTATGTCTTGACATAACCAATGTGTAACAATTAATCATTTCTCCCTGTAGATCTGAGTTTACAGTGACATCTGGTGGTGATAATGATAGTTCACGCACGGTGCGGTCGGTCGTTTCGGCAACAGGGAGTAATGCTTCAAGCAGTCATGCCGTCAAACATGCACAGTTTGTGAAAGGTGGGTTGATGGTTATAGGAACAAATCCACCATATTTAAAGGGGCGTAGTTTGTTCATCAGCCTGGAATTAGCAGGCCTAGTAATTTGTAACAGGAAGTATGCTGTGTTGAACATGGGAAAGTTGAACATCAAAGAGTATAGCAGGTAACTCCGCCCAATTTGGCCATATTGCCAATAAAGCTTGTTTTGAAACTGGATATTTTGCTTACCATTTGAACATGTGTCAAGTTCAATACTTTCAAATCGTGAGAACTGTTATTGTCTTACCAGACACCCCAGGTGAAATGGTGTTTTTTGACAAAAAATACTGAAAATGGTTTGCTGCCAGATTATTATACCTTTGTATGCATACTATCAATAAAGTTCACGTCTATGACAATTACGTACCTCTAAGTGAGTTTTTGTCATGGATCAAGCATGTCGATATCATGTAATGAAATCCATTATGCAATCTTTGACAGGTATTTTCTCAAATGCACAATAGAATCTATAGAGAACATGGATTTGCAAGAATTATAACTATATATGGGTTCAATAAAAAAATGGCAGTGTTTCCAAATTTGCAAATATTTGCTCAAAATGGTGGCCATTTTGTTTGTTACCATGGAAACGGGGGGTCTGGCTGAAAAACATTCAATATATATTTTACCCATTTCATGCAATGGGCAGAAAAAATTGAACTGTTTGCACAAATTTAAAAATAATCATCTACATGCCGTGTCTGGCCTTAAACATATTTATACATTTCTTAAGAACATTATATTATATAGAAGTTTGTTATTAATTAATTAATAAAAAACTAGGAATAGACTGCTCATTGTTTTAGTGAAACGGTTCTGAGGTTTTTTCCCTGTGTGATGCATCTGGCAACGTTTTGACACGAGGTTTGGTGTTTCAGCAATGGAACAAAGAGCAGCGGAAAGAGCGAGACTGAAACAGGAGCGGGAGGACAGGAAACGGAAAATGGAGGAGGAGAAAGTGGTGAGGTTATTTAACTTTTTACCCGTACGTTTAATGCATGATATGTGTATATTGCTGTACTTTTACGTGTAGTTTTAAGGTGCAGTGTATTTACGTTGACTTGTTTTACTTGTTCTTTATATTTATTTATCGATATACAGATCTGGTTTACATATACATATGGATTGTCTGAAAGAAACATAATTATTAGAGAGTACATTAATTGGGGCAGTAAAGTAGGTAATTACACACACACACACACACACACACACACACACACACACACACACACACACACACACACACACACACACACACACACACACACACACACACACAAACACACACATTCTTGCATGCACACACACACACTCATGATATATAGAAAGATTTAGATCTAGCACAGTGGTATTTAACCCTTGTAATTCGGGCATCGTAACACAAGCTTTTTGAAGTATGGATTTTTCAGTAATTAATTCATGACTACGCTCTTGTAGCACGCTACATTGAAGATGTATATTGTGAAAAGACATACAGGAAGTTAAAAATGTCACATACTGAAAGGAAGAGGATCTCATCAGGGAGACAGATGAACCATGTATCACTTTAAGACACAACAGTTAGACTGAACATCTGAGATGGGCTACATACTTTTGGATCGGGCCAATTTAGTTGCAGAAGTGTTAGCAAACCCCTTGATGTTTCGCGCTTCAATTGGTCGGCTCAACATAATATTATGTTGTCTGTTGTGCACAATTGCTTGCACTTGAAAGGCGCCTCCGTAAGTGAGGGCTGCCTCTTCTCTAAACTGTTTAACATGGAATGCCAGGAATGTCAAAGTTGCCAGTGAATGTGAAGAGGTTGGATCCGATTTCAGTGTTCTTCTTTTCCATATGGAGGATCACTGGTTATCACCTAGAGAGCATTTCACTGTTTAAAGACAAAATTATCGTGTTGAAGAGAATTTCAGGTGACGGTAGCAGAAAAGATGCCATACAGTTATCATAAAGCTGGGTTATTTTGTTCATCTTTTGGGGAGATCAGTCAGTTGAACCTCTTACAAGAAAGGAATATGGTGAATATCATCACAGCTCATGGCAAATTGCTTGCTCCGTTTGCAAATCCAGTTTTCCCCACATGAATACCAGGTGAATTGTGTCTCTGTGTTCTCCAAATTGTCAATGCCACTTGAAGAATGAAGTTATTTGCTGATGACATCCTGCCGCAAATATGTTCCATGGGAGAGGCCATCCTTGATATTTCCCGGATATGGAACATTGATATGAATGCATGTTTAGTGATACTTTTTCAGTGGATGAAAGAGTCGTCAAAGATGAATTCTTTGGCATGTGAGAAGATACCATGTTGAAAGAAGACTCAAGATTCTGATCTGGTAACGTTCTGACAAAAGGCTGGTGGTGAATACTCGATTCGCGCTGTCCTCAGCCCAATGTATTGGTGTGGGGAACTGGCACTTCTACAAGAATCAACATTAAAACCAAGACACAACATATAACTGATATTGCTGATGACCCACAAAATGCTCTAGCTGTGATAAAGCCTCGCATCTCAAAGCTTATCAAAAAAAGGCAACTTCAAACTCTCACATATATCTCACATATAAAATATTGCTTGTCATACTTTTGATCTTATTGAAAGGTTGGGAAGCCAAGGTATAGGTAATGTTATAATTTGCTAGTAAATGATTACATAATTACATCAATTATGCAACTAAATGTTCTTTCAAAAATTTCTTTTTTGGAGTTTGTTATTTAAAATGTAGGGGTAATTATGGTTTTGTTTGGCACGCTCAAGGGGTAACAGTGTCAAAAAGGTTAAATACCGCTGATCTAGCAGGTGTAAAAATAAGGACAGTAGGATAGGTAGTTGAAAAATGAAACATTTGAGGTTTATTTAAAACTGTATTGAAGAAACCATGGTACAGAAACATGTGTCACTAACTATATGTGTCTCTACTGTGTCACTACATGTCACATCTGTATCACCATGACTGTGTGTTTCAGATGAGGCTGGAGGCAGAGCTGATAGAGAAGATGAAAGAGGAGGAGGAAGAGAAGAGGAAGAAACAGGAAGCGTACAGGGAGAGGAAACGACTCGAGAAGCTGGTATGTGCCTCACAGGGGTTGGTTGTGGGCCTCACTATAATTTGTTCTGAATCGGGTTGTTATTATTATCTGCTATGTGGTTATTAAAATGTTGTTGCGAGTTGTGATGTTATAATTTTATTTTTGAGGGCCAGACTTTAATTTTGTTGCCAAATGTTGGCCAAATAAATGTAAGTACAAATGTAAGAGATCGTGTATCCTTTATATTTTCTGGACGGAATAGTGACAGTCGTCTGTGGAGTAATAGTTTATAGTACTTTTTGCTAAAGGGGGACAAGTTAAGCTCTGTTATTAACTTTAAACACAAATTAGTCTGAATATTGTGGCAAAATTAAAAATTGTGCCAATCTTAAATATAAAGTTTGACTATTAACCAGACAAAATGTGGAGGTTATGTTGATATTTAATATAAAAGAAAATATGCCAGTTGATAATTAAAGAGAAAATAAAATAGCAATATTGAATCGATGTGAATTCTACGCTACTCGTTTGTTTCAGAGAGAGAAGGAGCATTTGGAGCAGGTCGAGAGAATGAAGCAGCTGACCACTTTGGCCGCTGACCACTACCAGAAGGCAGTGGTCAAGTACAGGGGCTGGAGACCATGGCGGGCACTGGTCAGTCAGATGCAGGAGAAAACTGACCGGGCAGTGAGGCACTACAGCACCACAGTGGTCAGGTGTGTGTGCGTGAATGCGTGCGTGCGTGCGTGCGTGCGTGCATACATGCATGTGAGCCATGTGGAGTAGTAGTTGAGCTGTAGAGTGCCAGATTATCAGTTGACGGGACCACAGTTCATTTGAATTGCACTGTTGACCATCATTTCAAAACTTGGACAATTTCGTTCACCCTACATTGCCTGTCTTTTGGAAGACACAGTAAGCTGTGGGTTCCTTCTGTTTGATGTTTATGCGAGAAATAAAATAAATGATCCCACACAGGGGGTAAATGTGTAACCTGCAGTGGACTCCCTAACTCTAGCGAAGGACAACTCTGAAAACCAAGCTCGACAGTACTTTACTGTAGCTGGGCAGTTAGCATACTGATGACAATTGAGGGTTGCTTTGAATAAATGATAACAAGTTTTTTTGTGATTTCCTGAAGCCTTATTTTTGGAAATTGGCCTGATTTTGTATGATCCAAATACAATTACTTTTGAAAAATTAATCTTCCTACACATGAGAGGAGTTTTTCAATGAAAACTACATTTGTTCACTTTTGATAGCACCATGATGGTTGGTCCATGTGGCAAATTTGTTGACAATTTTTACAAAAACAGCATGCGATAAAATCTTAAATAATAAAAATTATTAAGGATAATGCCTGATCATGAAACAAACTTAATAGGGTACTAAAATGGAGATTATAAAGCACATAATATAATGTCATTGTTTTGTGTATTTATAATGTTAATGTTATGCAGTAACTCATGTTGTGCCTACCATTTGCAGAAAATGTTTCACTTCCTGGTGGGTGACTGTAAAAGAAGAACTAGAGGAGAAACAGGCATTGGCATGCCATTTCCATCGGCATCATTTAATGCTAAAATGTTTCAGCAGCTGGAAAAAGGTGCAGTTCTTCATGTGGTCCGCATTAATCATTGACTTATTAATTAACAGTTTAATAGCAGATTCTTTCAGTGCTAAGACTGCTATTTTCCAACATGTCGGATACCTACATTAGTGCTATTTTATGATTTTTTTTATAGAATATTCAAGTAGAAATAAAACTACTAAACATACAGAGTCAGTGTTGGCTATGTCATTCTGTTAATTAAATCACCAGAAAATTTTAGAAAAATATGTGACAACTACATATTTAGTAAAGGGAATATTTTAAACAACCTTTTAATGAGACTAATATATTTTAAGAGTTAACATATCACAATTCCAACACTGAAAACATAGTTGAGTCATGGCTTAACTGTAGCTGTTTATGAACAATGTAAATTGACCTATCCATCATGTGACCTGTTGCCTTGTAAAAACTCTATCACGCCAGCAAATACACATGCTAAACACTGGTGCAATTGTGTATTCCATTGTTTATTTGGTTGACATTCTCGGCATAAAAGTATTTCTTTATGACAAAGACATAAAGCAAAGCTTTTAAAGTGACAGCTGTATGCGGGAATGTTTGATTTATGAGATGTCATGCAGCAATAGTAATGTAATTCACATATATAACCGTTATCAACATTGGTAACAAAGGCAAAGCTTGTCGGAGGTAACGCGCAACATTTAGATTATGATGTACAGAAATGGTGACGTACTGGATACATAAATTGTTAACTTTGAGAATTGTTTTTCAGTATGGCCAGTACACAGCCATTCAGGAGGAGAGAGCTGTCAAGTTCTACGAGAGGAACTTGCTGACCCGGATACTTGACGAGTGGGCGGAGAACGCCACCGCGGAGAAAGTGGCGATGTGGCATAAGGAGAGACAGTCCAGGGAACACAACTCAAGGTCAATACTCTCATACATTAAATTTTACTTAATTCTAAGTGCAAATCAGTGCTGTTTTTGTTGGCATTGCAAAGGTCATTCTAAAGTCTAAACTGCTTCTATTTTCAACTTTTCAGGATGATGCAAATGTTTTTGTTGTTAGGTTTGATACTTGGTGTAGACCCTCACTGATGAAATAGTTTTTAACTCTCAAGAAACTGGTTCTGTCTCCAAATGCTTTGATTATCTTAATCTTCATTGGCTGATTGATGTCACTGCAGGCATGTCACATGATCTTGGTCATGTGACAAAAGCCTGAGAGATTAGTGGAGCTCCTAGCTGGTGCCTCGTTATGAATCATGTTTTGTTTTAAGGAAGTTTATAGATGTTGGCGTAAATTTTCAAATGCAATCAGCAATTAGTTTTGTTCTATGTTAATTTATGTTTCCAGATATTATATTTCTTTGTATATTCACAAACATGCGGAATCCCACAGATACAATAATTGTATGTAATAATAAGATTATTAGCTGATGTCATTATTTCAAGTTGTTAATAGTACTTAGCCAAAAACAATGTTTCCAGCAGGTCAGCTATATTTAGAAAATTTTCTCAATATAACTGGAATTATTGGCATAGGCACAACCAGGCAACTATGGCTTTTATTTCTGTTATTTCCTCACATGAATAAAAGAATAAATGGAAATGTTCTTTCACAGGAGGATATTGAGGATTACATTTGCCGCGTGGGTCAACTTTCCCCGCTTGGCCCAAGAACAGATGGAGAAAGAGAAACGACGCCAACAAATGCGACAGAAAGTGGCCTCAATGCTTCCCGACTTTGAGCCCAGTACACCAGTGAACAAAAGCATGGACTTATTATAACGAGTCTCGGTGACAAACTGAGCATCCTAGCACAAAGAACATGTTAGAATGAACCTGTGACGTGTACCTTGTTCTGTGTGTCAACATTAACAAGGCGAGACATATATGTTGCTTGTAAAGTTTGGTGAATTTTGACTGTAGACTAAATTGACAGATGTATCTTTGATGATGCAGATTCCACAAGGTTGCACCACTCTCAGTCACCCTCTTTAGTCTTGTTGCAAGTAATGCTTTGCTGTTTACTCCACGTTTTGGTAATTACCTAGTTTGACTGTTTACTCCAAAGTTTTGGTAATCACTAAATTTCACCTTTCAATAAATTTTGGTTACCTTTGTATACAAAGCATTCAGACCAGTTTTAATCTTCCGTCATAACAGTTGCACATGTGACCAAGGATGTAACCAAGGATGTGACCAAGGATGTAACTAGGGAGGCATCATATTTTAGTAGGTTTTGTTACATGTAACTTTCTAAACACTGTAAGTGTTCTGTTGAATTGTGAGTAAACCAATCCATAGCTCATCTTGTCAGTGACTAAGTAATTTAATCCGATCCTTTAACTATACAGATTACACCAAGATTATCTTACTGTCAAGTTTTACAGAGACGCAATAGTCAGCTAAGCAGCTAAATGAAACAAGTTGCCTGTGTGCTTTACAATGTTATATTGGCAAGCCTGGCTACCAAGAATTATTTGTGTTATTTTGCGTATAGAACCCTAGATCCTCGAGTGCCTTTTGTACACATTTCCTGGTGTATAAATGATGCGCAATCCTCTTGATGAGGTTGATAAAACGTTGTTACGTGATCTATAAAAGATTGTTTCTTATCATGTATTTTAACTACATTTGCATACTGGTCAAATGCATAGACCCTGTTATAACATTTGTTCACAAGTCAAGCCAAGAGAGAATGTCAATATCATCAAGCCATGTAACATAAATAAATGTATTGCACAGCACACGGGTGGGCAGACAGACGGTGGATGGATGGATAAGCAACAAAGAGGAAACGGAATTAGGCGAAACAGACACTTGGGTGCAGCTAATTCGCAGGAAGAACAGCACGTAATAGAATGTTGTTAAGACGATAATGTAACAAAACACACACGGAAACACTTGTGCAGGAGTAGAACATATAACTCAAGAAAAATACTCTCACAATGAGCATGAAGAAAATAAAGTCCACTGAAAGAGAGCGAGAGAGAGAGAGAGAGATCGCAGGTATTGAATGTATTCTTGGTATGATTCATCGTTGGGAATTATGATGTCGCACAATCAAATGCTGCCTAAAACGTTAAACGAACTTGCAAAGAAGCAGTGAAGTCAGCAAATCAACCACTGGAGATAGTCTGTAGGCCGTCCAGCACACCAACAAACACCAGGTTGGCATCTTCGATATGCGCAACGTCTTCACCACAAAATTATCTAGTGAACTTAAACGTAGAAAGTTCAGCATGAATTTTGAAAAGGGTGACGGCTTTATGTCGAAACATCCACTGCTTCATACATGTTGCTAATCAGCGTTTGTTTTCTATGAAGCAGCACATTTATCGTGTTCAAATATCAAAAAAATGATAAATATAGGTGGATTCAGGGAGGCCTGAGGGGCACGTTCCCCAGTAGACCTCTGGTGTGCCCCCAGACGTTTTTGAATAGACCCCTATCACCATGTCCCCAAAACCTTTGGAATATTTCCCCTTTTGTGTTACATTTATGATTCCAGTAAGTGCTGAAGTTACGGTGAGGCGGTGGCAAAAAAATTTCAACACACCCCCTCCCCCCGTTTTCCGATGATCAGCACGACTACGGAGTCGTGCTGAAGGTCCGACTCAGACAACCAAATATAAATATCCGTCAGCCGCCACTGAAGGTTTTGGGCCCCCCAGACTACCCTCTCTGGACCCACCTCTGATAAGTGTCAGAACGCAAAGGTAAGTCAGAATCTTCCAGCTGAGCAAACGGCGCGCCAATTCCATATAAAAACCTCACAAAAGTCACATAGGGCTCTATCTCGCCAGAACTACTCCATGGCTCGGCCAACTGTTGTACGACAGAACATTACCATTTTGGTTGCTCTTGACAACTTCCAAATCTTAGTGTGGATCTCAAACAGCGGGCCAGGGTTTGTGGAAACGCTGGCAGACTCAAGTGAATCCAGGGGGTCTGGGGGCACGTGCCCCCCTAGACCTTTACAATTTTGCGTGTCCGTAGACATTTTTGAATGGGCCCACGTGACAGTGGCCCCCATAGCTTGTTTGAAATGTGCCCCCGGTCAGGTTACAATAAGGTGAAATTACGCCCGCTGACGCAGTGGCAAAATATTATTCGACAGCCTCCACCCCCACCCCCCCACCTTCGATATCAGTCCAGCCAGCCGTAAGCCTGCGAAGAAGCTGAAAATGCAGCAGCAACAAATTTTCAACAGCACCCCCCCATCTTTTTCAAACATTTTCCACACCATTTGGTTCAGCTGCCAGTGGAGGTTGTTGTGCCCCTCCACCCCCCGACTCGCTTTCTGTATCCGCCCCTGAGATCTGACCCTGTTATAACATTTCTCAACTTAAGCCAAGTGAGAATGTCAAAATCATCAGACCACATAAAGTTATAAATAAAGAGGTGGTACATTATACAAGTAGGACATAGTAAGAGTCGCCATGAGTTTGATGTTGACTCATAATCCATGTCTAGTGTCGCTAAAGCTAAACTATCATTGGCCATTTTGTACTAGAAAAATAGTAAATATAAGAATTCAAATATTAAGACAAACAGCAATTTTACCTACATAACTGTATTTTTATGTATTTACATTAACACACATGCACTGAATTAACAGTGACAATAAAACACACATGCACTGAATTAACAGCGCCATTAACACACACATGCACTGAATTAACAGTGACATTAACACACACATGCACTGAATTAACAGCGCCATTAACACACACATGCACTGAATTAACAGCGCCATTAACACACACATGCACTGAATTAACAGCGCCATTAACACACACATGCACTGAATTAACAGTGACAGTAGAACCCAAAACAAACATCTACTAAGTTCTATGACAATAACTAAAGTTTACAACAGTAGGTGCAATAGGAATACATTGACCAAATGCTAAAGATTCTACATAAGACCAAGTCTTTGGTACATATAACACCCACCCTCATGCATTTGCACCTAAATTACGATATCATTCACACGCAGTAACTACTTCAATATAATAAACAGTCTCGGTTGAGTTTATACTATCAACCAGTGTAAGGACAGTATAGACAAGAGAATTTGTGAACGGGTGAAAACAACAGCATCAGACAAAGTTCTGTCAGCATATATTAGACTAGGATATTTTCTGATAGCTATTAGAAAACCACAATCTTAGGCACGAATTGTTTCTAACAATAATTTTAACAGTGACATCCCTGCCGTGAGGAATTTGTAGTTGTTAAGACCAGAATGCGCTGTTAATCAACAAACCTTAAAGTAGCTGACAACAGTTTGGAAAAATGTGATAATATGCAAGTTCACATTCAACAGTGCAATAACTACAAAACAAAGAACGAACAAAGATTTCTCCACAAATCACCATACACTACACTACACTGTTGTCTGGCAGATGGAAACATACCTGCATCCTGCTGAGAGAGAGCACTCTGGATACGCACAGAGTGGTCGCACAAATCATATTTATTAGGGACGGTCTTATAAGTACACAAAGTCGAAACAAACTGTTCTGTGTTTAGTATTGGATCAATCCCCCACCCACTATTACGTGGAGGGGGACATGCGATTTTTACGATCCAAAATAACTACTAGCATAAATTTACATTCACGTTTCACTTGCAAGGTGGCACCACTGTAGCAATTGAATTCCTGCATGATATGTGGCGACAACCAAATGACCCCCCAATGTATTTTGGAACTGTGCAAATTTATGCGGCTGTTGCTTATCGGTTGTCACCCAGCAAAGACCGACAGAAAATGACAATGACTTACAATAAAAGATAAGTTCTTATATAGCACAGTATCCAGTCCTCGGGAATGCTCAAAGCACTTTACACTTTACTCCCTGGCAGACCTGTTTAATCAAACACCATCTCGACTTCTCTGGGAAGCATCCAGCCACGCTGCAATTAATGTACGAAGACTATTCGTACACGAATATCCACCATTGTCTATAGCCATGTACTCATTCATACAGCTGAGTGGACTGGAGCAACGTAGAGTGAACGAACTTGCCCAAGGTTCGACACTGCAGCACAGAATTCGAACCTGGGTTCTCTCGGTCGAGAGTCCGAAGCTCATGCCACTGCACCAGTGTGCTCTATACGGTGTGGAACTTGGAAGAGTACACATGCTTTGAGAGCGTACCATAATCAGAGAAACTAAGAAAGGAAATAGTTTATGGACAACGTTCCAGTGTGGTGATAGTGGAGAGATTCCAATGCCATCTCCTACTTCCTTTGGCAATTAAACACCATTAGAATTTTTTAAATAAATTAATGTGTAATAATTGTATGACTTTATCCAGAAACTAAGCTCTGGACACTTAGTTTTCAGTCAACATAGTCTCAGACATTCCTGCAACATCAATCAATACAGAACATAATAATGCAACGAAATAAATAATTAACAGCCCTACTAATGATAACATTAAAGCATTTTATTACTTTTCAACTGTTAGGTGTTTGCCAAAAATGTAATTCTACTGGTGTAACTGTTTGCTTAGCACTGCCAAGCGTAACACATACTGGTTTCCAATCTTAATATAAGTACCTTAAAATCTCAGTACATTCAAGTCAGAAACTCAACAATCACTGCATTAATAAATAAATATTTTACTATATTATGTAACCTGTTGGTGTGATATCACAGACAAAGAAAACGTCAAGTTTGCATTAATTCTCAAATCTAAATTACATCTTCCTTAACTTAAAAAAAAAAATTTAAAGCCATGTTTTTAAAACAATGTTAACTGCAAAACTGACCACTGTTGCAAAGGAGTTATGTTTACATTATATATATATAATATGTATACATATATATATATTAATTATTGCGACTCGTCTACATTTAAAAGTTAGATTTCCAACAATTATAAACTAGGGTAATTATTTAATAGTCAACTCATTATTCTGATTAATGATAGCTATTTTATGTCAAAAAGTTGAAAATCGAAACATCAGTGTCAGCATAATGTATTTTGTATTTAATTATTTAAAGTCGTTAAGCCTTAATCTGCTTAATGATAGCCATTATATTAAGACTGCCGGCGTTATGTTTATACGACAATTTTTTTCAATGTCACAATGTTCTAAACCAAAATGTGGTGACGAACAAAATCATTGATGTTATATTATTTATTTGCATACAAAATGAACCTCCTACACCCAAGTTAATGCAAACTGGCATCACACAACACTTCTAAAAACAACCACTGAACAACAATGTTAGGTCTGAACTGATTCAGACCCATCGCTAGTTACGCACATTAACAAATGATCAGTGCTCCATTTAAGGAAACAATTCGATGATTATTGTTGTGAATATTTTGTTTTCAGCAATATGCTCATTCCTACTTAATTTAATTGACACTTGGGCAATTTTGTTCATCCCTCTTTCAGATCGTTCTTCCGGAACAGACATTAACCATTGTTGGTCTCTTCTCCCAGTTACCTATGCCTGAGGAAGTAAAATATTTCACTTAGGGAAACGGAAACAAATTGTATGGACTCACAGAGTCAACGGTCTCAATCTACACAAACCCTCACAGGCGCTGCATTAGCTGCTGGCAAAACACTTGCTCCGATATTGGATTAAGTGCCATAAATGCCTAGTTCAGGTGGATAGCAATGCTACGTAAGACCAGATATTATTTAATGAGATCTGTCTGACCATGTTTTAACAGCACAACGTAAATACTGACTAATACATTCCTGTATGCATGCACATTACAGTGGCCTTTAAAGACGGAAATGTTTTAATTCCTGGCTCACACACACCAAATGTACACGTTTTGGCCCAAGAGGATTGTACGCAAAATTATTTAAATTTTCGTGTATTGTCAGAGGTCATTCTGTGGAGTTTGAGTTTTCACCATACATAGGCCCGATGTACAGAATCAGTGCTCCACTAAGTAATCAGATAAGCTGTTTGAGGATAGATAGATTTTGAAGATGCAGAAAGACTGGGCAACAGAAGATGATAAAAAAGGAGGCAGAGTTTGTCAACAGGTTGGAGGACCTTTTCAACATCGCTAAAATGGATGCCACGAAACTGATCAAAATCACATCGCTAAAATGGATGCCATGAAACTGATCAAAATCACAAAAGGCAGAGCCTTCCTCCTTGCTCAAAAGATAAAGACCTTTGTGCGCTCTAAATATACAGATTTTAAAATAATTTTGCACACAATGCTCCTGGCCCAAAAGGAACGCATCTAGGCGAGAACCAGGAATTTAGAAACTTCCAATTTTAAGGACCACCCCAATGCACGTGACTGATTCAGATACAAAATGTATTTGTTCAAGTGGCTGTATCATGTCTCGTAGACCATCCGAGCGAGAGGATACCGGATGAAGAATGCCAGCAGAGTGCAGCACACCTGGAAACAGATACATGTCACTATAGATTTGTCAGTGACAAACAACTCACTTCTCTGTAAACCCGAGTTGCTTCACTGTATCATTTACTCTCTACTTCAACTCCCTTGTTAAGAAAGAACACATTGGAAACTTTAAATGAAGGGACAATGATATACAACCAGTGTACAAATTACTCAGCTACACATCCACGGTGTATAGTCAGTGGAGTTTTGTTTCATTAAAAAGCAGGAACCAGTCAACATGATGGTTTGTTTATTGTGTCTGTGAGCTCAGGTACCTGTGGATATCAGAACCAATCAGCATGATGGTTTGTTTGTTGGGTCTGGGAGCTCAGGTACCTGTGGATATCAGAACCAATCAGCGTGATGGTTTGTTTGTTGTGTCTGTGAGCTCATGTACCTGTGGATTTCAGAACCAGTCAACATGATGGTTCGTTTGTTGGGTCTGGGAGCTCAGGTACCTGTGGATATCAGAACCAGTCAGCATGATGGTTTGTTTGTTGAGTCTGTGAGCTCAGGTACCTGTGGATATCAGAACCAGTCAGCATGATGGTTTGTTTGTTGGGTCTGGGAGCTCAGGTACCTGTGGATATCAGAACCTGTCAGCATGATGGTTTGTTTGTTGAGTCTGTGAGCTCAGGTACCTGTGGATATCAGAACCAGTCAGCATGATGGTTTGTTTGTTGTGTCTGTGTGCTCAGGTACTTGTGGGTATCAGAACCAGTCAGCATGATGGTTTGTTTATTGTGTCTGTGAGCTCAGGTACCTGTGGATATCAGAACCAATCAGCATGATGGTTTGTTTGTTGGGTCTGGGAGCTCAGGTACCTGTGGATATCAGAACCAATCAGCATGATGGTTTGTTTGTTGTGTCTGTGAGCTCATGTACCTGTGGATTTCAGAACCAGTCAACATGATGGTTCGTTTGTTGGGTCTGGGAGCTCAGGTACCTGTGGATATCAGAACCAGTCAGCATGATGGTTTGTTTATTGTGTCTGTGAGCTCAGGTACCTGTGGATATCAGAACCAATCAGCATGATGGTTTGTTTGTTGGGTCTGGGAGCTCAGGTACCTGTGGATATCAGAACCAATCAGCATGATGGTTTGTTTGTTGTGTCTGTGAGCTCATGTACCTGTGGATTTCAGAACCAGTCAGCATGATGGTTTGTTTGTTGAGTCTGTGAGCTCAGGTACCTGTGGATATCAGAACCTGTCAGCATGATGGTTTGTTTGTTGTGTCTGTGAGCTCAGGTACCTGTGGATATCAGAACCACTCAGCACAATGGTTTGTTTGTTGTGTCTGTGAGCTCAGGTACCTGTGGATATCAGAACCAGTCAGCATGATGGTTTGTTTGTTGTGTCTGTGTGCTCAGGTACTTGTGGATATCAGAACCAGTCAGCATGATGGTTTGTTTATTGTGTCTGTGAGCTCAGGTACCTGTGGATATCAGAACCAGTCAGTGTGATGGTTTGTTTGTTGTGTCTGTGAGCTCAGGTACCTGTGGATATCAGAACCAATCAGCATGATGGTTTGTTTGTTGGGTCTGGGAGCTCAGGTACCTGTGGATATTAGAACCAGTGAGCATGATGGTTTGTTTGTTGGGTCTGGGAGCTCAGGTACATGTGAATATCAGAACCAGTCAGCATGATGGTTTGTTTATTGTGTCTGTGAGCTCAGGTACCTGTGGATATTAGAACAAGTCAGTGGAATGGTTTGTTTGTTGTGTCTGTGAGCTCAGGTACCTGTGGATATCAGAACCAATCAGCATGATGGTTTGTTTATTGTGTCTGTGAGATCAGGTACCTGTGGATATCAGAACCAGTCAGTGTGATGGTTTGTTTGTTGTGTCTGTAAGCTCAAGTACCTGAGGATATTGGCTCTATAGACGTTTAATATTACTGATGGGTGTGTATTGGCTGTGATTTTGGCAAAATCATTTAGGATAATTAAAAATCGGAAGTTACACACAATGTAATGGAGAGGGCATATAGTAATTTGAACCAATGCAAAATGCTTCATTTTTTCTTGGCTCTGCTAACTTATGAGAACACCCCTTCGTAGGTTATTTTAATAAACTGTCTGCTGTTGATTCTCAGTGAATGTGTCTACATTGTATAGTCAACAGGGGCAATTTCATTACATGCAAAAAATCACTATCCTTGAATTAGAGATTTAATAATTTAAAGTCAGCCTGTGTAAACGTTCATGATGGCCATGCGACATGATGATGCCAAATAATTAAATTCAGTTTCACCAATATTTAGTGCATCTTGTTAAAAAAGCAAAATTGTTTGGCTGACAACATTAGAAGTTTATAACAGTGCTGTTCCTTCCTCGATCAAATATAACTTTTCGTTCACATAATTTGTGCGAGTGAAACATGAAAACCATCAAACCTGTATGATGAGGAGATATATTGTCAATGAGGCCTCGTGCATTGGCCCGAGTATATTCAAGGCAAGATTAATCACTGTCATATTGCTGCATTCTATTATGTCCTCCTTGTCTTTCTTGCTCTCTCGCACATGTACGAGACGAAGCAGGCGGAATACCCTCACAATCAGCCAACCAACAAAGCCGAGTTGGCTGCGTTTCATGACTGTGTAACTCATGTGCAGTTTGTCTGTCTGACTGTTATATCTGAAAACAAGACATACCAGTACAGGCCATTGGCGCCAACCCTGATGTTGCAGTTCATTATGGATGTTGCTCCACAAAGGCTTAGCCAGAGACCCATCTGCCAGTCTTCAAGACTGGCAGATGCACTAATTACAACTACAAGACTGGTGCCATTTAGAGGGGGCCAGCTGGTCACTAAAATTTAGGTAACTAATAGTTCTAAGTCTTGAGGGTGACATTAATGACAACCATTGACACAACAGGCGGCGAAACAAATCAAATGGATCAGTATTAATTAAATAAATGGCTCAAATGATTGACATGAAAGGCTGCCACGCAAGCCATTCATGAGCTAAAAGGCACTCTTTTGATTAATTCAAGACTGGCAAATCAAATTATCTGGCTATGGCCCTGCTGCTCCAGTTACAATTATTGTAATTAATTAATCAAAACTGTAATGCAGGATTACCACACAATTACTCGCATACACACCGTCACATGTGATCGACCACAGCAAACTCGGTATTCTGCACACGAGCAAAAAATAGCCATCGTGTCACGTAATTTTGTATTTAGGCAGAAATGCAAATTTTATAATTCCATCTTTCAGTATCCGGGTTAGTATCATGGACAAATAATCTAATACTAATAAAATATATGCTTTTTACTAACTCGCAGATTAAAAAGCAATCAACACTAAGGGGTCAAACTGATCTTGTTTCTCAAAATATAACTGTTTTAAAGTTTCCTTCAATACCCATTTTGCTGAGACATGTCACAGATACATCGGTAGTGGGTTGTGGGTAGATAATTACCCTTCTATTTAAAAAATAAGCTCTCTGACTAAATTTTTTTAGTACATTTTCTTAGTTCACACATGTCATGCTACCTGTATGAAGCAGCCCAAATGGGTCCCAAATTTATTTTAAAAGTATACTAGAATGACCTTGGCAAGCGATGTCGGGGGCACGGCACAAGGTGAAAGAGCTGCGGCACAGAGAAGATGAAGTTGAATGTTTGCGGAATAAAGAAGAGCAACATCGTCTTGCTGAAGTGCCCGAGAATCGCGACGACCGCAAACGTCATTCCCGCAAAGTAGCAGAACGTGTCCCCCACAAACACTCTGGATGGGTACCTACAGGAAGTGACATCACAGTTAAGAGTGAATACGACATATGAACACGTCATGGGCTATTTGAAAAACAAGTGGAAATCCTGCACAGATTAAGAGAACCCGATTTTGAATTCTCTTGTTGCCGTTTCAAGGCTTTGCAATTTTGTTCACTCCAAATTGCTTCAGGTCATTGTGCTGTATAAATGAATACCTGGCTAGAGGCTACGGGCAGTGATGGATATACATTTATATGTGAACAAATAGTCTTCACACAAATAGTCTTCAAACATAGTTACAGCACGGCTGAATACTTCCCAGAGAAGTTGAGATGGTGTTCGAGTGAACAGTTCTGTAAGAGGGTGAAGTGTAAAGTTTTTTGAGCATTCCTAAGGACTGGATACTGCGCTATACATAAGAACTTACCCAACTACAAGTAGTACAGACAAAATATAAATTGAGGCATCCTGAAGTTTCAGGCCATCAGTTGTCTGGATATTTTCTTAATATCACTGAATCAAAACTGTAACAAGTGTCTAAATGAAGCCTGTTTGCTTCTCAAAATTTTATATAATAGGTTTGAAGCGTCAAACATATCGCAACACTTAGCATACAGCCTACTACAAGTGTAAGTTATGTCATATGTAGCTGCAATAAGTTTCACGTGGTGCAAAGTTGCCCATTAAGTGCAGCGTGTTTCTTGGCATTCCAGCATGTCATGTCTGAGTGATTTTCCACTGGCGGACGTGTTCCTACATGTCAACTACCGGGTACTGTAAAACGACTAGGGTTTATCCTGTACTATTAACTTATAACTGTTCTTCCATGTGGACATTATATCGTCTGTAAAACTTAAGCATGTCTGTTGTGAAACAACATCAACAAACCTACAAGTACAGTAGTTACTAATGGACGCCGTTCTATCCAAATTTTATGTATATGTATCAATCTGCATGCGATACTTAAAAAGTATGGCGAATGTTCTATAGTGTTCTGAAAAATGCTGACTAGTTGAATGAGACCTTGTAAGACCATAACATTGTAACCACAATACATATATACAGATTAGTCAGTTAATAGAACGTTGCCGAATGCTGGAAATAACCAGAAAGATGTGACCGACTGATAAGTTACGGAACTAATCGTATGTAGAGCAAAAACGTATTGCTGAAACTGTTTGCTGTTTGCAATGTCTCAGTAACTTACCAATTGTGCATGAGCAGAGCGAGACAGACAGAGGCGAAGGGCAGCAAGAAGTAGAGGGAGAAAAGATGCGCTTCACCAAAATCACCTGCAGACAATAAATAGTTGCCATTAAATACAACACTTCTGACACAACAAACTCACATTTATATACACAAATATACTAAAAGTTGTTATGTCACTCTGCTGAATCACAAGATTTCATAGTTCATAATCTCCTGACATACAAAGAACAAACAAAACCTATTCTTATAGTATGCTTTACCAATTAACGGATCCGCTATGTCAGTTTGATTAGGTCACAAAGAAAATTATGCGTGTGACTTCTGTGAAGCTTTGTCTTTGCCAACAACGTTGATACAGTTATACATGTGAATTAAGTCACTATTGTGGTATGACATCTTGTAGATCAAAAATTCCCGCATACAGTTGTTACTTTAAAAACTTTAGTTTTTGTTATAAAAATCTTTGGGTGCCAGAATTTCAACAAAATTTACAATGCAATGTCTAAATGCCACAGGTCCTCGGCATCCATTTTTATGACTTGATGGAGCTTTTAGTAAGCAACACGTCACGTGATGGATAGGTCAATTGCATCAATTATAACTGTACAGGGTGACATGATACCAAACACCGAACTGACCACCGATTTCAATGAAGTTGAAGACTGTGACAGAGAGGGCAATGATGAGACTCTGACCAGCCTCAATGCCATTGATGCCTGCGTGGATGTTGATGGCATTCGTGCAGAAGATGGCCAACATGCCCATGTAGATGTAGTACAAGATACCTGCAGGAACAGCACGATGGACATAATGCTAAGAATGTCAAGACATGAATCAGACATCTACCCAAGGCTATCAGATATTACATTTTACAACTTGTTCAAATTTGTCTAAAATATGGCAACATTCATTATTTGTTATTACGGGTCTTCTCCCATTACAGTCACGATGTGAAGAACATGGGTTTTGCATATGCAATTCCTAGGAATTTCCTACACGAATTGCATCAAGTAATGAATGAATTTGAGATTTAAATGTTAAAAACAGTAGAATAAGCCACGAAGATTTAAAAAATGTTTGTGTAAAATTAATAAATAATAAAATATTCATGTCATTAGTGTCAATAAAATTTTCAAACAACATACATGCACCTTGAATTTAGTGCTAATCCGGTTTCTTGGTTATTCATACTGGGTATATTTACCTCTCAATAAATATACCCATCATACATGCACATCTAGTGTTATATAGCTGTATAGTTTTTTCCACAGATTCTATAAAACAACAGAAGGTTCTGGAAACAATTCAACTGTTGCTTTGCAAGTACAATAAATGCAACAACAGAGACAGGGCTTGAGGAATAAGCAAACATTTGATGAAACAGTACGTACCTATGTGTATACTGTATCCAAACAGTACGTACCTATGTGTATACTGTATCCAAACAGTACGTACCTGTCTATACTGTATCCAAACAGTACGTACCTGTCTATACTGTATCCAAACAGTACGTACCTATGTCTATACTGTATCCAAACAGTACGTACCTATGTGTATACTGTATCCAAACAGTATGTACCTATGTGTATACTGTATCCAAACAGTACGTACCTATGTCTATACTGTATCCAAACAGTACGTACCTATGTGTATACTGTATCCAAACAGTACGTACCTATGTCTATACTGTATCCAAACAGTACGTACCTATGTGTATACTGTATCCAAACAGTACGTACCTATGTCTATACTGTATCCAAACAGTACGTACCTATGTCTATACTGTATCCAAACAGTACGTACCTATACTGTCTATACTGTATCCAAACAGTACGTACCTATACCTATGTCTATACTGTATCCAAACAGTACGTACCTATGTGTATACTGTATCCAAACAGTACGTACCTATGTGTATACTGTATCCAAACAGTACGTACCTATGTCTATACTGTATCCAAACAGTACGTACCTATGTCTATACTGTATCCAAACAGTACGTACCTATGTGTATACTGTATCCAAACAGTACGTACCTATGTGTATACTGTATCCAAACAGTACGTACCTATGTGTATACTGTATCCAAACAGTACGTACCTATGTCTATACTGTATCCAAACAGTACGTACCTATGTCTATACTGTATCCAAACAGTACGTACCTATGTCTATACTGTATCCAAACAGTACATACCTATGTCTATACTGTATCCAAACAGCCATCGCACTGGCACAGGAACAATTATGATGGTCAGATTGAAACTAACAAAGTAAACCATGAGCAGAGGCAATGTCGCCATCATTGGCATGAGCAGCTTGTGGCGCCACCTAAGGTCAAGGACGTCATCGGCAAAGCCCAGGAAGATCATACAGCAGATGGAGAGTAGGGCAGCCAGGTATTTGACGTACTGAAAACACAAATAGGGTTTGGCTAGTACATGACTTCATGTACAAAAAATGTGCCAAGAGGCCCTGAAGTCCTTTGGACTATATTGTGAGTTTGTAATTATTCATGAAATGGTTTTTGGTGAATCACAGTTACAGATCATTAAGGGTTATGATGGAAGTAAAATGTTGACATGTTTAGTGGAGACTATATGCATACTAGTGAAGATACACCTGGAAGTAAAATATTCAAGTAGACCGTTTTGTGAATATTGTATATATTAGTTAATGTGTTATTAAAAATATTATAGAATTTTATCCCGATACTCTGCTATTTTGGCCGATTAGATTATAGAAACCTTGCAGGACAGTTTGTGAGCTGCAGTATCATATGCAGCATACTTAAAGGTTGTTTAAGAAAATGTGCACACATTTTTGTTCTCATTTTGCCCCTACCACCCTCCCCCAAAATGGAAAGAAGAAAGACTTGAACTATAATAAAACTTTATTTGTTCACAAGGTACATTACATAGCATGCATTTTGACTTTAAAATAGTAGCAATTAATTACATAATACTGACTGAGTTGGAGTGAAGTAATAGCTGCAACATGTATAGTAATATTCCTTATAATTTTGGCTAAATATGCTTTAACCTTTTCGAGTATACCTAAGTTATTTTACATATTATTTTATACCTAAGTTATTTTATTTTAATCCTAGATCATATCGTTATATTGCATTGATAATTAATAATAATAATAAGAAGAACACTTATACAGCGCCATAAATCTAGATAAATCCATTCGGAGGCACTTAGAATACATAATTATATATATATATATTTATATATGCAGAAGATTAATAAGTTACATAAAATTAATAATATTAAATTAGTTAAAATAAATGACAATATATACATAGATTAAAAAAAAGTTACAGCTAAAGATGATCGCTAAAATTAAAGGTATATTGATAACAAATCAGTAAAGATTGTGTAAAATTAGTTTAAAAACATGTACAAGATAATAAATAATTTAAAAAATAAATAAACTGACTGGTGGCGCCTATGTTGTGTAAGCAACCCGGAAAAGATGGGTTTTCAAGTCTTTTGAAAGTCACAAGGCAACAGGTTGTCTTCATCTTGCTTGGAAGTGAATTCCATAGTTGTGGAGCAGATACCGAGAAAGAAATGTCGCTGTATTGACTGTGAGATGGTGGCATGTACAAGTCATTCTTTGTAGTTGAATGCAACACTCGAGTAGCTCTTTGGTCATGGAGTAGGTCGGTGATGTCAGCTGGTGCCAGTCCGTGTTGAGCACGAAATGTCAGTAGCAGAATTACGTAATGAAAGCATTGCTTCACAGGAAGCCAGTGCAGTTTCTTGAGTACTGGTGTGACATGGTCCCATCTGTGGCAGCGGACCACCAGCCGAGCAGCTTGTTGATTAGGCAGTCGGGGATGTCATATAGCAGACAGCTCGCATAGTCAATTCTCTATACAACAAGAGAGTACATAAGACGGACTGCGGCTTTCTGTGTTAGGCACGATCGGATCAACGCAATGTTCCTCAGATGATAGTAGGCTACACAGCATATGTGCTTTACATGACATTTCCGATTCGAATACAACGTCGATGTTTCTGGCAGTAGGACTTGGCGTTATGTTGCAGTCGCCAATTTTGATCACAGTGATGTGATAATTATGTCTATTGCTGTTTTAAAGT
Source organism: Paraescarpia echinospica (assembly GCA_020002185.1). Classification (NCBI taxonomy): domain Eukaryota; kingdom Metazoa; phylum Annelida; class Polychaeta; order Sabellida; family Siboglinidae; genus Paraescarpia; species Paraescarpia echinospica. Next base: position 18,716,600 of record CM034540.1, read on the forward strand.
TTCTCAGGTTCTGCCAGTGCAGTAGGGATTCCCATTACACATTATAGTTACAGCCCACATGGAGGCATTCTGTTTAATACTAGGACAATGGCATGCTGTGAGCCAAGGCTAGTCCAATACTCAGATTTACAGCTGGCCGCTCCATTCAGCCATCCCAGTGATAAGGGCAAAGTCCACTATCCAGTTATAAATAGAGATCAATGGCTGCACGAGGCTTACAGCAGTTGGGAAACAGCAAGAAAATTTTGCATTTTGGGGTGCCCCGAGAATGATTCAATCAAATACAGATTTCTTGTGTATAGTGGCACTACGACATGAAATGTCTATGCAAAATCAGAGAAAAAGTTACTGAAGAGTTTTTGAAAAAAATAGGCAAAATGTGAATATGTACCAGTTACAAGGGCCCTGGGGGCCCTTAGAATGATTCAATCAAATACAGATTTCTCGTGCATAGTGGCAATACCCTAAGATACGTCTATGCAAAATTAGAGAAAAAGTTGCTGAACGGTTTCTGAGATATGGCAGCTAACGGCGCACAGTGGATGGCACACGGCGGACACAGGGTGATGACATAAGTATGTTGGACCTTCGGCACAAAGGACTAAATAATAACTATTTAAAGAATTTCACCAAACATGTTTCTGCCTTACAAGTGGTAATGTAAAAGTTTAAACTAAACCTGTTTCTGTGATTTAGGTTGTAACCAATTTAAAAGGCAACAAAAAACAGGTAAACATGGCTTATTTATCAGGGCTTTTTACCAGAACAGGAATTCATGGTGTGTTTGCTTTTTATACTGACATACTCTATTCCTGTCTATACCAAGAAAATGTATAAAGGATTTAATATATAATTTTGAACTTTTAAACTTTGAAATAAAGATAAATGATGTTTTCTTGTCATTTACGAAATGTTGTATCCAGTCCTCAGAGCTGTTCTAACTCTTCAAAGAACTTTTATTAAAATGTCATCACCGGCAGACTTGTTCATTCCAAAATCAAACTAACATCACTGAGAAGTATTCAGCCATGCTGCAATTACTGAGTTCATAATTATCGAGTTCACATATATTATATTCACCATTTTGAATCAGCAGCAAAATAATTAAAACCCTAATGCTCTTGAGTCGGATATTCTCACCACTGAGCTATTGCACCCGAAATCAAAATTGTCACCATTTACTACATTAATAACCTAAATTTGGATCACCATAAGTGCATTTCCTCTGAGGCGCCGAGATCCACTCACTTCTTTCAATGTTTTCTCACTTTGTTGGACCTTGGACCATGTCATCTGCCAATTGGTGAGTTATTAAAAAACAACACTAGTTATTTAGTGTTATTTACTCATGTTTTTCATATGCTATGCTTTTCTGGAGGGCTATTCTCCTACCACCTAGGCGAACAGAACCGATTGGTGATCAATTCACTATACGACTTACTTACTTAGACTTAGTTCCTCCTGTTCCTTTTAGGACATCGGGCAACGAGCTTTCTCCATATATCTCTCCATCTTTCGCAATTTTTTCAGCCTCATTCCAAGTAATTTCCATTTTTGCCAGATCTTCTTTAAATGTCTTTTGCCAGGTCATAGTCGGCCTTCCTCTCCTTCTGTTACCACCTTCAGGCACCCACTCCATCGCTACATGTACTCTCTTGGTAAACATAGGATATGACCCGCCAGTCTCCGTCGTAGAGACTTAACTATGTCATGCAGTCTATCCAGATCTGCCCTCCTCATCGCTTCTTCATTGGTGATGTGCTTTCTCGGAGCCTCTCCATGATATGCCCAATATGAACCGGAAGCATCGCCGGTGGAATGTGTCTAGTTTTTTTTATATCCTCACCATATTCTTCCACCGGCATATATCGCTGTTGGTATTACGATTGACATGTAAAGTTTTATGTCCTTTCTGACGGTGGTACTGAACCAGTTCACTACATGACACCAAAGTAAATGAGTGATTTGTTGCTCTATGGGTGGATAAAGCTAGTTTTTTAAAATAATGACATTGTTGTCGGAACGTGGTGAATATATTCAACCAGATCTCGAGCCTCGAACATGACATTGGGAAACAGCGGAATAGGGTTGGAGATTTTTCATGGTTCAAAGGTGTTAGTGTTGGACATATTTCGCAGTTCGATCGAGGGAAGATAGTGTTTGGGATTTTTTTGCAGTTCAAGGGGGGCAGTGTTGAAGATTTGTTTGCAATCGACTGCAAAATTATGCAGTTGCAGCTTAGATTTTGCATGACAGGAGTTGGTGCACATTTTTTGGGAGCCTCCAACTGCACTACCCTTGCCTGTCACCAAAAACATCAACAAAATATTGGGGGTTTCGAGCTTCAAAATTCTAAATACCACCCGTTCTGATGCCTATGAATCAACAATGTAACTTGTGTATCATTCTGTTGCATTCTCACCTCATGAAATGGAAACTGGCCATTCTCTAAACCAAGATTCTTATAAAAGGCAATTGGTATGAACATGAACATTATCATCAAGAAGACTGCGCCCACGACCACGCCTTGAGCTTCAGGTCTGAAAAGAAACAACAGTTACTGCGCGATTATTCGCATAGCTTTCATAATTTACTGATCGTCAAACACATATAATAAAGACTAGTTCCTCCAGTTTCAACATAGATGCAAAACTGAGGTTACAGTTATGATGAAAATGACATGCTTTAACTAATGGAAGGGAGTTAGCTAATGAAAAGAGGAGGGTAGAAAAAAGAGGGATCTGGTGGGAACAGGAGAACAAGAGTGGGAAAATAAAAGGAGTGGAGATAGGTGGTGGTTACAGCAGTGCAAGATCAATGATGCAAGAAGGAAAACAAAACAAAAATTAAACACCCAGAATAAGACAGAGAACAACAACGCTGCATCAAATTTATAAATTTTTGTTGCATATATTTTGAAAAATTATCATTTGATTCATTCTATTTGGCCCGAAAAGATGAATGTTATAATTTAAACATTTTAGCAAAAATCTTTTCATATACTCAATTAAATGGTCTAAATATACACAGCATGATGTTACAAGCAAACAGGTCATTTGGCAATCCAGTTGATCACAACTATTTTGTGACAAACAACTGCCAGTGTTTATATATTATAGTAAACTGGCATGAGGGAAAGTGTTGAGTTGGTAAGTACTGCAGAACAGATTGTTTCATGAATAGTTCATGACAGGACAATTATACGACACTAATCTTTTGTGCAATCACATTACAAAATTACATCACCATTCCAATGTGTGCATTGGAATTTATGCAGGTGGACGGGGTGGTAAATTTGACTGCAGATGGAATTTTACTTTTGACACTGTTGTCAAGAAAGTTTCATGTATATTTGGGAAAAAAACAATAGACTATCACTATTAGATGATAATTTAAACATGATCAGATCAATTTAATTTAGGATTTTATAGGTCTCATGGATTGACACTGTTCGAGGCTTTGCCAACCCAAAGGTGTTCATCATATTTTAGCTGCTTCACTATTAAAATAATGCTGGTTTTGTTGCATACGTCACCAAATAAGATGTTTTGTACAAAAACGAAGTATAATGCCCAATGCCATAATAGTACAAGCAAGTGCATATTGTACCAAAAAAAGTACCATTCCTGTTTACGCAGTCAACATAGACTATAACGGGTGTCCATAATCAGAGACCTTTCTCTCCATGAAATTATGAGCAGGTATGCAGGGGTACCAATCTGTACTGAAGTCCACCACCCATCTCTCAAGTAATTAATTTACGGAGGCCATTGATTTACTCTATAAACAGACTAATATTTGGGCTGATGCAGGAATTGGTGGGCAATTGTATAATTGATTGATCAATCAGTTGATCAGTGCGTGGAAGCTACCCCTCTCATGCCTTACACAATTAATCACATTTGTCATTGAGATTTGCCTTCTAAAACAACGTAAGAAACAGAGTTTTCGATTGCACAGTTTCCACGGCACTGGGAATCCCTCATGTTAGGTGGCAACATTTTTCTTTCGACCTTTTTCTTTGGGAACAGGTGGCCGACAACTTGTGCTCATTGGCAAGCGATGGCACATAGATCAATCTTTGGCAGGCTAACTTACATTTTAAGTTTGCTATTAGATTCTGTACGAGTGGTCGGATAAGTACGCTTGTTCATGTCAATTCCGTATAAGTTTGCTCTAATAAACATATCACCTAATTTATTAATTAACCTATATGACAACATGAATCCAAATACTGATAGCACAGCATTGACTGCTAAGACTATTGATGTTCTAGTTATTTCCATCTTTATGTTAGGCGCTATTTTCGAAGATTTCTTAGCCTTGTAGTTGTACGTGGATTTATTACACACAGTCCACCATGCTGGATCTCATGTGACGAGGGAGGAAATGCGAGAACTAACGATTGTACAGCGATTGGCTGAGTAAAATTGCGGGAATAGAGGTGATTGGTTAAATTTCGAGCCTATCACGTGACCTATTCGCCTATATAAAAGGGGAAATCGCGGGAAAATTTGTAAATTATTTGAATTGTCGTGTGTGTTGCTGTACTTCATCTAATTATGTCTGGTCGTGGCAAGGGAGGAAAGGCAAAGGGAAAGTCCAAGACCCGATCTTCACGGGCCGGTTTGCAGTTCCCCGTTGGCCGAATTCACCGTCATTTGCGCCGAGGTAATTACGCTCAACGAGTTGGTGCTGGTGCCCCCGTCTATCTGGCCGCTGTGCTCGAATATCTAGCAGCTGAGGTCCTGGAGTTGGCGGGCAATGCAGCCCGTGATAACAAGAAGAGCCGAATCATCCCACGCCATCTGCAGCTTGCGATCCGCAACGACGAGGAGCTGAACAAACTGCTCAACGGAGTAACGATTGCCCAGGGTGGTGTACTGCCGAACATCCAGGCGGTACTTCTCCCGAAGAAGTCGAACGTTGGCGGCAAGAAGAGCAGCCAGAGCCAAGAATACTAATCCTGACGACTCCCGCGCGCGCGAACAATAACGGCCCTTTTCAGGGCCAACCAAGTTTACAAAAGAGTCTTGCTCCATTCGTGCGAATCTTGTATCACATGTATTATATTTTACTGCTTCCCTAGGGAAATGTGTTGTAAATTAATGATGGTCAGCAATAACTAAAACGTTAATATAATAACTAATAAGGTCCCTATTCAGCTTCAGGTCGTTCTATTAACTGACTAGAGTCTAGTCTGTTATTGTGGTTACAATGTAATGGTCATGAGGACTTATTCATCTATAGCCACCCTTTTTCAGAACATTATTTGCCAAACCGACCTTTATATGCTGGCACTGAGGATGGTCACTGCCAGGGTGCTTGTCCTTGTTGGTTCTTTTATGTCCCAAATTGAGACGGGACCGACATTAACCTGATCTCGGAGTCAGAGTGATGCTCAGTCCCCAATGTTGAGAGCCAGGTTTTTACACAAAATATCGTGCCTGCCCGGTCTGGGTTTCGAACTTGGAGCACTGGCATGTCAGGCGGATGCTAACAGTATTGGTGTTTTGGCATGTACAGTTATTTCAAAAGTCCAGAGTGGTAAATCTGTACTAAGTATTTGACCTCTAGCGTGTATATATCACCCTTCGTACTCAGGAATTCTTGCATGACAAGTGGCTGCCTTGTTTCACAAAGTATTCAGATTAATATTGATTTTGCAAAAAGTGCTAAATAGTATAAATATAAAGTACGTTAATATTGATGGTGGATGTTATAACATTTATTGTTATGTATTTTACTTAACGTGGTGCATAAGGTTGGGGTCAATTAATTTCAATCAATTCCAATTCCCACTCCAATTTGTTGCAATTCCTTTTGATCCAATTCCTTCTATAATTCCCGCTCCATTTCCACGTAACAAATCAACCATGTGCAATTAATGTGGTTCAAAAAAGTGTTCAAATATACACGACTTTACTGGTGGCATATTGACAGATAGATGATACTCTTGAGTGTTGAACACTGTTATGATGTATGTCAGGCAGGATGTATTTATACTGGCCAACCATCCTCACACCTTTGGCTAAGGCTAGCCTGTCTTCTTTGGTCTTGTAAGACCTGTTACACTAGGTCTAAAAGTCCTTTATAGCATTGTAGGGATCAGTGCCATTGATCCCTGATTTAGTGATTCATCAACCATGTGGCTGTGGCCTGAGTCTAAGCGTCTTTTCATGGGTGCGAATTGGCTATAACTTCCCAGTTCTGCAAACAATTCAAACTACCTTTGACATAATTATTAAAGCCAGTCTTGATCAGTGGGTCAAGACAAAGAAACCACAAGGCACGGGCATGAATAAATTAGTTGAAGTTCAGGCTATTTGAAGTCACTTAAGAAGATTTTGTTTCCAGATGCTCCATTTCTTTTCATTCAAATGCATGAGTTGATAACATAGCAGGCTAATAAAATATTGGCGTCACACAAAAATCAGATGCTCAATTCCTTTTCATTCAATTCCAAATCCTGCTCTAATTCCTTTCGTTCAAAATCTTCCAATTCCTTTTGGAATTGAGCCAGGCCTGGCGGTGCGTGCTGACACAGTGTGTAGAGTGTTGAACTTAGTCTAGAGATTTCGGGTTCGAATCCTCTCAGCCATTTCGAATCTTGGGCAAATTTGTTCACTCCATATTATGCCAGTTCACTCAGCTGTATGAATGAGTACCTGGCTAAAGACAGGGGTGGACATTTGTATACAAAGTCTGCACATAAATTGCAGCATGGCTGAATGCTTCCCAGATAAGTCGAGATGGTGTCCGATTGAACAGGTCTGGCAGGGAGTAATGTGTAAAGCGCTTTGAGCAGTCCTAAGGACTGGATACTGCACTACATAAGAACTGACCATTCACTGTTTAAAAACCCACTGAAATCATTGTCATCGCAATGCTAATAAATGTTATACTGTCAACATTTACACTTATTTTATTTCTTTTGGTAATGAATATAATTTCTGGTCACCATAAAACAATTGATGTTAATTCTTGCTTACGTTTACCCCAACACACGTACTGTTGGAAGAATAGGCCAATACATTTTGAAAGGTTAACATTTTATATTTCGGTGTATTTTTAAATACAGTAGTGAACTCGGCAGTGGGATTCCTGGTATAAAGAATGTCCACTTCAAAAGTGTCAATGTGGTCCTGATAGGTAGAGTCCAGTATAACTGTTTACCTTTCTGGATAACTTTTACTGTGTGAATATCGGTTGACATCAAACATTTAGTATAATTTATTAATATGCAGATTGACCAATTTACATACGTGAAGTGACAGACCTGTTGTCGTTTCATGCAGACCATATTGATGTTAACATTGGGTCTTGGTCATAAACATTCAACTTCAAGTAACATTGTTTACACATCTTTTTGGCCTTTCAATATACCCCGTTGTACACTAACAGTTTTTAGCCGAGTCCTTGTCGAGAGCTGCGACCATTGACAAAGTTTAATGTTATCTGGTGCTGCGAATGAGTTTCTCAGTTTCTTGGCCGTCATCTTTTCGTCTTCCTATGGGTGTGTGTGACAACGCATCTAATAACACAACTTCTGGAGGGAACAGGTGCAAGCCTTGGGTGCAATTTTGCTAACCTCTTGAATTGTTCGAGACACGTTGCAAGGGCAGACTGATTGCAAAGTGTACAACTGTATATACTTGGTGCAACTACAGCCTATCATGTTTTAGGCTTCTTGTATTCAAAAAAGTTAGGAATCATCTCAGAACGTCAATGTCTGATATCATACAAAATTACTTTCATTTGGGGGAGGGGGGCTCAGAGGTTTCATCTGTTGTCGGACATCGATATTTTATGATTCAGACAAATACTGTTAATATGTTGATATCATCATATCAATGTTTACAAACTTTCATCTGAGGGGAGGGTGGTTGAAGTCAGATAAACATACATCAACATACCGAGATGATCCGTTAGTACTGCCCCTGCAAGAAGGCATACTAATTTACAACTAGATTAAACAGCCTTACACCGACTCATGTAGCCACAAACCAAAGGCATCAGTTATCACCATTATGGTGACACCACCTGGAGATCACTCAATTATCTCGGGTAAGAGGAGAGCCCTCCAGAAAAGCACAGTATATAAAACCTAAGAAAAGGTCGAAGGAAGTGTATGAACATAGCAAAGACAAGCAGACCTCAGCCCCTTGGGGGAGATGTAGTTACAATACTACAATGTTTCTGTAGAGTATGATATTAATACAGGTGCACAATAACTATGAAAAACAATACAGATGCAGCTTACATGTTATACCAATCAGCTTTATTACATATCAATCTTACAAGACAATGTCTGATAGTAATGTCAGCCAGCCATTTATTGTTTCTTGCCTCGGCTCCTCCTGGCCGCCATTGGGCGCTGGCTGCTGAGGATCGCACTGGCACGACGGAGAGCTGCCTACGACAAAAGAACCAAAGAATCAGTTACATATCTATGTAACTAGTCCAGTAATTGTATTGTATAACCTGTCATTTCTAAACAGGACATTCAACAATCAATATCTATAATAATGTTGTATATCTATGGTTAGGGACCATCTCAGATGTCTGTCTGATATCAGACAAAATTTCTTTCATCTGGTCTCAGCCCCTCATCCCCCAGACAAGTTTGTAAACATTGATGTGATGGCGTCAATAGATTAACAGTATCGGTCCAAAGTGTAAAACATTGATGTCCAATGCCAGACGAAATTGCCTCTGAACCCCACAAACAAAAGTTATTTTGTCTGATGTTCTGAGATGAATTCCAAGACCTTTTCCACCAACAAAATATTGTTTGTAATGACGACAAATCTTCCCTTTGTTTTAGTCTCAAATGAGAGCAGACATAAAATTATATTGGGTGTTTGTACATCACTGTCTGCCTTGTGAGAAACCAGCAACCCACGGAAGAGGATCGATATTTCTGAAAGGCAATTTCTGTAGCACCGGCATGACCTGCGATCCAAATTGACACGATTGGTCACAGGGAATAGGTAAATCGGTGCACTGTCAAATCTGGGGACTATTTCACTAACATACGCTTGACTTTGCTCTTTAAAAGTCAACAGTTATCTTATATACTGAAAACTGCCTACACCAGGACACACTGTTTACACCAGGACATTACAAGATTCATAAACAGGAAAACGGGCACTAGTGCCTCACAAGTAGACCATTTTCTCAAACTTCACCTGCAAACACAATACTTAGATGGTTACAAGAATACACTGCCTAAATCTACAGATCTGCAGTTTTCAGTTGCACAAATTTACAAAACAAACAAAATATACTTCTCTACCCGGCTATTCTAACAAAGGCACAAGTGAACGTTTACACTGACAAAATACCCACCATTTTCTGGTCCTTTCGGCATTTGTTTTTGCGGATGACCTTCCTGATCGTGTTGAGTGTACGACGATTGCCTTGCTTCAGAATGATTTTGGTGGTCGACTTTGCAGGTTTCCTCCAGTCTAAACAGAAAGTAGAATTCACTGAATATTGAATAAACTGCAGGTGGAGTACAGTATTTGCTTATATTGAGTTTGGCATTAATTTATTGTTTGCCTGTTGTGACACTAGCAACCCACAGAAGAGGATCGGCAGCTGTGAAAAGGCAGTTTATGTAGCACTTGAGTGACCCGTAGTCCAAACGGACAGCATTGGCTACAGAGAACTGGTAAAACAGTGCATTGTGTAACTGCAATTCCTGCATTTAGATTTAATTAACATTTGAATATATCTACATAGCAGTTGGTTATTACCAAACTATACACATTTGTTCAGACACATTTCACTAATCCATTCAGTACACTACACATGTTTTATTCTGAACAATGAATCAACAATTTACATACAAAACAATCACATTTTTTTTTAATTTAGCCCAACCATAAATGTATGTCTACGTTGTCTAGCAATATCTGCCTGGTGTGACACTAGCAACCCACAGAAGAGGGTCAGCAGCTGTGAAAAGGCAGTTTATGTAGCACTTGAGTGACCCGTAGTCCAAACGGACAGCATTGGCTACAGAGAACTGGTAAAACAGTGCATTGTGTAACTGCAATTCCTGCTTTTAGATTTAATTAACATTTGAATATATCTACATAGCAGTTGGTTATTACCAAACTATACACATTTGTTCAGGCACATTTCACTAACGCATTCAGTACACTACACTACTTGTTTTATTCTGAACAATCTACATACAAAACAATCACATTTTTACAAATTTAGCCCAACCATAAATGTATGTCTACGTTGTCTAGCAATATCTGCCTGGTGTGACACTAGCAACCCACAGAAGAGGGTCAGCAGCTGTGAAAAGGCAGTTTATGTAGCACTTGAGTGACCCGTAGTCCAAACGGACAGCATTGGCTACAGAGAACTGGTAAAACAGTGCATTGTGTAACTGCAATTCCTGCTTTTAGATTTAATTAACATTTGAATATATCTACATAGCAGTTGGTTATTACCAAACTATACACATTTGTTCAGGCACATTTCACTTACGCATTCAGTACACTACACTACTTGTTTTATTCTGAACAATCTACATACAAAACAATCACATTTTTACAAATTTAGCCCAACCATAAATGTATGTCTACGTTGTCTAGAAAAAAATATCTGCCTGTTGTGACACTAGCAACCCACAGAAGAGGGTCAGCAGCTGTGAAAAGGCAGTTTCTGTAGCACTTGAGTGACCTGTAGTCCAAACGGACAGCATTGGCTACAGAGAACTGGTAGAACAGTGCACTGTGTAACTGAGTATGTCGTCTACAAAACATCAATGTCAGCTATGGTTGTTGTTGTGAGAAAACCAACACCAACATCATTGTAAATGTGGCAGTAGGAAGGAAAGCAAGGGTGACTTGTTTTTAACCTGGGAATATCAAACACAAAAGAAAAAATGGTTGGTCCAAGTAAAACGTTGCCTACGACGATTACATGGAATGCCTGCCATGTTTTGAGTTTCAAACGCTAGAAGATTCAAGATTTTTGTACGTCTCAAGTGTTCAGACCTGTTGAATTTGACACTGAAAGATGAGGAGAGTGCTGTAGGTCTGCAGCGAAAATCCCTTCACAACATTCAAGATTCGCAACAAATCCGAGAGACCCCCTGAAAATCTGGGAGAGTTGGTAGGTATAATGTGATCATACCCATAATATGATTCTCTAAAACTTTGTTGATTACCCTATACTCTTTTGTACCCACCAATTGAGGATACTTACTGGTTTTGTTCTTGGTGACGAAGACCACGCCCTTATCATCGGTGCAGGCCTCGATGCTGATTGCCTGTCGATTGATCAGACCTGATGCCCGCTTGCCGTGACGGTTGAACAGGTTGTTTGGCTCCTGCAAGGCACAAACTTCATACTCAACACGGCAAATGGTTCGGGACAAACAACAAAACATTTCACATCAAGCATGAAGCTGGAAAATGTTGTCATATTTACAAAATGCTAAGTAAAGTAGTATGTGTTGTATCTTTCACGGAGCTGCCATATGGGCAACATTCTCTGATAGCAGATGGGTGGTTCGGAGAACAGACAAAATTATGACAATTTGATAGTATTTGATGAAATTACTCTCTTATAAAATTGTGTAGATATGCTGCAGTAGTGTAACAAAATGTACCAGTGAATCATAATTTTTCAATGTCTGCCTAGCATGAGTTAGCAACCCACGGAAGAGGATCGGTAGCTCTGACAGGCAGTTTCTGTAGCACCGGCATGACCTGTGGACCAAACTGGCACCATTGGACACAGGGAATAGGAAATCGGTGCAATATATACCAAAGTAAATTAATTCATTGGTCACATGAAACTTTCAAAAAATTATTGGTGTTTATTTAAAACATGGAAATTAAGTTTCATACACCATGGTAAGAATTATTTTTTTTAGTTGGTGTCTCTCCCATGTGACAAATCTATCAAACTGCATTTTGTTTTGTAGCAATAAAATGTAGACACACACAGTCAGTTTTGTGCACAATGTAAATCAAACTTTACACAGTTTTACAATGTTTTACCAACTTCTCCCACCAGAAACTTATTTTTTTTCCTGCAATGTTTGTCATTTTATTATTGTCTGCTTGTTGTGACACTAGCGACCCACAGAAGAGGGTCGGCAGCTGTGAAAAGGCAGTTTCTGTAGCACTTGAGTGACCTGTAGTCCAAACTGACAGCATTGGCTACAGAGAACTGGTAAAACAGTGCATTGTGTTTCTGTTTACAATTGTATTTCTTCCTTTTTGGTTCATTAATTAACATGCATTATTTATTTATTATGTTAATAACATATATTTACTCAGACACTACTAAGTACTTGAGTAAAGTATTACATATTTGTTATAATAAAAATAATCCAATTTGTTATTTACCCTGACCTGAGTGTCTATTAATAGTATTAGCTAGTAATATCTGCCTGGTGTGTCACTAGCAACCAATAGAAGAGGATTGGCAGCTGTGAAATAGCAGTTTCAGTAACACCCAAGTGACCTGTAGTCCAAACTGACAGCATTAGGTATAGAGAACTGTTAAAACAGTGCATTGTCTAGCAACAAATGAACAGTCAAGCCGAGTCAACTGGGACATACAGATGTCTAAAGAGAAACTTCTCAAGTGTGTGAGATTGCGTACCCCCGTGGGAGATTACTAGCAAAACATTAACATTGCATTCTTGTTGAATATTTTAAAAATAAGGGTATGTGGTATCAAACAGAGACCCAGACAAAAACACGGGAAGATCAGGTCAGTGTGGAAGGGTTAGGAAGAGAGCAACTGGCTGATGGTGTAAACATGGAGAACCACGGAAAAAAGAAGAGAACAAATGGAAGAGGATGGAGTGATGCAAATTGTGTAGCCAGAGACAGATTGAGATGGAGAAGTTGCACAGCAACCGTATGGGCTATGAGGCCTAAAGAGGATAAGCGAGGTAGTTTTCTATTCTGAAACACCCTCTTGAAAGTTTGTGTAAATACGGTTTTCTACATGTGAGATGAGGTGTTTGTTGTACGCGCTTACATAAAAATTTTAAAAGCAGAACTTATGATTACTGTAGCGAAATAAGGACGCTGAATGGGTGAGAAATAGCCCCTGTGAAATCAGCATACCCGACTGAAGTACTGCTTGCTTCGCTTCACAAGGAAGCAGGAAGTACTGCGGGTGATCATCCACTGTAGATCGGCCGACATGGTGCCTGTTGGTGCACTGCGACTCTGCAAGGAAAGCATCAGGTTTTCATCAGTCATTCTCACAACAAATTAAACTTGAAACACCAGCAATTAACATGATACATGTCCTCATTGAACCGACTTCCCTTTCCACAATCAAAACCGCATTTTTTTAAACATTCTTTAAAAGGCTTCATATAATCGGAAATTAAAACACATTTACGTACATAAGAGGTTTGTGTTGTGTAACAAAAGTCAAAATAGTAGTAGAATACATGCGTTCGCAAAATAATTTTTTTACAGTAACCGCAGAGCTACGGCTAGTTGCTGCCAGTGATGTCAAGTTTTACTTGAGTTTGTTCTGTGAATTTTTGTCGTTATGGGAATGTAACTAAGATAATTTTTTGTAACTTAGTGTTTGTATAGTTAAGATGTGTGAGAAATTTGGCGGCTGTAGCCTGTAGTGTAGGTGGTCGTTTTCATGGTTAGGTCAGAAAGTGAAAGATCGCCTGCAATCTTCCCAGGTAGACAGGCCATTTAAATTTTAGTAAATCACTCATTATGAGCTTCTAGCAGGCCTACTTCCGGGCCATTCATTTCAATCCAACCGAATCTTGTGTGGCGTGCCCATGTGGCCATCAACGAAGCTTTTACATCAAGCGTTTTATTTATATCTAGTCAACATATCCGTAACGTGCATTTTATTGCTGGCAAGGGAGTTTTCATTGAAATAATGATACTAAAATGAAGCTCGAACTGAAGTTCAAAGTAGTTTTTGAGTGACCACTTTTGGCAATTTCCACTGCACACGCCATACCTCGATTTTAGAATCGGGAGAAAGGAAGTCTCGTAACGTCACCAGAATTAATATCACTCCGCAATTTTCAACAAAAGTGCAGAACATCCACTTGTTGTTAGTTACTCAGCCAGACGTTCTGGACTGATTTAGATTCAGCAATGTTTTAGCATAATAATACTTATTCTATACTAGTTTATAATATTCTCCAATATAATTTGGGTTGTCAGTGAAAATGTCATACTGCAGACCGAATTTGTTTTATATTTCTGAAATATGGCTAAAGCCATATGAAATAAAAATGTGGAAACACAATCAAAATTGGCAAGGCACTTTTCGAGATATGATATTTTAAGAAGTAAAATTTCACAACTTTTTTGATATTTTTCATCTCTTATACAATAAGAATGAACAAGAATGTGACACCAGAATTTGGACATACGTTCGTTAAAACTGAAATAAAAACAGTTGCGATTAAATTTGGCACATTGATAGATTCGGTGTCATAGACTGCATCATCATAATTCTTTTGGCGTCCATAATCAACTTGCTGATTATTCTGTCACTCTTTGGGGGTTGCGAGGATGGAATTGTTTTTACCAAGAGAAGAATATCTAGAGAGTCAAACCTATGTAGAACATTCAAGTGCAATAACAATTTACAATTTATAATAAAACAAACCCAATAAAAAAACAATATCCATAATCTAACTATAGACATGTCAAAAACAGTAACATTGTACTAATCTTTATTGAGTTAGTTTGCATAAATATACATGATGTTTAAATATGTTAATTTATTAAGTTAATTTGATAAATTATTGTGTTATGATATTGTATTTATGATAGCAAATGCATGGACGTTGAGGAGCTTAGCATTCAAACGTGTAAATATTGTGTAGACTTATTTTGTAATGACCATATATGTAATTATATAGTGATAGTGTTTAATATAGCAAATGAAAATTTGAGCAGACAGAACAATAGTATATAATTAACTAAACAATATCAATCAGTTAATATAATAATTATAACTACTTTACAATTATTATAGAGTTTGCTATATAAAAAGAAAGCCGAGTACCTCATCAACATATATATATATATATATATATGTATATATATATACCTTGGTGAATATATATATACAGTTTGTAAACGGAACAATAGATTGATATAACAATTAATACTAATTAATTAATAGATCAAGATGAACAATTTTGTAAAATGATCCTTGTTTGTAATATTGTGGGAGCTTGGCAATAAAAATGTATGCAACTTTTAAAAACTGGAAAATAACAATGCTTTAAATTAATGGAACCATACTCTGTGATAGAATACATACTATTAGCATAAAAACAAGCAAATTGAAGCACAGAGAATTCCGCTAAAAATAGAAACGTGCGAATTGTTTCATATAACGTTACAACAAAATGGCTATCAGGACTGTTTGAGGAATAACAATTTAAATATATTATAATAGCTTTAATTTGATGTACAACACTAGTACATTATACATGTCAAACTCATGTGCCCCTTTTTTATTAAAATAAGTGCCCATAAATGAAACGTCAATGTCGTCAAAACAATCTCATTAGGGGCAGCTGCTTTCAAGTTTGCTTAGGTTTATATGTTGTAATATATGTAATATAGATTAGTATTTCAAATTACAGAGTGAAAAATATATATCCACAAAAATATGCAGCACCATCTGTTCATATCATTGATATTCTCCTACAACATTTTACTATAGATTAATTACATTAGTTTACACTATAGCATTTTTATAATCGATTGCAATCATTCGATCCCTGAACAAAACATTATGTACATTGTCATATAATTCTATGAAAAAAGTCTACGTTTTGGTAGAATTCTATAAAAACTGATGTATGATTTTTTCAATATAGAATCTATAATTATATTGTTTAAATTACGGTCACTTCAGTTGATATATAATTCTACATAATTAGTTATAGCAATTCTACAGCATGTTTATGCATGTCCACATATTTTTCAGGATTCTACAGAAATTCTATAGAACAAATTCTATAGAAATGTTTCCACAAAAATATCATAGAACATATTATACATTGTTTCCTATAATTATTTTTGCTAAGGGTTTACAGTATATCTTAGCGCCTGAATTAAATATAATGCAGAAAATGACAACACCATAAAGATACACACATAATTAGAATGTTGTAGAATTATATAAATGTTTTAAAAAGTTCAAATTTTATCATAAAAAACGAAATAATGTTTACAGGTGTACATAATTTTCTATTTTTTAGAAAGCAAAACTGCCATCTTACAAGGTAAGTGATGCAGCATTGTCTGCAGATTAATCTAGTAATTAAACTTGCACACTTTTTTAAATATGATTAAAATAAATTATGCTTGTAATATATAACATTGCTATATCGATAATGCACATGAAGTACTATAATAATACTTAATAAAATGAAAATGGTTGAATCTATTCAACAAGTAATATTTTACACTGCGGAACTACATCCGCTGTAAATTAGATGTGTGTAATTTGGCCCAAAAAGCAGACTTGAGGAGATGCTGATTTTTTCGACTTCTTCATTTAGACAAAATAAGGGATAAACTAGGTACTTGTAATAACTACATAAACATAGACGTTGATGAATGCGACTATTATTTAATTGCTGTATTTTGCGTTCGTAAAGAACTATGCGTGCTGCGACTCCTCGGACTTCTCTTACTCAAACGTCAACTTCAAGCAAGGCGCAGCCTGCCGAAGCACCGGTCCACGACTGATCTTTTTAGTCTACTCGATATTTAATCTGCAAATTCTGTTGGTATTCCATACAGAGACAGGCGTTCTCGATCTATCTTTTTTTATATATTTAATAACCACTTTCAAATTTATATGAAGACTGTTAGTAATTTCAGGACGTTTTCGTGGATGTAGAAAACCAGTCGCAAATCAAATGGGCTTATTTCGATTTAATTATTTAAATCACCTTTTTGTTTCAGATACAGCACTACACATACATGATACAATGGGGTTTTGTACAGACAAGTGGTTCGTCTTCCTGGGATTCATAGCCCTAGCACACGCTGGATACTCTGCAGCTCAATATCGGGCCTACCTGCGACTCATCGAACAGGAGTTTGTGTCTTTGCCCATTGACATACTTCTGCAGTGCCTTGTGGGATTGGTGATCACATGTTATGGGATCGTCAAGGTGGTCGGAGACTTTAAGGAGATCAAAGCTGTGGCGGAGTTACAACAGAGAACTTGGGAGACGCTGAGCAATCGGCCATCATTTTATTCTTTTAACCACCGTGGGAAAATGTTCTCTCGAATGCGATGAGGTGCTCTGTATTATGCATTTATCTCGGATCTGGATGTTATCTTTTACATGTGCATTGTGGCCAATGTTATGATTGACTTCAGGAGTGCTATTGGAACTGTACTGCCAAGTGTCCATCAATGGCCATCAGCAAAAAAGTTGTCAAGTGCATCAATATAGATGTATTCAGCCATACAGTGACTGCCATTGGCAACTGAACTTGATTGTCCAGTGATTTTTTGAATTGTCGATTGTCTGTATAAATGGAATGATTTGTGTACAACTATCAATGTTTAATTAGATGGATGTTTTCCGATGATTTGTCAATTACTTTTGTCGGATTCATTGTGTCCATATCAGTTCGTAATATTAAATCAACAATGCATTTGTAGTCATACACCGTTTATTTCCTTACATATCATACAATTATACATTACTACTTCTCCACTTGTTTTGATAACACTCTATGTCCTGCATTAGTCAATAAGATTCTGGCCTACTTAGTGTAAACAAAGGCAATCTCGGATTGCTCTGATAATCTACATTGCACTGCAAGCACAGAACAATCTGAATGCAAAGGTGTCTTGGTATTAATTAAATTTCACTTCAGCAGTTTCACCAGCCTGATTATTTACCAGTCACTCCCAAATAATTGATATGTTTCCCAATTATCTGACCAACCTTGTTAAATGAAGCTGATCCTAGTTCTTGCAACACGACAATGAAAATACACCAGTTATTTGTGACCCTGTATCTACCTAACCACAAGGTAGAATAGTAATCTCGTAAATACTGGAGATATGTTTTTATTATATTGCCATTGGTTTGTAGAAATGGGTGACAGCCCCCCAAAAAGTAGATTACAAAACCCTACTCAAGTATTCCCACCCAAGAAAATAATAACGGCATCTGTACTACTTTTGAATGCCTGTAATTAGAAACACAAATATTATGCTGGTAGGCCTTGTCAAACCTTGGTCACAGACCAATGTCAAAACCACATCCTCCTAATTCAGGGATATTACTACATGTATTAAGGTTGTAACAATGTTGTAACATTTTGTTTTCAGCAAACACTTGGTCACAATTATATACAAGCACCAGCTTCTGTCTCTGTTGGCCCCTTGCACTGTAAATTTGTTGTTTTAACTAATTCCACACTACTGTACTGCTTGTGAGAAATATGTGATTTTGATGACACAAATCTAGTTTAGCTTGACAGCAGTGGGACTTCACAACCAGGAGATCCGCTTTTCAAATCTACAACAAAATAAGTATTAAATATTATTAATAATTGTATTATATAGATATTCATACAAGACAGTCGATTAAGCCTTTGTTGATATGAATCGTTTATATTAATCCACATCTTTGTGGTTTGCATTTAGGTACAAGTGATCACAAAGCATTATTTATATTAAGCAATATTTATGGGTTAAATATGCATTCAAGTTTTTAAAAGAGCTGAATGTTTCACATAAGTTTGTTTCATACTGGTTTGTACAGTTTGAACATCTCGTGAACAGACAGAAAAGGAAATACACTCTACATTACAGTTAATTTTATTAGCAAAAGCTTATAATGCAGCAAAAATAATTATACATATAAATATTCCTGCAATTTCTTTGGTATCTTGTAAGATGGCAAAGTGTGCCATCAAGACACTTTCAGTGGTCTTTGTTTAGAATACCTGATGACTGAAATGGCATGATGTCTAGGAACTGTCAAAGCAATATGCCTTGTTATAATACAAGAATCGCAGGAATAACTTTATTTATGCTAAATTCATTGATTAAACAAGGTTGTCTGTTCCTATAATATTCTAGAATAAGTGTGTTGAAGGTATACTGCCTGTCAATGCCAATTTGCCTTTTATAACACTGTTTGCAATGTTTGAATATTTCGCCCACGAAATGTTCAAACAATAAGCAGAACATTTAGAATAAACAAACATGCTCTATTGGCAGTATTGCAGCTGCTGGATGGGTTAACTTAAGGCCCTCCGGTGTTAGTGCATTCACACGATTCCCACATTCAAGACCAACTGATTCAGTGAGTGAACTTCCTGCTAATGATTTCCACCCATGGCTGATTCCAGGCCACGGAACAGACAATCTTGCTTTAACAGTTGTGTATTCTTCTACAGCTAGGACATTGGCTGGAATAAAGCAGTGTCCTGACCTTGTGTCCAGCTGTGTCACTCTCCACCCATGTAGATGTAGGACATTCCAGCAGCAAGACATGCAACAGCTCCACTCACAATCAGCCCTGAAACACAACACTAACACAGTCAACCATAAACCTTACATTTGTTAATATAGCTGCTATACTCATGATGATGATGATTTACTGCTTCTGCAACAGAAATAGTCTGAGGACATCTTAATGTCGCAATCTGTGCCCCATAATTCTCAATATCTACAGTATTGTGCAAAACAGATGTTATGTTGAAGTTGCTCTTAAGCCACTAACAATAAAAGCCTAAACTGCAACAAAATTTGCACAACCTATCGTACTGGATACAGTAAACCTCAGATATAATGACTTGCTCAGGATTGGCCAATGTATTTATTATATCTGAAATTGAACACCAACTCAAACATATCAACACAAATAGGCATGAAAACTACGAATAAGAAGCTTTCAATCATTCAAGTGTAAAAAAGCGTAAATTGAAAAATCATTGCTCCAGACCTGCATTTCATTTTATTTTACATTTTCGATTCATTATTTCCAGTCATATATCAATAAATTTTGTCCATCACGACCAACAAATTTGTTCATTACATCCAATTCTTGTTCAATACAATTTTTTATATGTGTAGAAATTCATCAGAAATTCAATGAGAAAAACTCGGGACCAATACATTTATTCCCTATAAGCGAACATTTTATATCCGAGGTTTTCTGTATATTCCTCATACTGAATCAGTTTGTTGTGTTCAGTAACAAGTGTCCTAATGTGGTGTCAGCACACACCAGTTCAGCAATGACGAAGGCTACAGAAACCAGGGTCTGGTGTATTTCTAGCTATTTCACAACCACTCACCCATACGACCAAGATTTCTCGAGCTGGTTGGGTCTGTATTGTCATCGATACTCTCTAGATCAAATTCTTCCGACTTTGCCAGATCTTCCTCACCTGCAAGCATAGCAATTTAAAATATGTTTATTGCCACAACTTTAATAGATGGGAGTACTATTCTAATATTTGGAAAGTTATTCAGTGATACAAGCATTGTGGTATTCGTATCTTGCCTGAACAGTGTTTTACAGAATTGACCTTTTGTTACAACACCAACATGTCAACTTCTAAATAAAATTAACATGCCATCTTCGTAATCTCAAACACTAAAACATTAACTTCTAACTATCAAACAATAGTGTTTTAAAGTTCTTTGATATATCATTAATACACTCCACAGCGATGTACTCTGGGGAATTACTGACAACATTGTGAAAAAAGTAAAAATCTCAAAATAACTATGTTTGTGTCTTTCAAATATATCGTCAATTCATAGATCGGTAGCCAATGATATAAGGAACCAAAAGAATATTGTTAGAGGCAAGTGGACCTCGACGTCTGAGAGGGTGTAGACCTACAATGCTTCAAAATTAACGTATTAATGTATAGATACTGTTATTGTCTGAAAATTACAAATACGATAGAATGCAAAGCTAGAATATAATCTCACATACTTGGTATTCTCTCGGCATCCAGTTGTATGTCATCAGGGTCTATTACAAGGTCAAGGAGCTCTCGGAATCTGTCCACCGAATCAGTCGTAGCCTCATCTTGAAACATGTAGTCGCACAAAGACAAGCACGTATCGTGGACGGGCGCAAACACCCGAATTGGAGTTTCATAGAGCACTTTTGTATCTGAAACAGAAGTACACGTTTTGAGTAAAAATCCTCTCATCTTATGTAAGGTTTGATTGAATAGCATATTTAGTAAGATGTACATCAATGTATGTCTTATGTGTATTTGATATGTATCATATAACCTAGTTTTTCTGGTTCTCAATATACAGTTTGTGTAAATGATTACAAATTCACACTAAATCATTAAAAAAATGATGCCGTTGTCCTCAAATATCACCAATTAGTTTCTCATTTAGGGGGTGTCATCTGGCCACGCTTGCCGCCTGTGGCCATCCTGTAGTGGGCAGTGCTGAAGTAGGTGCTCACTGGTCTTGCCGCCTGTGGCCATCCTGTAGTGGGCAGTGCTGAAATAGGTGCTCACTGGTCTTGCCGCCAGTGGCCATCCTGTAGTGGGCAGTGCTGAAGTAGGTGCTCACAGGTCTTGCCGCCAGTGGCCATCCTGTAGTGGGCAGTGCTGAAGTAGGTGCTCACTGGTCTTGCCGCCTGTGGCCATCCTGTAGTGGGCAGTGCTGAAGTAGGTGCTCACTGGTCTTGCCGCCAGTGGCCATCCTGTAGTGGGCAGTGCTGAAGTAGGTGCTCACAGGTCTTGCCGCCTGTGGCCATCCTGTAGTGGGCAGTGCTGAAGTAGGTGCTCACAGGTCTTGCCGCCTGTGGCCATTCTGTAGTGGGCAGTGCTGAAGTAGGTGCTCACAGGTCTTGCCGCCTGTGGCCATCCTGTAGTGGGCAGTGCTGAAGTAGGTGCTCACTGGTCTTGCCGCCTGTGGCCATCCTGTAGTGGGCAGTGCTGAAGTAGGTGCTCACTGGTCTTGCCGCCTGTGGCCATCCTGTAGTGGGCAGTGCTGAAGTAGGTGCTCACTGGTCTTGCCGCCTGTGGCCATCCTGTAGTGGGCAGTGCTGAAGTAGGTGCTCACTGGTCTTGCCGCCAGTGGCCATCCTGTAGTGGGCAGTGCTGAAGTAGGTGCTCACTGGTCTTGCCGCCAGTGGCCATCCTGTAGTGGGCAGTGCTGAAGTAGGTGCTCACTGGTCTTGCCGCCTGTGGCCATCCTGTAGTGGGCAGTGCTGAAGTAGGTGCTCACAGGTCTTGCCGCCTGTGGCCATCCTGTAGTGGGCAGTGCTGAAGTAGGTGCTCACTGGTCTTGCCGCCTGTGGCCATCCTGTAGTGGGCAGTGCTGAAGTAGGTGCTCACTGGTCTTGCCGCCAGTGGCCATCCTGTAGTGGGCAGTGCTGAAGTAGGTGCTCACTGGTCTTGCCGCCAGTGGCCATCCTGTAGTGGGCAGTGCTGAAGTAGGTGCTCACAGGTCTTGCCGCCTGTGGCCATCCTGTAGTGGGCAGTGCTGAAGTAGGTGCTCACAGGTCTTGCCGCCTGTGGCCATTCTGTAGTGGGCAGTGCTGAAGTAGGTGCTCACAGGTCTTGCCGCCTGTGGCCATCCTGTAGTGGGCAGTGCTGAAGTAGGTGCTCACTGGTCTTGCCGCCTGTGGCCATCCTGTAGTGGGCAGTGCTGAAGTAGGTGCTCACTGGTCTTGCCGCCTGTGGCCATCCTGTAGTGGGCAGTGCTGAAGTAGGTGCTCACTGGTCTTGCCGCCAGTGGCCATCCTGTAGTGGGCAGTGCTGAAGTAGGTGCTCTGGGTCTTGCAGCCTGTGGCCATCCTGTAGTGGGCAGTGCTGAGTAGGTGCTCACTAGGCTTGCCGCCTGTGGCCATCCTGCTTGGTGGCCAGTGCTGAAGTAGGTGCTCACAGGTCTTGCCGCCAGTGGCCATCCTGTAGTGGGCAGTGCTGAGTAGGTGCTCACTGGTCTTGCATGTGGCCATCCTGTAGTGGGCAGTGCTGGAAGTAGGTGCTCACTGGTCTTGCCGCCTGTGGCCATCCTGTAGTGGGCAGTGCTGAAGTAGGTGCTCACTGGTCTTGCAGCCTGTGGCCATCCTGTAGTGGGCAGTGCTGAAGTAGGTGCTCACTGGTCTTGCCGCCAGTGGCCATCCTGTAGTGGGCAGTGCTGAAGTAGGTGCTCACAGGTCTTGCCGCCAGTGGCCATCCTGTAGTGGGCAGTGCTGAAGTAGGTGCTCACAGGTCTTGCCGCCTGTGGCCATCCTGTAGTGGGCAGTGCTGAAGTAGGTGCTCACTGGTCTTGCCGCCAGTGGCCATCCTGTAGTGGGCAGTGCTGAAGTAGGTGCTCACTGGTCTTGCCGCCAGTGGCCATCCTGTAGTGGGCAGTGCTGAAGTAGGTGCTCACTGGTCTTGCCGCCTGTGGCCATCCTGTAGTGGGCAGTGCTGAAGTAGGTGCTCACTGGTCTTGCCGCCAGTGGCCATCCTGTAGTGGGCAGTGCTGAAGTAGGTGCTCACTGGTCTTGCCGCCAGTGGCCATCCTGTAGTGGGCAGTGCTGAAGTAGGTGCTCACTGGTCTTCGGGGTGGTTTCACAGCAGCACATCTTGGACTGGCCAATTTTCATTTTGTTGTATAAATGTGCTTTCATTCTGTTGTGTCCTGTTCAGTGTCTGAATAGAATGACCTGGTCAGCTGTGCCGAGATTGGTAGTAACTGTCACTCTTGTTGTGCTTGGGGTGCGGTTGGCGCCATTTTCTTTCTGTCAGGGTCTTGATGATGGTCTTGTTATCGCTGTATGATACTCCTTTGTTGTTTTGTTCCAGTTTCCCCCTTCTTTTGTAAGCCTGTTAGCTGTTTCGTTTCCCCTGAGTCCGCAGTGTGCCTGCGCACTCAGTTCTGACAGTGTAGTAGTCAGTTCATTCAGTTCCTTCTTTCGGTGATGCTGGAGGGCATGGAGTACTGAGAGGGCATGGAGTATTGAGATGGCATGGAGTACTGAGAGGGCATGGATTACTGAGAGGGCATGGAGTATTGAGATGGCATGGAGTACTGAGAGGGCATGGAGTATTGAGAGGGCATGGAGTACTGAGAGGGTATCTGTAAGTGTTTTCATGTGTTTTTCTCAGGTTGTTCTGCAGTTGTAGTCTTCATGGCTTCCACTTCAGCTTTGAAGTTGGTGATTTGCCGACTGAGACTGTGTGTCGTGCTTCTTCTTCTTCTTCCCTGTACTTGATGTACACTTGATGTTTTCACTTGATTATGACCTAATTATAACAGTGGTCATTTTGATTATAATAATGTTTACCCAGGTTAAGTTTACTCTTAGGAACAGAAAGTTGTCAGACAAATGATCTGAACTCGCTGGGAATATTAGAAAAATGCAGGTTACTAGCCAAAAAGAGTGACTATTGTGTAGATATGGCACGATCTGTAATACTGGATATTTAACAATTGGAAGATAGCCCCGCTTTGTACGGGACACGTTCACTTACCCTGATCTTCCTCTGTCTGCAGCAAGTCTTCACACAGCAACTGACAGCGGGACGTCAAACTACGCACGATGTCCGTTTTCACCGCCTGAAGAATGGGGTCAAAGGTCAAGTAAACAGAACAGTGCATTGTGTCAAATTTGTTTTGCTTCACACTGGGTGAACAAACAACATTTTTTGTACATGATTTTGTTATTTTAAACATTACAATAAAAACTGTTACATGTTATTATTTATTTATTTCTCCTTGTAACTTCAAGAAAACTTGAAAACTTGAAACCCTTTCAAATGCATCTGAATTCACCATTCTGAAGGTTGTAATATCTAAACAAATATAGCAGGGTAAATCCCATACTCCAGGTGCGCTATACCCTTTCTGCACACACCCTGTCCACCCGACCACCTCACACATCATTTTACCCAGACGAAGCAGAAAACAACCATAACAACGGACACTATTTTAATTTTAGTAAATGTCGTGATACATATCATGACTCATGTATTGTTTGTGAAGGTAGTTGTCGTTACAACCCGAGCTCTCTCGCTGTCAGTCGTGGCTGCGACTATGACTGCCACTATGACGGCTCGTCTCGAGCAAGTGTGTACCATTGTCTGGAATGTATTCCTTGTTTCTTTACGTTTTGTTTTATCATATCTTTGTATCTTAGTTTGGAGTGGCCTTTGTTCCTAGTTCCTTCTGGTAGATGTGAAAATAGAGTTTGTTTTGGAAGTCTGTTGTCATCCATGCAAGCCACGTGATCTGTCTAACTGAGGTTTGTTTGCATATATATCTGATGCTTATCGTTTTTCTCCATGTTATTTTTTCAAATCAAATCAAATCGATTGTAAATCATTACAATACATACAATACAAATCATATATAATAACATAATGAGCACAACAAGGGAAGAACATTATATAATGTTATACTCCCTAAGTTCCCACGATGGATCGGAGGTGTCTCATCTATAAGGCATGTAGCTTCCTAACTTGCTTTTGGCATAGTCCAGCTTTTGGCTCTGTAGAGAAGCAAAGTGAGTATTACTGCTGTCTACATGCCCAGCTATTGCTACAGAAAGAACAACCCACCTGTGTTGCTATGGCTACAGAAACAACCACCCACCTGTGTTGCTATGGCTACAGAAACAACCACCCACCTGTGTTGCTATGGCTACAGAAACCACCAACCTGTGTTGCTATGGCTACCGAAACAACCACCCACTTGTGTTGCTATGGCTACAGAAACAACCACCCACCTGTGTTGCTATGGCTACAGAAATACCCACCCACCTGTGTTGCTTCTGCCACAGTGGCTTTGCCATGAACAAACGCCCGACTACTGATGTTGCCTCGAACTATTATCTGCGCACCACACTCAACGATGGTGGCTTCTGGCACCACGTCACAATCAGACTGCAATCCAATACACACTACATTAAAGCAGTAAGTTAATAAGCATTAAGTTAATAATACATTCGAGATTTATTGCATAAAAATGTGATATTCTCCCACAAGTACATTCTCTGCTACTTAGTTCTTTGCATTTTATGCATAATTTTGGTCTCGTATGCGCAAAATAGCCAATACGTAATTGTGCTTACACGAATAATTTTGTGCTTGTTGCCACGTGGATGATTAATGATGCATCCTGAGTATGTCTGCACACTTGCTCACTGATGATCACTTAAAGCAACCCACCTCACATGAGCTGCCACTATATTCACCCTCCATTTATTCCATAGATTGCCCCTTTCTTTTTCCCTTTTCCCTCTTTTCGTTGTTGAATCGGGACATAAATAGCAGCTGGATGTTTATATAGCCCCATAAAATTCAGCAAAGGTGCCTGAAGTCTGATGGATGGTACCGAATATTCATGAATGTGCCTTATACGGATCGTGAATGAATAATTCACTGTCAGTTATCAGGATTACCTACCATTTGTGCAAACAGAGCAATAGTGTATTTCTGTGGAGAGGCCGCCATGGTTTGTTCTCCTTTCTGCTTCCTTCGTTTCCCAGCATGCTGTGGGCCAGACGCCTGGGAAGACTGATTTAACATTGCGTCTGTTGGCAGAATCCGACTGTCGATTGTTGCCAGAGAATTCCACACACTTTCACAGTAACCCAACAAACCATTCTGAAACAAGTCAACAGGTAACATAATGTGGTGGAGATTAAGATTTAAAGATACTACATTAAAGGGAGGCTGTACATTTGATTTAATTAAAAATATTTTTTATAAATAAATACACAGTATCAACTTAAATGTGTTTTAACGAACCTTTTTTACAGAAATGTTATAATTTCGGGAGGAAGCACCACTCAAGGTCTGTCTTCAGGTCTGATTATTGTAATCAATTTCTGTAATTCAAAAGTTGGTTCTCCTTCATTAACATGTATTTTGGTGGTAGGTGCATTTGAATACATAGAGTTAATATTGTATAACTCTATTTTACAATAAAAACAAATGAACAACCTCCTTTTAATGGTGTCATCTCAATTCGATTTCTACACTTATCTCATTTCAAGTTCATTTTGCGAGAAAACAAATCTACATTGTATCCACTACAACACGGTAACTCATTTGTGCAACTTCTTTTAGTAAAATCATCAGACATTATACAGAACATTGGTGAAATGAGCCACTTTGTTTTCGATAGTGATTTTCACCTGTATCTGGTCATTGAGGGTGTCGCAGAGAGCTGTCTCGGCAACAGGGATGACCCAATCAATGGACATTGTACTGTCCAGTCTCTGCCAGCGGTCAAGGAATGTCTGGAACTTCCAGTCGGCTGGTCTCGCAGAACACTGAAGATAACCAATATCGTAAAACAAAATTTTTATACAGTGTCATTTACAAGCTCTTTAGGGTGGTTTGTACATTTAGGTTTTTAAATTTCACCCGGGGGGGCGGTATGGTGGGAGCTTGGGCATCAGAGTTTACAGCTTGGCATTACGTAGTAACATTATAGCTTGGCATTATATAGTACATTGTAGCCTGATTTTACATAGTAACATTGCAACTATCCACGTGCATCATACAATCTCTCTGATCTAGAGGCAGCTTTATCCAGAAAATATTAATAGGTGACTTTTCTCACCATGCTATGTCCGAGTAACTCAGCCAGTATTCAATAATAAACAAGCTCAACAAAGGCTGTCTTCTTTCATTTCTTGGCTACGATTCCACAAAAATCAACGCTTGCAAAACCGGCTAAAACAATGCAGTCTGTTTACTTACCTTAGGGTCTGCCACGTCAAATGATCGACATGTAACTCTGAAAAAAACATGTCAATTGTAAAACATTCTATGTATAATATAATACAATATTAAACCAACATATTATGCTGATTGCTTTGGGTATACATGCATGAATGAATGAATGTTTTATATTCAAAACATTGGCAGCAACAATACATATATATTCAAGACATCCAAGTTTACTATAATACAAGTGAGAATGTACACTGTAAAATGTTTGAAGGGGGTAAACAGGAAGTCATTGACTTGTATGTATGTAATGGTTATCTAATTTTAAAATAAATTGATGTAAAGTGTTACTACTTCATGGTATTCTACAGACATGTATTATTTTATTATTTCGCACATAACATATGTAGTAATTTCACATACTTGAAACCATACAATACAAATGCAGATAGACCTTAATCTCACACATTCTTGACAGATACAAACTGTGTAACCATCCACGTACATGTCAACAGACTTTGCTATGTCACTGAAAGAGTTAATGTAAATCTATTACTTTAATTACTGAATTAGTAAAAACGTCATAATCACTTTCTCGAGACTGAGCAAATCTGCAATAAAATTCTGTCTGTAATGCCAGGGTCTGCTGTTTTGGGGATCCGCTGGCCGTGCCTCAACGTCTTATGTGTTGCAAATAATACCTACAAGAAGATGTAATATATTGACAAAACATTTAAAGCATTGGCGCGATGGGCTCAAGTGGTTTAGCCCATCGCGAAATCGATTCTTTTGCATACAAATATGTACTGTTTGAATAGTTGGAATGATATCGACAGCTAGTTTAATAAAAAAGTGCATATATTTGTTTAAATGATTGTAATTGATTTTTTGGCGAGTTTGGCGGTTATATCTTGTAACTGGACAAATCCAATTGCTGGGTCGGAATTTTCAACACACTGAATTTGATCACATAGGCAGATTTAATAAGAGTTATATAACTTATAAAAAATAAACTTTAATTATTAGAACTGCAGAATTGCACAATACTGTTGTTACTAAATACACCTCATCCTTACAAGACAGTTATTGTATGACTTTCTGGCTAAACCTGAAAAATAGTTTTATTTATCAGCGTTTACCTGTCTCAACTTTGCCTGTGCACTGTGCATCATGTCTGGGGGACCCACAGCAAACACTCCAACCACATCTAGTCCTCCGGGCAACATCCGAACCACCTAAACAAAAACATGTCACTCTCTAGC
The DNA here is from genome assembly GCA_020002185.1 of Paraescarpia echinospica. Classification (NCBI taxonomy): domain Eukaryota; kingdom Metazoa; phylum Annelida; class Polychaeta; order Sabellida; family Siboglinidae; genus Paraescarpia; species Paraescarpia echinospica. The sequence goes on from CM034540.1 coordinate 18,745,563, forward strand.
CACAAGTGTACACAAATAGTGATTTTCAATCTCAATAGGTTCATTTGAAACTTGTACAATATTGAGCAACCATAATATAAAAAATAAGCAAGCGAAAAATGAACAACTAAAAACCCTCCTGTTAGCACCCTTACAGCCCATCCGATCCCAATGATCTTGGTATTGTTTGAAAGCTTATACACAAACCATTTACAGGCTAAAATAACAAAATGCATAAGCCTCAAACAACATTAAGATCTTCAGGATCGTACATGTCATAAGGATGCCAGTGACCATTAAATTGAGTGCTTTTGGGCATGTCTTGAGTTGTACATATTTTACCCATTTTTCTGTTTTTGATAACATCATTTTAAATAATTTAATTAGTATTTTACAACTGCATCTAGATATTGTATTTTTGTAAACACTGTGATGTTTTATAAATGGAATAACACACAGCATGTGGATGTCTCAAGAGTGTCAACTGTCGCATAACAGTTGTTAAATGGCGACATTAAAGAACATGATTCAGAATGGGCTAAGATAGTCAACAAAACAGTTTTAAGTTTTAGTACTGCTTGCATGAGCCCACCTGATTGGCATGTATGGCCACCCATTGTTCGTCAACTGTTTCCAGTGTGGCGTGTTTCTTAGTCTTCTTTGTGTCTTTAGTTTGTTGTGTCGCATCTTCATCTTTAGGTGGCGTCCTTGCCAAGTGAATGACATAATCTTTCTGTGATGTCAACTGAAAACACCAAAGTAAATCAGACGATGTGGTAACTGTACAAATGTTGCCTCAGAGCAAAATAAGCACTCCAACATGTTAAGTTCGACAAGGTGAGATCTTGTCTCCCTACCTACTTACTGTATACATTGATGACTTAAGCAATGTGTTAAATAATGCAGGTACAGGTCGTCACATACACAATGCTGTACTGATCATCTGTTTTATGCAGACGATTTACATGTTATTTATTGTGCCTAGTCCCACTGGTCTTCAGAATTTGTTGAATATGTGTGCAAATTTTGGTTTTGAAAATGATATTGAATATAATCCTATAAAGTCGATATGTATGGTCATCAAACCACGTGGCTTTCATCTGATATGACCAGATATTTACACGAACAGTAACAAACTTGTATTTGTTGAAAAGATGAAATATTTATGAGTAGTGATATGCAATGACCTGAAGGATGATGAAGATGTGTTAAGACATCTGCGTAGCTTTTATGCCAGGTCTATTAGCATTATCCTTGCGCTGTGGGTACATGGCGTAGAGGCGCGTCTCCTGTGTGGCAGATGGGGGAGCCCTCCTCCAGGGGTTGCATGTGAATAATACGTAATAGTGTGCTGTGGACCGACGTACCATAGGAGAATGGAAAACTCTGATTTAAAACCCGGGTAGATGGAGCTCATCAGCCCTGGAGGGTAGTTCATCTAGGTGGAAAACTCTGATTCCAAACCCGGGTTGATGGAGCTCATCAGACCTGGAGGGTAGGTCATCTAGGTGGAAAACTCTGATTCCAAACCCGGGTAGATGGAGCTCGTCAGCCCTGGAGGGTAGGTCATCTAGGTGGAAAACTCTGATTCCAAACCTGGGTAGATGAAGCTCGTCAGCCCTGGAGTCATCTAGGTGGAAAACACTGATTTAAAACTCTGAGGTAGATGGAGCTCATCAGCCCTGGAGGGAAGGTCATCTAGGTGGAAAACATTGATTCCAAACCTGGGTAGATGGAGCTCGTCAGCCCTGGAGGGTAGGTCATCTAGGTGGAAAACTCTGATTCCAAACCCGGGTAGATGGAGCTCGTCAGCCCTGGAGGGTAGTTCATCTAGGTGGAAAACTCTGATTCTAAACCCGGGTTGATGGAGCTCGTCAGCCTTGGAGGGTAGGTCATCTAGGTGGAAAACTCTGATTCCAAACCTGGGTAGATGGAGCTCGTCAGCCCTGGAGGGTAGTTCATCTAGGTGGAAAACTCTGATTCCAAACCTGGGTAGATGGAGCTCGTCAGCCCTGGAGGGTAGGTCATCTAGGTGGAAAACTCTGATTCCAAACCCGGGTAGATGGAGCTCGTCAGCCCTGGAGGGTAGGTCATCTAGGTGGAAAACTCTGATTCCAAACCCGGGTAGATGGAGCTCTTCAGCCCTGGAGGGTAGGTCATCTATGTGGAAACCTCTGATTCCAAAACCCGGTTAGATGGAGCTCATCAGCCCTGGAGGGTAGGTCATCTAGGTGGAAAACTCTGATTCCAAACCCGGGTAGATGGAGCTCGTCAGCCCTGGAGGGTAGGTCATCTAGGTGGAAAACTCTGATTCCAAACCCGGGTAGATGGAGCTCGTCAGCCCTGGAGGGTAGTTCATCTAGGTGGAAAACTCTGATTCCAAACCCGGGTAGATGGAGCTCGTCAGCCCTGGAGGGTAGGTCATCTAGGTGGAAAACTCTGATTCCAAACCCGGGTAGATGGAGCTCGTCAGCCCTGGAGGGTAGGTCATCTAGGTGGAAAACTCTGATTCCAAACCCGGGTAGATGGAGCTCGTCAGCCCTGGAGGGTAGGTCATCTAGGTGGAAAACTCTGATTCCAAACCTGGGTAGATGGAGCTCGTCAGCCCTGGAGGGTAGGTCATCTAGGTGGAAAACTTTGATTCCAAACCCGGGTAGATGGAGCTCGTCAGCCCTGGAGGGTAGTTCATCTAGGTGGAAAACTCTGATTTAAAACCCGGGTAGATGGAGCTTGTCAGCCCTGGAGGGTAGGTCATCTAGGTGGAAAACTCTGATTCCAAACCCGGGTAGATGGAGCTCGTCAGCCCTGGAGGGTAGGTCATCTAGGTGGAAAACTCTGATTCCAAACCCGGGTAGATGGAGCTCGTCAGCCCTGGAGGGTAGTTCATCTAGGTGGAAAACTCTGATTTAAAACCCGGGTAGATGGAGCTTGTCAGCCCTGGAGGGTAGGTCATCTAGGTGGAAAACTCTGATTCCAAACCCGGGTAGATGGAGCTCGTCAGCCCTGGAGGGTAGGTCATCTAGGTGGAAAACTCTGATTCCAAACCCGGGTAGATGGAGCTCGTCAGCCCTGGAGGGTAGGTCATCTAGGTGGAAAACTCTGATTCCAAACCTGGGTAGATGGAGCTCGTCAGCCCTGGAGGGTAGGTCATCTAGGTGGAAAACACTGATTTAAAACCTGGGTAGATGGAGCTCGTCAGCCCTGGAGGGTAGGTCATCTAGGTGGAAAACTCTGATTCCAAACCTGGGTAGATGGAGCTCGTCAGCCCTGGAGTCATCTAGGTGGAAAACACTGATTTAAAACTGGGTGGAAAACACTGATTTAAAACCTGGGTAGATGAAGCTCGTCAGCCCTGGAGGGAAGGTCATCTAGGTGGAAAACATTGATTCCAAACCTGGGTAGATGGAGCTCGTCAGCCCTGGAGGGTAGGTCATCTAGGTGGAAAACTTTGATTCCAAACCCGGGTAGATGGAGCTCGTCAGCCCAGGAGGGTAGTTCATCTAGGTGGAAAACTCTGATTTAAAACCTAAGGCAGTATAATGTCGTAATCAGTAATCTTCTGGTATCTGCTTTACCTTTACCTTTGATTTATCAGTGACGTGGACAGCGGGGACCCGCTGCGTGGGCTACAGCCTGTTCTCCATATCATTTTGCCCAGGCTTGCACCCTGGAGAGGAAACTCCAGCTTCGTCTCACAGTAAAGAAACAACACAGGAAACCCCTCCATTGAAGAGCTGAGCAAGGCAATAGACAGTCTGACAGCAGAGAAGGCACCCAGAAAGGATGGTATTCCCCAAAGATCATCAAGTGCGGGAAGAGCACCCTCCTAGTGCCTCTGCATGACCTTCTCAATAAGTGTTGGGAAGAAGGAGCAGTACAGCAAGACATGAGAGATGTGAACATAGTCACCCTGTATAAGAACAAAGGCGACAGGAGCGACTGCAACAATTATAGAGGAATCTCTCTGCTGAGCATTGTTGGAAAACTCTTTGCACGTGTTATCTTGAACAGCAGAAAATCGATGTCAGGGTATATCCAGAATCGCAGTGTTGATTCAGGACAAATAGGTCCACATTTGACATGATCTTCTCACTGAGACAACTACAGGAGAAGTGCAGAGAGCAGAGGAAGCCTCTATACATCGCTTTCATAGACCTCACCAAGGCTTTCGATCTTGTTAGCAGAGCCAAGATCAGCTGTCCGCCAAAACTTCTCAGCATGATCGAGTCATTCCATGCAGACAAGAACGGAACAGTACAGTACAAAGGTTCATCCTCAGAGGCCTTCGACATTTTGCGCTGTTGCTGAGGCAAGCCTTTGGATTGTCAACTAAGGAAGTGTACTTGCATACCAGATTGGATGGAAGACTGAAGGCAAAAACCACTCGTCCGGGAGATGCTTTTTGCAGGCGATGCTACACTGACCTCTCATACAGAGGAGCAACTGCAGTCTCATAGACCGTCTGTCATGTGCATGCCAAGACTTTAGCCTCACGATCAGCCTTAAATCACCATCAATAATTACAAACTGGAAGTAGTTCAACAGTTTGTGTACCTCGGGTCTCCAAGGGCCTTGTGAGGGGAAAGGAAAAGCTCCGACAACTTGCAGATCAGAGGAGAGCCCAGACATCTTCAAGTGCAGCTAGTGCAACAGAGATTGTCATTCTAGAGTGGGTCTCCTCAGCCATAGTAGACGCTGTTCCAGAAACTGAGAAATCCCACAGGAGCGCACATCCTTGGTCTCTCGAGACTGACAGACGCCTACAAAATAGCATTATCCATAATAAATTGCACAACTCCTCCTTCATACAACGATATTCTAATGATATTATGAGATTACACACGTTACTTTCTGTAGCTGGATACGATATATGTTTGCTATGTATGTATATTGGTGTACATTATCTCCCGTTGGTTGCATTCGATATAATTATTCTGAAAACGAGCCCAAGCTCGGCGATACCTAGTCAACTTGGAGGCCCATTCGCCTTCATTATTTTGAATAAAATTGAATTCATGTGGAACCGTAAGATAACTGCTTGTTCCTCTATGATGACTAGTGTTTGTATTTCATTGGAATATTGCACAATAACTCATTCTGACGCTCGTTTCGACCTAAAAGCTATACTTGTAAACATGCTCTGAAAGCATGGAAAGGGTCAGCCTGATGCAAGTGTGGGTCATAAGTGACGTCACATCTCGGCATCCCGAAAAGCACGCCAAAAATATGCATATTCAAAAATGTCTGGATGCACAGCATTAAATGTGGAATTTCTAATTCATTGATTTTTGTTACTGTTTTTGGCTTGGTGGACATGGAAATAGATAGCAGGATGTAATATAACATGAATTCAAGCCATAGATGTTTTTATTCCCTTTAATAATTCAGGCCGTAGTGTTGGGCCAAGCGAATGCTGCCACCTCACGGCGCCTGGATAATCGAGGCTAACAAGCAGCATACACCATACGCCTACGCCTACAGGCTACACCGTACGGTTGAGCCACCACAAACTTGTAAACATTACGGTATCTAAAATTCACGTCACCTGTCCGATTATTAAGCCGATCGTCCAAGGCTGTTTGTAAAACAAGTCTATAGTTTTCTCTATCTTTTCTTCTGCACAAATAGATCTCCCCATATTGGCGTCTGGTTCCGCAGACGCGCAACCCTATATGTACACAGCGCCAAATCCACACGTGAGAAAACGTCGAAATCACAACAGATTTCCTGCACGTACAGTTAACCGCAAAATATTACTCTTTGGCAGCAATCCTTTAGTTTACCGTGTTGTCGTTAGTCCAACACTAAAAAAGAAGCTGTGGATTTTTAAAGCAATTTCCAAGCTGTTAGTCTATTAGTAGGCCTATATGTGATACAAAACAAAATCGTGTCATTTTAAGCGTCAGTTTTTATTTTTGCGACTATTTTGTCTTGAACAAAATAGGAAAAAGTTGAAGTTTTCATTAATAAATTAGCTAACATTTGTTTCCGGGGTAACATATATATATATATATATATGTATATATATATATATAACTTGTGTCAGTTTGACATAATTAGGAAAAAGTAATTTTCTTTTTAAAAATCACTATATAGCTGTTTTTGTCTATTACTGTGATATTTACCTTTTTTTCATGAATTTCCTAATCTTCAAGTATCACACGGTAAAATATCCTGTTATTATTAGCAGTAGCTGTGTTTAATTATTATGTACACCCGTTGGGAGTATGGCGTCTAAAGCTTTAAATTGCCCGGTCTAACCGGCATAATGTCATGGACTCAACTTGACAACGTCGCTGCCACCCGGAAGTGGAGGAGGACGCCGATTTACCATCAAACGGCCAAACAAATTTGTCCTCCTTTAACTTTATTAATATATGATAAGCTGACTTATTTATGTTGAACAATTTCTTTGTTTGTGCGTCAATGCACTGTAAAGTCTGCGCTAATTTTTTTTTGGGAGAAACATTTGAACTGGAATTCGTTAAACTTACAATGTTTCGCTCATGCTATGATTTTGGATAAACCTTCCTTACTATGATTTAGGACCTAGGAAAAGTTATTATTAAAGCAAAAAATAGTAATTTCAGTAGTAGTAAATGTACTAACTATGTTTATACCGTACCATACGTTTTATGGTAAATGTTAAGCCTGTTGTTTTGTAGAAAAGTTGTGTTGGAACTTGAGGCTGAGGTACACCAAAATTGATAATTGAGTTAGTGTAGACTGTATGCCAACATTTTTATAATGCCTTCCATCTCATCTTGTTTGGTCCGTTTTTGTCATGGCCTTTGTTCGTTTGCCGTATTGTATGCGCTTTTATATTTTAACACAGGTAATTATCACAATATTGTATAATTATGTTATTAAAATTGTTTGATGTACAAACACACAGCAGCTCATGCACACAAACTTGGCATGCACACTTATTTGTTAGCATAGAAAGTGTATGCAGTTGTGTTGAACACTGAAAAATATTCAACATGTGATGTATTATTTTGTTCTTATGAACAGTATATTTATTTTATTAGTGTACACACATTTTAGAAAATATAAGATATTTGCAATACACACTAATAATAATAAATATCTTGCATTGTCAACTAGAATATTTTTTATATGTTATGCATTATTATATATATCTATATGTTTACTGTATTTAATAACTACTAAACGTATAGACGTATGTGCAATTTATTATATTGGCTAATGTTTTAACAGGCATGTACTTTACGTGCCTCAGATCAGAATTTGTAGTCCAGATAATGCAGATGTATGATAGTTTACAACTAATGGTTATTATTAGATATATATTTTAATAGAGTCTTTGAACAGTGGTTTGATTTATGTAGTTATGTGAACAGTTGGACCTACATTGTTTTAGTTATGGCTAGCTCAAAGCTAACTTTCACAAAATAATCGTGTGCAATTTCTGCAACACCAAAAGAAAATGATGCTATTGAATGTAGATATACAATACAGTAGACATACAATACAGTAGATATACAATACAATAACACTTTATTGTCCCATAAAGGGAAATTTGTATGCAGCGTTCATAAACAAAAAACATACATAATTAAAAACGGTCTCTAAAACCTAACAATAATAAACCTAATTGCCTAATTAGCAATTAAATATGCCTGCCGAACGGTGCAACATTAGACCAGATATTCTTTTAAAATTTTGTACACGTATTTATAGGTAGTACTTGTGGTAAGTATTCAACATACTCATGTACATTGTATTCCAGACCTCCAGGAAGCTCTGTTGTATCAAAAAGACGTCATCTACGCTGGTACATTCTTGGGCTTGTTTTCGTTCTCGCTCCTGATGTATTACACAACATGCTTCATGGATCCAGGCTTTGTGCGTATGTCGTCCCGTCACAAGGTATGGTATCAGCAACCACTTGTAATAACAAATGTGTTCATATTCTATTTCCAGACAGGAAAGGAAAGGGCAAACAAGGCAGAAAACATTTCCCCATTTACAGGGATGCACATGATGTACGCACTCCTGTCTTTACGTGCGTTGTTGTTTGGCAGTCATTCCTTTCATGACCAGTTAGTGCTGGTAACACCATTGTTGCCAAGATTTACACGTGTTTTCTGAATCTCTGATTCAATTTCTGAATATTCGCCTCATTTTGTGGACACGGGTCTTGGTTGTGTGGAGTTTAGTCCCCCCATCAAGAGAGATATGTTACCATCAAAACATTTGAGTGATGAAATATGTGCAGAGGTTGGACTGGGACATCCCTCATGCTGTGGTTGTGCATGATGGCACCAACAGTTTGACAGACTAATTTGGGAAAAAGTGGCATTCCCATTAGACATTTTTTCTCAGTATATCAAATTTGCCGAGATGGTTCGTGAAATGTACAACTATGAAACAGCATTTTTACATAAAAAGTGGGAGAAAACCCCACAAAAATTGCCCTGAACCCTTTCGTTTGCTCCCCGCCCAACATCAGGCATTATATTTAAGGTTATTTATTTATATTTTTTATATTAATTTTTAATTGTAAAAAGACACCCTACTGTTTCAAGACCACAAAAGGCAAAAACAACATATGTAAAGATGGAATGCTGAGTTTATATGCATCCATGTAAAATTGTGTCCACTTTGTCTGCTCTTTCCTTGCCTGTCGTTTACCAGTAGGTGTTGCTGATATTTCCTGCATTTCACTATTTGATGGGGTGGGTGGGTTTTGCTATATATTGGGACCTGCATTGAACTCTCAACAATTTGGATGATTTGAATCATTAAACAAAATATTAGTATGAAAACTGAAACATGTATAAATACAAAAGCAACAGTGTGTATATATGAACCAAGATGAGATATAAAGAAAATATACCAATGCTTCTTGGATGTGCATCTAGACTAGTCTGACTAGTACTATATAGTAGTAGGTCCATTGGCGATGTAATAATTTGTCTTTTGAAAATTGCACATTATTGGTTGTATACTTAACAAATATTTAAAACAATAATCTTCAGATGCAAACAAAATTGTTAAAATTAAATGATGATGTATGCAGCTTTGCTTGTTAAGATTAGTATTCGTTATTTTCAGCATTTACACTTGTAAGTTTTGCAAAATGTTTGACAAATGACAAATATTGATCTAGCAGATTATCTACGAAGACCAATCTGCCGAGACCGATTTTACAGGGGTGCAGCTCAGGTACTGTGGCTTCTGTGGCATGAAGGTACGTGTTGTTTCAAAAAAACAAATTTAGTACTACCATACCATAATGACTATGTATTCAGACTGTATGTTTTCGGTAGCCATAAAAATCTACAAACATAATTGTTTCTATATCCTGGAAGTTTTCGGACACCTATTATTTTTGTGTGACTGAATACACAAAGTAATGACTATGTTTTCGGAAATCAAAAATAATTCTTGTCAGGCAGCTGGGAATTTAACTATTTTTAGCTGTCCGAATACATACCGTCATTAGGGTAGTTAGATTTATGATACATGCACCCAAATACTACACTAAAAATGACACCATCTGAAATGTGATTTTAATTATGATCACAAACATTTTGATAAGTTATGAGAACCTTGTTATTTCTATCACAGAATAACATAATTATAATTTTCAGTCATGCTACTTTGTTTTGGTTGATATCCATTTTTTTTCAGGAATCTAGCATGATAAGTATTGCCTCTTTGACTGTTATGTTTGTAGTTCAATTTTATACTTGTATGCTGAATATAAAAATCCGTGCTTCATCAAGAGTTTTCCATTTGACGCAAATTTGTATTAAAATCGTATATGGCCTATTCCACCCCCAAATATCTGTATTGTATACAGGAAACCCTCTGCAGTGTGACATGTTACTTGATGTTAGAGAATTATCTATAACCCAGCGGGAAAGACTTGTGCCAAACATCTTGAAAAAGTTATTGTATAATTATATTAAAATAGTCCTTGATCATAGCAAATTAAATCAAGGACATCCCTGAAATTTTGATTGTTCCTTTGAGATCATTTGTTATTGAAATCATAATTAAGGCAGACACTGTGAGCAGAGTTGGGGTCAAGTACTTGTAATCAAGTTAGTTTTTTAGTACTTGGATTTTTGAAATGACTTACCAAAATATAAAGTATGGTGAAATCACAGATTTCCTGCAAGTAGAGTTAACCAAAAAATATTACTCTTTGTTAGCAATTCTTTAATTCTCAAGTTCAATGTCAAGTTCATTTCTATTTCTTGAGTATTTATGATACTGTTTTTCCTGTACGGTGCACAATATTGAATGCTCATCCAGATTATAATTATCTATAATTAGTATTATATATTTTTATAATAGTTAATAATCAACACCTGAATAATGTTACCACTGTTGATCTTTATGACAGAAATATACTTCACCTAATGTACAGTACTTGGAATTGCACTTGATAAGTTCATCATTAAAGTACTTGTACTTCACCTAATGAACTTGGAATTGTATTAGATCAAATGTACTTGACCCATCCCTGGCTGTAAGTAGATGAGCTGCGGTCAACACGTTGCTGTGTTTGTGCGTCCAGCAGCCACTGCGGGCTCGTCACTGTGAGGACTGCCATAGGTGTATCCACAAGTTTGACCACCACTGCCCATGGCTGGACACTTGCATCGGCGAGAGAAACCACCGATGGTTCTACCTGTTTCTTCTCTCCGAGACTGCGCTTACTTTCTGGACTCTAATCATTGCCAGGTGGGTCAATGACAGCAGGTGTTTTTTGTTAAAGGAAGGTTGTCTGGTCCTTGGTTTTTTAATTAGTTAATATAACTTTCTTAAAACTACCGTAGTGACTGTATATATGTACTCGAACACTGAATGTTTTCAGACACCTTAAAGATCTAAAAATATATATTTCTGTATGTTTCCAGGTAGAATTATTTTGTTTATGTCCCAATGCATACAGTAATTGTCTGAAAACACTGTTTTCGAACACACACAAATATTTGTTTAATGTGTTTTCAGACAGCTGATAATTTAATTATTTTTAGGTGTTCAAATACATGTAATCATTACAGTAGAATAAATATTTTTTAGTTATACTGTTCACCAAATACCATTTAGTAAGCCCAAAACCGTGTTCCCAATGTTGTTCTTAAGATATAATGTTCGTAAGTGAAGCCTTCTGTCGGCTATGGTTTCAGCAAGGTTGTAAATTGCAGTAGGGATCACGAGAATGTTGATAAATCTCAGCAAAATGTATTGTGTGAAGTTACTATATTGAAACTAAGGATATTTCATTATTTTACGTTTCATCTTCAAATATTTAAATGCGGGAGCTGGGAGAGGGTAATTATTTTAAAAAAGTTGTAAAATAGCGTACCAAGTGTCTGTCATTAATGTGTGTCAGCATGATAAATGTAGTAGATTACAGTAACGTATCAGAATGTTACATAGTGTCTGTCTGTTATTTTGCCTTCCTGCTAAGTGAAACTGATGCTTAACAGAATGAGTCGTTGAATGTTGTTCTTGTTTCTCCCTTGCAGTCATGCACTGGTGTACCAGGTGGAGCCTGTCTTGTGGCTGAAACTGAACTACGTGCTGCTTACTGTGATCACCTTTGTCACTTGCTGCTTTGTCTCGTCTCTCGCTCTCGCACTCATGCACACGTATGTGATGGTGTTCAACGTAACGACGTGGGAGTTTGTCTCTCGCCGCCGCATCACCTACTTGAAAGACCTGCCCTGGGAGTTCAACCCATTCCACCAGGGCATTCTGGGTAACATTTGCCGCTTCCTGTTCTCGGGCTGTACGTATAACTGGGCGCAGACGTACGTGAGGAACACATCGATTGCCGAGTATTATACCTTGTGATTCACGCAGTGTTCGATAATTATACTGCTGGGCTGTGGGTGCCTTCAAGATGAATACGACAGACTAGGGACAATGCTCAGATGATTGAATGTGCACAGCGAGAGGAGTTGCTTTAACACAGAACTATGCACAAAACTGCAAAAAGCTGTTTTGCTATCACTTAAATGTGTAACAACATTCCACTGGAGAACCGACGACAACATTTTGGCTATTCTTAGCACCGGATTCCTCAGGAAATAAAGATTAGTAAAATTCTTTTGGTATTGTGAGAAATGTTTATACCCAGAACTTTATACCTGATAATTAAAAGTCGATAGGAGTGTTATTCAAGTAGTCTAAGCTAAGGCTCAAAGAGGAATATGTAAGTAATTACTACACATATAAAATAATTTTTAGTATGTAAAAGCATTTTGATATCTTCAACATATTTATTCTAGTAGTAAGAATATTATATTACAAAAAGAGGAACACAGCCTCGGGTTAAAATAATGAACTGTTTTAATTTACATAATTTAATTGACAAGGTGACATTTGTAGTACAACAACAAAAATACCATCCTGTACACAGTTACAATATATACAACTTACACTGTACAATCTCCTGCAAAACTGCCTTAGACAATTTAACATATTAGTTTTACTAAAATGGGAGGATAGTTCTCACTGCGTAAGACCAACATTTGTATGAGATTCTACATTCTTTGGATCATTCCCTTAAATGTCTCATCACTCCAGGGATGTTTCTTCAATAATGGCTGCAGTCAGACTCTTTAGGTCGCTAATAACGCTCTCCAGTGGCTCTGAAAAACGACATGCAATTAGGTTATCAGACAATTGGCACCGACATCTAAGTTCATTATAATTCGTATTGTGAATATCATTTCTCCAGTAAAACTGCACTGAAAAATTACTGATGTAAATAAACCGCATATTGAAGAAATGGTTATTTGAGTAGCTTTACAACATCATACACAAGAATGAAAAATGGAGGCGACAGAATGAGGAAATAAGGAAGGATATAGATTGTTATGTATAACAGATGAGCATAGGAAGATGAGACTGCGGTGGTTTGGACATGTGGTAAGGAGAGAGGAACATAGTGAGATGAAGAAGGCAAGGAGTCTGTCAGAGGGCAAACACAGCAGGGGACAGCGAGATATGGAGCGCAGACTCTCAACTGAGAGAACCCGGGTTCAAATCCTGTGCTAAGGTGTCAAACCTTGGGCGAGTTCGTTCACTCTACGTTACTCCAATTCACTCAGCTGTATGAGTACCAGGCTATAGACTGGTAGAATAGTCTTCACACATTAATTGCAGCATTGCTAAATGCTTCCTAGAGAGGTCGAGATGGTGTTCGATTGAACAGGTCTGCCAGGGAGTAAAGTGTAAAGCGCTTTGAGCAGTCCTGAGGACTGGCTACTGCGCTATATAAGAACTTACCTTTACCTATTAAGATATGAATCAGGGGCGTGGTGAGGAGAGACATATGGAGGTGGCAGAGGTTATGGAGGAGGACACAATGGACATGGCGTTGTGGAGAGGAGAGACATGGAGGTGACAGAGGTTGTGGAAGAGGACGCAATGGACATGGCGTTGTGGTGAGGAGAGACATGGAGGTGACAGAGGTTGTGGAAGAGGACACAATGGACATGGCGTTGTGGTGAGGAGAGACATGGAGGTGACAGAGGTTATGGAGGAGGACACAGTTGACAGGGCGTCATGGTGAGGAGAGACATGGAGATGGCAGAGATTATGGAGGAAGACACAGTGGACAGGGCGTCATGGTGAGGAGAGACATGGAGGTGGCAGAGGTTGTAGAGGAGGACACAATGAACATGGCGTTGTGGTGAGGAGAGACATGGAGGTGACAGAGGTTGTGGAGGAGGACACAGATGACAGGGCGTCATGGTGAGGAGAGACATGGAGATGGCAGAGATTATGGAGGAAGACACAGTGGACAGGGCGTCATGGTGAGGAGAGACATGGAGGTGGCAGAGGTTGTAGAGGAGGACACAATGAACATGGCGTTGTGGTGAGGAGAGACATGGAGGTGACAGAGGTTGTGGAGGAGGACACAGTTGACAGGGCGTCATGGTGAGGAGAGACATGGAGATGGCAGAGATTATGGAGGAAGACACAGTGGACAGGGCGTCATGGTGAGGAGAGACATGGAGGTGGCAGAGGTTGTAGAGGAGGACACAATGAACATGGCGTTGTGGTGAGGAGAGACATGGAGGTGACAGAGGTTGTGGAGGAGGACACAGTTGACAGGGCGTCATGGTGAGGAGAGACATGGAGATGGCAGAGATTATGGAGGAAGACACAGTGGACAGGGCGTCATGGTGAGGAGAGACATGGAGGTGGCAGAGGTTGTAGAGGAGGACACAATGAACATGGCGTTGTGGTGAGGAGAGACATGGAGGTGACAGAGGTTGTGGAGGAGGACACAGTTGACAGGGCGTCATGGTGAGGAGAGACATGGAGATGGCAGAGATTATGGAGGAAGACACAGTGGACAGGGCGTCATGGTGAGGAGAGACATGGAGGTGGCAGAGGTTGTAGAGGAGGACACAATGAACATGGCGTTGTGGTGAGGAGAGACATGGAGGTGACAGAGGTTGTGGAGGAGGACACAGTTGACAGGGCGTCATGGTGAGGAGAGACATGGAGGTGGCAGAGGTTGTGGAGCAGGACGCAATTGACATGGCGTTGTGGTGAGGAGAGACATGGAGGTGACAGAGGTTGTGGAGGAGGACGCAATGGACAGGGCATCACGACACAGATGAGGATCCAAGCGGCCATTCCCAATATGATTTTAATCATTGGTAAAACAAATAAGAATATTTATATACACTACTAGAATACAAACGTTGCCACAATCTACAAAATGATTTCCAATATCTCGGTAATTAATAACTATTCTTACCAGCTGGTACTGGTGGCTCCCTCTTTGTTCTCCGATCACCGCTACCATCTTCGCTGACCAACAGCTCTTCACTGCTTAGGCCCACTGGTGCTGCCCTCTGTGATTTATATTTACCAATGAGTCCCTCTTGCCTCAGTGTTGCCTACATAAAACAACCACCTTTAACTGATGCATCGAAAGCAAAGTAGAACATTGATGTGTTCCTAATTGAAATCCACCATTATCATATATCAAGAATATTACAAATTTATCAAGCCAACTGTACTATTTTTTTAGTAATGTGTTGAATGTTTAATGTCACAGACATTCCAGTGAAATCAATACAACACTAGATATATCACAATTATGCATAATAGCATAGTGTGCTTAATATGACTTTTGAATTATTCTGCATTCACACTGAATGCCACTGGTATACTATATATTTGGTACGTCTACATGTGACCAAATATCTAATAATTGATCACATGACTGACAAACTATGAATGCTGGGTAGTCATGTGTCTAACATTGCAGTGTAAACGTGGCTATTGGACGCATGCAACGTAGATTTTGCAATATCTCACCATTAGCAAGTTACGGTCTTTCTCCATAGACTTCAACTTCTTGTCAATTGTTGCCACCTGGTGCTTGTAATGTTCCTCCAGACTGCGGACATGTTCGGCGGCACGGTCACGCTCCCTGGCGGCCTGTCTCTCTGTCTGACGCTGGGCTACAACTTCAAGAGAAACATCTCTCTAAAACACACATTCATGCACTAGATTTAATCTACAGAGATCTGAGGACCGTTTCACGAACATTCTTATGATCTCACATGAGATCTGAGGACCATTTCACTAACATTCCTATGATCTCACGAGATCTGAGGATTGTTTCACTAACATTCCTATGATCACATATGAGATCTGAGGACCATTTCACTAACATTCCTATGATCTCACATGAGATCTGAGGACCGTTTCACTAACATTCCTATGATCTCACATGAGATCTGAGGACCGTTTCACTAACATTCCTATGATCACATATGAGATCTGAGGACCGTTTCACTAACATTCCTATGATCCCACATGAGATCTGAGGACCCTTTCACTAACATTCCTATGATCACACATGAGATCTGAAGACCATTTCACTAACATTCCTATGATCACATATGAGATATGAGGACTGTTTCACTAACATTCCTATGATCACATATGAGATCTGAGGACCGTTTCACTAACATTCCTATGATCACATATGAGATCTGAGGACCGTTTCACTAACATTCCTATGATCACATATGAGATCTGAGGACCGTTTCACTAACATTCTTATGATCTCACATGAGATCTGAGGACCGTTTCACTAACATTCCTATGATCTCACATGAGATCTGAGGACTGTTTCACTAACATTCCTATGATCACATATAAGATCTGAGGACCGTTTCACTAACATTCCTATGATCACACATGAGATCTGAGGACTGTTTCACTAACATTCCTATGATCACATATGAGATCTGAGGACCATTTCACTAACATTCCTATGATCACATATGAGATCTGAGGACCGTTTCACTAACATTCCTATGATCACATGAGATCTGACGACTGTTTCACTAACATTCCTATGATCTCACATGAGATCTGAGGACCGTTTCACTAACATTTCTATGATCTCACATGAGATCTGAGGACCGTTTCACTAACATTCCTATGATCACATATGAGATCTGAGGACCGTTTCACTAACATTCCTATGATCACATTCACATATGAGATCCGAGGACCGTTTCACTAACATTCCTATGATCACATATGAGATCTGAGGACCGTTTCACTAACATTCCTATGATCACATGAGATCTGAGGACCGTCTCACTAACATTCCTATGATCACATGAGATCTGAGGACCGTCTCACTAACATTCCTATGATCCCACATGAGATCTGAGGACCGTTTCACTAACATTCCTATGATCACATGAGATCTGAGGACTGTTTCACTAACATTCCTATGATCACATATGAGATCTGAGGACCATTTCACTAACATTCTTATGAGATCTGAGGACCGTTTCACTAACATTCCTATGATCTCACATAAGATCTGAGGACTGTTTCACTAACATTCCTATGATCACATGAGATCTGAGGACCGTTTCACTAACATTCCTATGATCACACATGAGATCTGAGGACCGTTTCACTAACATTCCTATGATCACATATGAGATCTGAGGACCATTTCACTAACATTCCTATGATCACATATGAGATCTGAGGACCGTTTCACTAACATTCCTATGATCACATGAGATCTGAGGACCGTTTCACTAACATTCCTATGATCTCACATGAGATCTGAGGACCGTTTCACTAACATTCCTATGATCTCACATGAGATCTGAGGACCGTTTCACTAACATTCCTATGATCACACATGAGATCTGAGGACCGTTTCACTAACATTCCTATGATCACATTCACATATGAGATCCGAGGACCGTTTCACTAACATTCCTATGATCACATATGAGATCTGAGGACCGTTTCACTAACATTCCTATGAGATCTGAGGACCGTCTCACTAACATTCCTATGATCCCACATGAGATCTGAGGACCGTCTCACTAACATTCCTATGATCCCACATGAGATCTGAGGACCGTTTCACTAACATTCCTATGATCACACATGAGATCTGAGGACTGTTTCACTAACATTCCTATGATCACATATGAGATCTGAAGACCATTTCACTAACATTCCTATGATCACATATGAGATATGAGGACTGTTTCACTAACATTCCTATGATCACATATGAGATCTGAGGACCGTTTCACTAACATTCCTATGATCACATATGAGATCTGAGGACTGTTTCACTAACATTTCTATGATCACATGAGATCTGAGGACAGTTTCACTAACATTCCTATGATCACATATGAGATCTGAGGACCATTTCACTAACATTCTTATGATCTCACGTGAGATCTGAGGACCGGTTCACTAACATTCCTATGTCATGATCACACATGAGATCTGAGGACCATTTCACTAACATTCCTTTGATCTTATAAACCCAATTTTGCTCTTTAATATAAATTTTGTTGTATACTGAAAACTGTCAACACCAGGGTGCGCCACTGGGACACTTTCGCAGGTGTGTCACAGAAATAGTGTCCTCTGTGATATGGCGGTGGCTTTTTGCATTTTGACAATGTTCCCTAACGTCAACAATGGATCGTGTTTAGTGATGGATTTCCTTACGAGTTTGTCATCTTAATGAAAGTGGAATAATATGTCACTCAGCCATTGGCCGACAAAGTATGAACTTTACAGCATAGTGAGCACATCAAAATGGAAATAACATATATTTAATGCGATATATAACTGTTTTAGATACACTTATTGTGATATACTATTAATACAGTTATGTTTCTCAGTCTTACAGAAAATGAAATAAGTGTGGACAATTTGACTATAATGAGATATATGAACCTGCAACCTAAACATTACTGTTTGCAATTCAGTTTTATTTTTATGTGTGACTTGTGTCAATATTCAGTATAAAGAGTAGGTTTGAATGCCAAACTGAAAAAGTGCTATTATTTGATGTAGCATAAACAAAAATTGTTTTCTTACCCTTATTCAGGGTAACCAATCATTTTTGTTACAGTGAAAACAACAAATGTCCATATGGCTCTGTAGGAGCGACAAACGGTGGTGCCTCACTGCAGTCTGGGTAATCCAGGCTGCCAAGAAAAATGACGTATATCTGACCAATGTGCATTCTGGGTACTGACTGGTGTCGCCACCTACCAGCTTTGGTGTGTTCGCGTCGGGCGTCATTGAGTCTGCGCTCCAGCTCTGCTAATTGTTCCACGTACTCCACTTGCATGGCCGACTTCACTGACTCCACATCTGGATAACACAGGCTTCGTGGTCACAACAACACCAGATAACATTCTTAACTGCAGATAGTGCAAATTTATTATGATTTTGCTTAAAAGGACACAGTCTGTTCCTAGTTTTTCATTTGTTAATTAATATAATGTTCTTAAGACTATACTTATGTTGCCTGCCAAATTGTGTTTAGTAAGCCCATAAAGAAATTCACAATTTGGAAGGTACAACCCCAGAGCATGTTCAAATAGTAAATAAAACATCCATTTTCAAAACAAGCTTTATTGGCAATACGCTGAGTCATGCTGGGTTAACTGCAATACCCTTTGATGTTTGATGACGTTCCATTTACCCATGTTCAACACAGCAGACTTCCTGTTACAAATTACTGCACTTGCTAATTCCGGCTAGAGGAACTGACTGGCTGCCTTTAAAGAAACTGGAAATTTTAGTTAGGAGTCAATGAAAGTCTTGGTTGTATGTAATATAGGTCTTTCTCTGCTAGTATGACAATAATATTCACAAGACAGTAGCATAGTTGGAATCTTCTCAAGCATGTTACAGACCTCCAATGATCAACAGCTGTAGGAGTCCCAAAGTAATCTATTATAAAACTAATATAGGATACGTGTATAACAAAATACAGTGAAAACCTAGACATGTTTAAACAGTTAAATAATATACTTATGCTGAGTTGGCATCTTGAAAGACTTTAAAAAAATGCCAAAGTATTTTAAAATAATGACGAAATCTGGTCTTAACTTTTAAAAATAAACCTATTCAACCACAACTGTTTGCATAAACGGTGGCTACCATGATGGCCTGGGGTTTCAAACTATACAACACACAATTGTAATCCATACACTGAAGCAAATTTAATGTAAATAATGTCTGCATCAATCTTAATCAGTCAGAGAAGGTGATCCTATAACCAGTTGAATAATAGTGGACCATTTTTTTCAAGACATACATTCTGGTCTGTGGATCTACCTTTATCTGCCTGTAGATCCCTCCTTGCGACATCAGCCTTCAGAGATTCAGTGGCTTCCTTTGCCTCTTCTGCCTCTGCTTTCGCCTGGTTCATCTCCTCAGTGAGAGAGACTGCCCTCTGGAGCAATTAATCCACTCACATCACCAATATATCTGACAAAATGTGATGTAATCAATACATTAGGCCATAAAATCTCCATTTCAATAGATTTCAAATAGAGTTATCCAAATTGTGAACTTCGTGGGACCATTTCACTATTTTGTATGAGCTCATAAGCCTGATTGTGCTCTTTGAAATTGACTTAGCTCAAGGTTCGAAATAGCGGCAGTCCGGTAGTCCGAGGCCTACCAGAAATTCCATTGGACTACAGAAGTGGGCGACGGCGGTAGTCCAACGGACTACCGCAAAATCCGGGAATATTTTTTACTCATCGGTCACGTGCGGGAGATATACATGTATATACATCTACGTTATACTGCAGCCCTCTAAGTTGCGACTGAATTGGTGGCATATGCGACTGGTTTTTCTGTTTGGCGACTGACACATTATCATATACGTGTACGGTCGCCCGCTGGCGACCGCGACAAGTCTGTAATAACAGATCATACATTGTCATTTGCCGTTTCATAAACCACGTGTTATCGTTTCTCGGAAACACCGTAAATGATACTGACTTTATTGGCGATATTTTGAAACAAACATGATTTCTCTGCAACGGTATCCATTTATTTTGGTGGATTTATTACAGGATTTTTGAAAGGCGCAAGCTACGAAGTGTCATGGCGCCCGTGGTACCTATGTCAACCTACGTTAAGTTTAACGGATACGCGAGCAGAAGGCGCTAACGTAAACCGTTTCGCGATCGTTGTCTGGCTGTCCGATAAGCGCATTGAAGACATGTTGCTAATTAAATGTAGTTGTCACATCGTTTAGAACACACATAAGTTTACATATTCCGGTTTCGAATACAAAACTCGAAGGAATAACAACAGCCTAGGTTACGCTGGCTCAAAGTGATATAGTCCGCGTTTCGTAGTTCTCACAAATTCCGTTGGATAGCGCCACTCTAGTTGAACAAAACTGTCGGTGAAACAGCATCAGTGATTTAAACATTCATAACTGTTAATATGACTGCTTGTGTAATTTACATTTGTTAACTTATATATTAAGCTGCTGCATTATAAACAACCAGTCATTTATGTTATTTTGTGAGAGGAATTATTTTATTATCTAAATTGATTATGTACGGTTGTTAGTGTGTTGCAAATATTGCACAAATAAATGTTGTTACAAAAGTTAACCATGCAGTAAAGCAATATTATACAGATGCATAGATCATAACATTGTGATATTTTAAATATTTGACAGAATATATTATTTCTCAAAGTTAATTTTGAAAAAAAAATTACTTTTCTGAACAGAAATGGGCACAGATGGCAAAGGTTGGGTCGACACCAGCTGAGAAGAAGTTATGTTATTGTTATATTATTGGTGTATATTTGTTGTTTGGTGCATTAAATATGTTCGATTTTCAAATTTTTTGTTCGGCGCATTACTTTACTAAACATTTAGGCCATTTGTGGACTACTAGATATTTCTGTGGACTGCTAGATTTTCCAACCAGGTAGTCCTGTTGACTACCAGAATTTTTGGAGTTATTTCTACCCCTGCTTAGCTCCTTAACAGTGATCTTGTCTACTGAATCAGTGTGTCACAGAAATAGTGTCCTTTGTGATATGGGGTGACTTTTTCCTTTTGAAATAGCTCTTTAACTTTAACAATGGCTTCTGTTTAATGGTGGATTTTCCTTCCATTATATCACTGAAACTGTCCCCTGATCAATGACATATGTAGGATCTCGTAAAGGGAAGACTAAGCATAGCCGTTGATTAATTTTTCATGCTAAAATGTAGTAGCATAAGAGGTTATATGCCAAAAAATTAAAGAACAAATTCCAAAGGGGATCTGAAGGTCCCCAAAATATTCCACTGGGTCAGATTGGTGCCCGAGTCACTGTTTTTCATATAATAAACCTGAAACCTTTTATAGGTTCTTCCCACCCTGGACTTCAGGAACAAAGCAGAGAGCAGCAACTGCAATGTTTCACTTTCATAAATGGCATATTTATGGAACACCAACTTACACCCACCCAAGGTGCAACAAAACCAAGGGTGTCATTTATCGCTATTACAGTGGTGCCATCTGGAGATTCGATCACCTCTCTCTCTCAAAAACCTATAAGTAAATAACTCTAAATAAGTAATGTTGTGTTAATAAAATAAAATTCATCGCCAACTGGTAGATCAATGGTCGAAAGAAGCGAATGCGCATACAAAGGGGCGAGTGGACATTGGCGCTTGGGATGCGATGCACTTACAGAGCTCCAAAGTCAGCGTATTAATACATAAATTAACTGACTGTTGATATACGACTACCATACCTTATGTCGCTCCTCTGCCGTCACTTCCAAGTCCTTCACTCTCTGCTTCAGTTCACCAATCTCTCCAGCAGCTGTCAATGCACATCACAGTCACTGATTGATATAATAATATTTATTTTATATAGCGTCACATCCAAACTTGTTGAATACTGACATATAAAAATCATATAATAAAATGAATTAGGTTATAACTCTTTCCCTCCTGCAACATCTGCAAATTCTCTTTCCAGATGCATTCTACAAGAATGTTATTACTGCATTCACTGCAGAGAAATGATACTTAACTGTATTTAAACTAATGATTAATAATTAAAATGCGATTTTAAACTTTATTTCATGACTTCACACCAAGTTTTTTTGTAATTTTTTTCATGAATTCACACGTACATTTTAAAATTATTTTTTATACTTGTTTTAAAAAGTTTCAGTGTGACCTACCCTGACTGCGGACGGAGGCAACAATGCCCTCCAACTGGTCAGCGTCTGTCTTGACCTGTGCCACGAGTTGGTCCCTCTCAGCAGTCACACGGTCCAACTCACACCGCAACTGGTCAACCAGTTCACTAGAACATGCCATAGTCTTAACTTCCAACACTCACAGGGAGTCGTTGGTTATGTGGGTGTGTAAAATGAAATTTAAAAACGTATCAGCATTTGAAGCATTAAAACACATCTTGCAGATATGGGGCATAATCAAGTAATCTCTAAATATGAAACATTTACTAATTGTAGAATGGATCATCCAGCTTCTTGGTTATTATTATTTGACATATTTACCTCTCAAGAAACTAGGTTTTACGATCTCTATATTTCAACTGAATCACTTGGTTTTCATCAGCAAAATGAAGGGTATGTCACATGAACACTGTCATAAACAGATCGAAAAACAAAGTTTCTTCAGAGGTAAATATGTCAATTTTTGTAGTCTTATTTGTCTAAATATGTAGTGCCTAATTTTAACAACTTATGTTTTAATCAAAACACCAATAAAAACGCTGCACAACCATTCAATGCAAGTTGTTAAACATTTGCATGGGGTGGCTCCCATGCTAGCGACATTATATTAATGTTAATTCATTAATTATTAATTAATTAATCTTAACGGGAGTCTCCCGACCATACTTATTATTTAAGTTATCGAGGTATATATATATTAAAACTCCGCCGTGGCCGGTCCCTAGCCCGGATGAGAAAGGAGGAGGGTTGAGCATGAGGCTAGCACCCCACCTCGTAAAAAAACTACTTGCTACAGAAACGTCGACAACAGAATTTACAGAGAACACAACAATGGATATGAAGAAGTGATGGGAACCCATGGTGTTGGAGAGATGAACGAGAATGGTGAGAGATTTGCAGACACATGTGCACTGAACAAGGTTGTCATCGGAGGCAGCATTTTCACACACAAAAGGATACACAAGACTACATGGGTGTCACCCGACCACGTTACAGAGAACCGGATAGATCACATCTGCATAGGCAAGAGATTCAGGAGGTCACTTCAAGATGTAAGAGTGAAGAGGGGAGCTGACGTTGCATCTGACCATCACCTGCTGGTTGCTAGTCTGAAACTCAAGCTGAAGAAAAATTGGATGGAGACAGCAACAAAGAGACGAAAGTACAATGTCGGCCTCCTGAAAGATCCACAGACGAGAGAGAAATACAAGCTGAACCTTGCTAACAAATTCCAAGTGCTACAAGAGCTTCATGATGAAAAATCTGACCTGAACAGCCAGTGGCAGAACACCAAAAAGACACTGACATCAACTTGCCAAGAAGTGGTTGGCCTGAAGAAACAGCAACAGAAAGATTGGATCACAGCAGAAACCTTGCGCAAGATCCAAGTGCGGAAGGAGAAGAAATCAGCAGTAAATAACAGTCGAACAAGAGCAGCAAAGGCAAAGGCACAGGAAGAGCATACATAAGCCAACAGAGAAGTAAAGAAGAGTGTAAAAACAGACAAGCGCAACTACATTGACAGCCTGGCAGAAGAGGCAGAGCAAGCTGCAGGCAACGGAAATATGAGACAGCTGTATGACACCACCAGGAAATTATCAGGCAAGCAGAGCAAACCAGAACGACCAGTTAAAGACAAGGAAGGAAAGATCATCACAGGAACTGAGAAACAGCTCAACAGATGGGCTAAACATTTTGAAGAACTTTTGAACAGACCTGCCCCACCGGACCCCCCAGACATACAGCCAGCAGAAGCAGACCTACCCATCAAGTGTGACAAGCCTACCAAGGAAGAAATCAGGAGGGCCATAAAGCAGCTGAAGAATAACAAAGCAGCAGGACCGGACGAGATTCCTGCAGAAGCTCTCAAGGCAGATACAGACATATCTGTGAAACTACTGTACCCTTTCTTTGGAAAGATCTGGAAAAAAGAAGAGGTGCCATCAGACTGGAGAGAGGGATGCCTCATAAAATTCCCCAAGAAAGGAGACCTCAGCAACTGTTCCAACTACAGAGGAATCACACTTCTGTCAGTGCCAGGGAAAGTGTTCAACAGGATCATCTTGGAGAGAATGAAAGATGCAGTCGACCCACTGCTGAGAGATCAGCAAGCTGGATTCCGCCTGAACTGATCATGCATAGATCATATCGCAACACTGCGCATCATAGTAGAGCAATCCTTGGAGTGGAACTCCTCGCTCTACATCAACTTCGTTGACTACGAAAAGGCATTTGACAGCATAGACAGGGAGACTCTGGTGAAACTACCACAACATTATGGCATACCAACCAAACTGGTCAACCTGATTAAGAACAGTTATGAAGGAACAGGCTGCAGAGTAATCCATGGAGGACAGCAAACGAACCGTTTCGAAATGAAGACTGGAGATAGACAAGGCTGCCTGCTGTCCCCGTTCCTCTTTCTCCTGGCCATCGATTGGATACTGAAGACATGCACAACCCAGAGAAGAAATGGAATCCAGTGGACACTGTGGACGCAACTGGAGGACTTGGACTTTGCCGACGATCTGGCACTGTTGTCTCACAGCCACCAGCAGATGCAGGAGAAGACCACTGAACTGGCAGCCATCTCCTCACAAGTGGGCCTCAACATACATAAAGGAAAGACAAAGGTCCTCAAGGTCAATACAGCCAGCACTGAGCCTGTCACACTGGAAGGGAGTGCACTTGAAGAGGTAGAGGCATTCACATACCTGGGTAGCATCATCAACAAGCAGGGTGGCACAGACGCGGATGTTAGAGCAAGGATTGGCAAGGCGAGAGGAGCATTTATACAGCTCAAGAACATCTGGAGCTCCAAAGTGTTGTCATTAAACACGAAGGTCCGACTGTTTAACTCCAACGTGAAGTCTGTCCTACTGTATGGAGCAGAGACATGGAGGACAACTAACACCACCACCAAGAAAGTACAGACCTTCATCAACAACTGTCTAAGAAGAATCCTCCAGATCCACTGGCCAGACACCATCAGCAACATTGACTTGTGGAGGAGGACACACCAACTGTCTGCCGAAGATGAAATAAGAAGAAGACGATGGGGATGGATTGGTCACACGCTCCGGAAACCAGCATCAACTATCACCAGACAGGCTCTGACATGGAACCCACAAGGCAGGAGAAAAAGAGGTCGTCCAAAGAACACGTGGCGAAGGGACCTCCATGCGGACACCAAGAAGACAGGACACACTTGGAGACAGCTTGAAACAAGAGCCCAGGACAGAGGACTCTGGAGAGCTGTTGTCGACGGCCTATGCCCCAGGAGGGACGATGGGCACCAGTAAGTAATATATATATATTCAGGTCAAATAAATTGATTCTGAGTTCTGCATCTCCTAACACGGTCTGCCTCCACATTAAGGAATAACTAGGAATAACTAGCATAATAATAATAATAATCACGATTAATATGAAATTAGTTATGCCGTGCATTTATGGTAAACAGAATCATTTTACAAACAGCTTACTTTACTTAATCAGCACCCACCTTCCGGGGACAGCATCTGACTGTGGGGAATTTACTGGTTCAGTGGCGCCCTCTGTTGTCTGTAATCGAAGCAGAGCTTCTCGGCGGGCAAACTGACTACGTAGCATTTCCATTCGACCGCTCGCAAACGCTATACGCTGGCTGAAGGCTGACAATGTAGCTAGCGCACTCTGTTGTTGTTTGGCAGTACTACAGTACCTCTCATAGACGCTAAGATGAAAACAAACAAAACCATAATGGACATTTGTGATATGATTATCTCTGTAAGTTTTATAACTGGAGGAAATGGTATTATTGGTTAAGACCGTTTGTGTGTATCAGAATTGAAATGCTTTCGTAATAATTATCGGAAAATCTTCTATAAAGTTGCCACCGCCGTTTCCGTATCATTTGGCAAATGGTGCAGTAACCTGACTTCTTGTACTGCATCATGGGTAATGCTGTGTTCACACAGAATCTTCAAAACTTTACGTGCTCTAGCTGATTTAAATTTAAACCGCTTTTCGGTTTCTGTGTGAACAGTCATGCATTCAACCGGTCCAGTATGTTTTCTGTGTGAACAGTGATGTAGTCAACCGGTCCAGTATGTTTTCTGTGTGAACAGACATGTAGTCAACCGGTCCAGTATGTTTTCTGTGTGAACAGTCATGTAGTCAACCGGTCCAGTATGTTTTCTGTGTGAACAGTCATGTAGTCAACCGGTCCAGTATGTTTTCTGTGTGAACAGTCATGTAGTCAACCGGTCCAGTATGTTTTCTGTGTGAACAGTCATGTAGTCAATCGGTCCAGTATGTTATCTGTGTGAACAGTCATGTAGTCAACCGGTCCAGTATGTTTTCTGTGTGAACAGTCATGTAGTCAACAGGTCCAGTATGTTTTCTGTGTGAACAGTCATGTAGTCAACCGGTCCAGTATGTTTTCTGTGTGAACAGTCATGTAGTCAACCGGTCCAGTATGTTTTCTGTGTGAACAGTCATGTAGTCAACCGGTCCAGTATGTTTTCTGTGTGAACAGTCATGTGGTCAACCGGTCCAGTATGTTTTCTGTGTGAACAGTCATGTGGTCAACCGGTCCAGTATGTTTTCTGTGTGAACAGTCATGTGGTCAACCGGTCCAGTATGTTTTCTGTGTGAACAGTCATGTAGTCAACCGGTCCAGTATGTTTTCTGTGTGAACAGTCATGTAGTCAACCGGTCCAGTATGTTTTCTGTGTGAACTGTCATGTAGTCAACCGGTCAAGTATGTTTTCTGTGTGAACAGTCATGTAGTCAACCGGTCCAGTATGTTTTCTGTGTGAACAGTGATGGTCCAGTATCAACCGGTCCAGTATGTTTTCTGTGTGAACAGTCAACCGGTCCAGTAGTCAACCGTAGTCAACAGTATGTTTTCTGTGTGAACAATCATGTAGTCAACCGGTCCAGTATGTTTTCTGTGTGAACAGTTATGTAGTCAACCGGTCCAGTATGTTTTCTATATGAACAGTCATGTAGTCAACCGGTCCAGTATGTTTACTGTGTGAACAGTCATGAAATCAACCAGTCCAGTATGTTTTCTATGTGAAAAGTCATGTACCGGGTAGTCAACTGGTCCAGTATGTTTTCTGCGTGAACAGTCATGTAGTCAACCGGTCTAGTATGCTTTCTGTGTGAACAGTGATGTAGTCAACCGGTCCAGTATATTTTCTGTGTGAACAGTGATGTAATCAACCGGTCCAGTATGTTTTCTGTGTGAACAGTCATGTAGTCAACCGGTCCAGTACATTTTCTGTGTGAACAGTCATGTAATCAACCGGTCCAGTATGTTTTCTGTGTGAACAGTCATGTAATCAACCGGTCCAGTATGTTTTCTGTGTGAACAGTCATGTAGTCACTGTCCAGTATCTGTGTGAACAGTGATGTAATCAACCGGTCCAGTATGTTTTCTGTGTGAACAGTCATGGTCCAGTACATTTTCTGTGTGAACAGTCATGTAATCAACAGTATGTTTTCTGTTGTTTTCTGTGTGTCAGTGTATCATGTAATCAACCGGTCCAGTATGTTTTCTGTGTGAACAGTCATGTAATCAACCGGTCCAGTATGTTTTCTGTGTGAACAGTCATGTAGTCACCCGGTCCAGTATGTTTTCTGTGTGTCATGTAATCAGTCCAGTATGTAATCAACCGGTCCAGTATGTTTTCTGTGTGAACAGTCATGTAGTCACCCGGTCCAGTATGTTTTCTGTGTGAACAGTCATGTAATCAACCGGTCCAGTATGTTTTCTGTTTGAACAGTCATGTAGTCACCCGGTCCAGTATGTTTTCTGTGTGAACAGTCATGTAATCAACCGGTCCAGTATGTTATTTGTGTGAACAGTCATGTAGTCACCCGGTCCAGTATGTTTTCTGTGTGAACAGTCATGTAATCAACCGGTTCAGTATGTTTTCTGTGTGAACAGTCATGTAGTCAACCGGTCCAGTATGTTTTCTGTGTGAACAGTCATGTAATCAACAGGGTCCAGTATGTTTTCTGTGTGAACAGTCATGTAATCAACCGGTCCAGTATGTTTTTTGTGTGAACAGTGATGTAGTCAACCTGTCCAGTATGTTTTCTGTGTGAACAGTGATGTAGTCAACCGGTCCAGTATGTTTTCTGTGTGAACAGTGATGTAATCAACCGGTCCAGTATGTTTTCTGTGTGAACAGTCATGTAGTCAACCGGTCCAGTATGTTTTCTGTGTGAACAGTCATGTAATCAACCGGTCCAGTATGTTTTCTGTGTGAACAGTCATGTAATCAACCGGTCCAGTATGTTTTCTGTGTGAACAGTCATGTAGTCACCCGGTCCAGTATGTTTTCTGTGTGAACAGTCATGTAATCAACCGGTCCAGTATGTTTTCAGTCATGTAGTGGTCCAGTATGTTTTCTGTGTGAACAGTCATGTAATCAACCGGTCCAGTATGTTTTCTGTGTGAACAGTCATGTAGTCAACCGGTCCAGTATGTTTTCTGTGTGAACAGTCATGTAATCAACCGGTCCAGTATGTTTTCTGTGTGAACAGTCATGTAATCAACCGGTCCAGTATGTTTTCTGTGTGAACAGTCATGTAGTCAACCGGTCCAGTATGTTTTCTGTGTGAACAGTGATGTAGTCAACCGGTCCAGTATGTTTTCTGTGTGAACAGTGATGTAATCAACCGGTCCAGTATGTTTTCTGTGTGAACAGTCATGTAGTCAACCGGTCCAGTATGTTTTCTGTGTGAACAGTCATGTAATCAACCGGTCCAGTATGTTTTCTGTGTGAACAGTCATGTAATCAACCGGTCCAGTATGTTTTCTGTGTGAACAGTCATGTAGTCACCCGGTCCAGTATGTTTTCTGTGTGAACAGTCATGTAATCAACCGGTCCAGTATGTTTTCTGTGTGAACAGTCATGTAATCAACCGGTCCAGTATGTTTTCTGTGTGAACAGTCATGTAATCAACAGGGTCCAGTATGTTTTCTGTGTGAACAGTCATGTAGTCAACCGGTCCAGTATGTTTTCTGTGTGAACAGTCATGTAGTCACCCGGTCCAGTATGTTTTCTGTGTGAACAGTCATGTAATCAACCGGTCCAGTATGTTTTCTGTGTGAACAGTCATGTAATCAACCGGTCCAGTATGTTTTCTGTGTGAACAGTCATGTAATCAACCGGTCCAGTATGTTTTCTGTGTGAACAGTCATGTAATCAACAGGGTCCAGTATGTTTTCTGTGCAAATGGGAACAACTTTGTAGACATTTGTCAACTCGTGAATCATACTATTGGTGAATATTAAATTTCTATTCTTGCTAGAGTTCTGGGTGAATCAAGTTTGTAGTGACCATTGAACAAACTCACCTCTGGACAGTGTCCACTAATTGACTGGCCGCCAGTTGTTGCTGTTTGTTGCGGTCATCCAGTTCTACAGCCAACTCCTGGGCTGCTTTCAACTCATGCTGCATTGTCTGTCAACAGAGTGGACAGTGGTCAGTCAATGTCACGGCACAGAGTGGACAGTGGTCAGTCAACATCACAGCACATAGTGGACAGTGGTCAGTCAATGTCATGACACAGAGTGGACAGTGGTCAGTCAATGTCACGACACAGAGTGGACAGTAGTCAGTCATTGTCATGACACAAAGTAGACAGTGATCAGTCAATGTCATGACACAGAATGGACAGTGGTCAGTCGATGTCATAACACAGAGGACAGTGGTCAGTCAATGTCACAGCACAGAGTAGACAGTAGACAGTCAATGTCACAACACAGAGTGGACAGTGGTCAGTCAAAGTCACAACACAGAGTGGGGAGTGGTCAATCAAAGTCACACAGAGTGGACAGTAGATAGTCAATGTCACAACACAGAGTGGACAGTGGTCAGTCAATGTCACAACACAGAGTGGACAGTGGTCAGTCAATGTCACGACACAGAGTGGGGAGTGGTCAGTCATTGTCATGACACCAAGTGGACAGTGATCAGTCAATGTCATGACACAGAATGGACAGTGGTCAGTCGATGTCATAACACAGAGAGGACAGTGGTCAGTCAATGTCACAGCACAGAGTGGACAGTAAACAGTCAATGTCACAACACAGAGTGGACAGTGGTCAATCAAAGTCATAACACAGAGTGGGCAGTGGACAGTCAAAGTCACAACACAGAGTGGACAGTGGCTAGTCAACATCACAACACACTTCAGAATGATGCCAACAATAATTTGTACGTACAAAAAGGATGTCAGGTTTCAGTGATTGTCGTGTGGTGCACTGGATCTTGGGACTGCTCCTTAAGATTGAATTTGTAGATATCCATTGGCATAGATGCAGCTTTACACAGAAAGTGTCTTTTTTCTTGAACAAAGACAAGCAAGAAACCTAGTTAAAGTATATTTTAAAGCCAAACTTACATTAGCGTGCATGACATGCTGGTCAAGCTGAGCCTGTCTGTCACTGAGAGAATGCTCCAACACCTGACACTGATTCCTGCTCGAGTCCAGCTCATTCGCAACATTCTGAAGCTAAAACAAGATTAATAAGTACAAACGTCAGATAGCTGCCAGTGCAGCACATTCCATTGCAATCTACATATTCTGCACGAATTAGAACTCTTACATTGATATGATCATTTATGTGCCAAAGAACTGGCAAACAATTTTATGGATGCACAATTAATCCATTGTAAGTACTCTAGTATTCAGTAGACTCTACCTTGTGGATAAGGGACGTCATATCTAAGGAACATCACATTAAAAGGGAACAACTTTGAAATCCTGTTGCATGGATATAAGGAATATCATCAGCATCCACTGAATGCTGATTTATTGGTGTGGGCTTTACACTGGCAGATACATTATAACATGGTATTAACTTGGTTGTATCAGAATTGTGTTTTTAGTTTATTTACATACATATAGGAATTTTGTGTTTGACAGCATTTGCAAAGTTTAATGATCAGTTCTGTCACATGTCAATGTAATAATAAATAAATAAAATAAATAAATAAATAAAAGTACTTATATAGCGCCCAATCAATTAAAATTGCCTTTGGGCGCTTTACATACATGCACATGTATATAATAGTATTTTACATAGAAAGAAATGCTAACTAAGAAATAAATATATAAAACATATAACATTACCTTAAATATAGTTACTAAAAAGAGAGATCATAAAAAAAAACGTTTAAATAAATTAAGACATTCTTAAAAAACTACTATAAATACATTCATTTATACAAGAAGAATAACCATAAATATGTTAAGAAACTAATAAAACAAAACATATTTTTTATCAATAGAAAGCACATAAAATGTCCTCATCGGTGAATGATAAAAACGCTTGTTTAAAAAGGTGATATAATATAATAACAACTTTTTAGGTATTCCAACTACTAATGTTATAAAACATAGTGTTTGTATAATTTGTTTAAAATCTAATAACTTTGGGGTTAACCGTACTCATGAAAGTGTACAGTAACTACATCATACTGCTGCTTCAACAGCCTATATTTGTACACTTGTACACTTTGCAAATGTCATTATTATAACCATTTGCAAATCCTGCATTGGCTCAAGGTTGTTGTCTGTTAAGGTGTTAAATACACACCTTCATCTGCCAGTCTCTGTCAGCTGATTCTTGTGTCAGTGCAGCACTCTTCAACTGCACCAGCAGCTGGTACACCGTCCCCCTCCACCTGTACAACAGTCGACACACAAGGTGGACAGTGTCAAGTACCAGCAACCTAGACAAGGGGTGAGCTCTTCTGAAGATCTGATGGCCCAACCATCCTAACTACAATGGTCATCTTAAGAATTTTAATGATGAAGTTAAGGTTTCTTTGCAACTTCTATTGTTTTCCTGATTATGTTTATCTACCAGTACATCTCATCATGGTGTTCTGGTAAACCTGTAAACATGTAAATATGTAGACAATAGTATCACATGGCGCTCTCTCGAGTTCTCATATATAATTTACTCTTGGTCATCACAACCAAACAGCCTGTTAGATTTGGGCAAATAAACTTAAATGGAATCAGAATATTCAACTGGGTTATGGAAGTTAAAAACCACACATTTCTTGCTTGGCCTAATAAATAAAGTGTTAATTCAACTGACCTTGTTAGCAGAGTAAGCTTCTTCTCTGTAATACCTTCCTTCCTCTGTCGAACAATAACAAGTAACATAACATTGTAGCTATAACCAACAATGACAAGTAACATAACATTGTAGCTATAACCAACAATGACAAGTAACATAACATTGTAGCTATGACCAACAATGATAAGTAAGTAACATAACATTGTAGCTATGACCAACAATGACAAGTAACATAACATTGTAGCTATGACCAACAATGACAAGTAACATAACATTGTAGCTATAACCAACAATGACAAGTAACATAACATTGTAGCTATAACCAACAATGACAAGTAACATAACATTGTAGCTATAACCAACAATGACAAGTAACATAACATTGTAGTTATGACCAACAATGACAAGTAACATAACATTGTAGCTATAATCAACAATGACAAGTAACATAACATTGTAGCTATGACCAACAATGACAAGTAACATAACATTGTAGCTATAATCAACAATGACAAGTAACATAACATTGTAGCTATGACCAACAATGACTAGTAACATAACATTGTAGCTATGACCAACAATGACAAGTAACATAACATTGTAGCTATGACCAACAATGACAAGTAACATAACATTGTAGCTATAACCAACAATGACAAGTAACATAACATTGTAGCTATAACCAACAATGACAAGTAACATAACATTGTAGCTATGACCAACAATGACAAGTAACATAACATTGTAGCTATGACCAACAATGACAAGTAACATAACATTGTAGCTATGACCAACAATAACAAGTAACATAACATTGTAGCTATGACCAACAATGACAAGTAACATAACATTGTAGCTATGACCAACAATGACAAGTAACATAACATTGTAGCTAAGACCAACAATGACAAGTAACATAACATTGTAGCTATGACCAACAATAACAAGTAACATAACATTGTAGCTATGACCAACAATGACAAGTAACATAACATTGTAGCTATGACCAACAATGACAAGTAACATAACATTGTAGCTAAGACCAACAATGACAAGTAACATAACATTGTAGCTATAACCAACAATGACAATTAACATAACATTGTAGCTATGACCAACAATGACAAGTAACATAACATTGTAGCTATGACCAACAATGACAAGTAACATAACATTGTAGCTATAACCAACAATGACAAGTAACATAACATTGTAGCTATGACCAACAATGACAAGTAACATAACATTGTAGCTATAATCAACAATGACAAGTAACATAACATTGTAGCTATGACCAACAATGACAAGTAACATAACATTGTAGCTATAATCAACAATGACAAGTAACATAACATTGTAGCTATGACCAACAATGACTAGTAACATAACATTGTAGCTATGACCAACAATGACAAGTAACATAACATTGTAGCTATAATCAACAATGACAAGTAACATAACATTGTAGCTATAACCAACAATGACAAGTAACATAACATTGTAGCTATGACCAACAATGACAAGTAACATAACATTGTAGCTATGACCAACAATGACAAGTAACATAACATTGTAGCTATGACCAACAATGACAAGTAACATAACATTGTAGCTATGACCAACAATGACAAGTAACATAACATTGTAGCTATAACCAACAATGACAAGTAACATAACATTGTAGCTATAACCAACAATGACAAGTAACATAACATTGTAGCTATAACCAACAATGACAAGTAACATAACATTGTAGCTATGACCAACAATGACAAGTAACATAACATTGTAGCTATGACCAACAATGACAAGTAACATAACATTGTAGCTATGACCAACAATGACAAGTAACATAACATTGTAGCTATGACCAACAATGACAAGTAACATAACATTATAGCTATGATAACAATGACAAGTAACATAACATTATAGCTATGACCAACAATGACAAATTAACATAACATTGTAGCTATGACCAACAATGACAGTAACATAACATTTAGCTATACCAACAATGACAAGTAACATAACATTGTAGCTATGACCAACAATGACAAGTAACATAACATTAGTAGCTATGACCAACAATAACAAGTAACATAACATTGTAGCTATGACCAACAATGACAAGTAACATAACATTGTAGCTATGACCAACAATGACAAGTAACATAACATTGTAGCTAAGACCAACAATGACAAGTAACATAACATTGTAGCTATAACCAACAATGACAATTAACATAACATTGTAGCTATGATAGCAATGACAAGTAACATAACATTGTAGCTATGACCAACAATGACAAGGCATAACATATAACCAACAATGACAAGTAACATAACATTGTAGCCTATGACCAGCAATGACAAGTAACATAACATTGTAGCTATAATCAACGTGACAAGTAACATAACATTGTAGCTACTGACCAACAATGACAAGTAACATAACATTGTAGCTATAATCAACAATGACAAGTGGCATAACATTTAGCTATGACCAACAATGACTAAAGTAACATAACATTGCTTCATGATAACCAACAATGACAAATGTAACATAACATTGTAGCTATAATCAACAATGACAAGTAACATAACATTGTAGCTATAACCAACAATGACAAGTAACATAACATTGTAGCTATGACCAACAATGACAAGTAACATAACATTGTAGCTATGACCAACAATGACAAGTAACATAACATTGTAGCTATGACCAACAATGACAAGTAACATAACATTGTAGCTATAACCAACAATGACAAGTAACATAACATTGTAGCTATAACCAACAATGACAAGTAACATAACATTGTAGCTATAACCAACAATGACAAGTAACATAACATTGTAGCTATGACCAACAATGACAAGTAACATAACATTGTAGCTATGACCAACAATGACAAGTAACATAACATTGTAGCTATGACCAACAATGACAAGTAACATAACATTGTAGCTATAACCAACAATGACAAGTAACATAACATTGTAGCTATGACCAACAATGACAAGTAACATAACATTGTAGCTATAATCAACAATGACAAGTAACATAACATTGTAATATGACCAACGTGACAAGTAACATAACATTGTAGCTATAATCCAGCAATGACAAAATTAACATAACATTGTAGCTATGACCAACAATGACTAGTAACATAACATTGTAGTATGACCAACAATAACAAGTAACATAACATTGTAGCTATGACCAACAATGACAAGTAACATAACATTGTAGCTATGACCAACAATGACAAGTAACATAACATTGTAGCTAAGACCAACAATGACAAGTAACATAACATTGTAGCTATGACCAACAATAACAAGTAACATAACATTGTAGCTATGACCAACAATGACAAGTAACATAACATTGTAGCTATGACCAACAATGACAAGTAACATAACATTGTAGCTAAGACCAACAATGACAAGTAACATAACATTGTAGCTAAGACCAACAATGACAAGTAACATAACATTGTAGCTATAACCAACAATGACAATTAACATAACATTGTAGCTATGACCAACAATGACAAGTAACATAACATTGTAGCTATGACCAACAATGACAAGTAACATAACATTGTAGCTATAACCAACAATGACAAGTAACATAACATTGTAGCTATGACCAACAATGACAAGTAACATAACATTGTAGCTATGACCAACAATGACAAGTAACATAACATTATAGCTATGACCAACAATAACAAGTAACATAACATTGTAGCTATGACCAACAATGACAAGTAACATAACATTGTAGCTATGACCAACAATGACAAGTAACATAACATTGTAGCTAAGACCAACAATGACAAGTAACATAACATTGTAGCTAAGACCAACAATGACAAGTAACATAACATTGTAGCTACTTGACCAACAATGACAAAGTAACATAACATTGTAGCTATGACCAACAATGACAAGTAACATAACATTATAGCTATGACCAACAATGACAAGTAACATAACATTGTAGCTATGACCAACAATAATAAGTAACATAACATTGTAGCTATGACCAACAATGACAAGTAACATAACATTGTAGCTATGACCAACAATGACAAGTAACATAACATTGTAGCTATAACCAACAATGACAAGTAAGATAACATTGTAGCTATAACCAACAATGACAAGTAAGATAACATTGTAGCTAAGACCAACAATGACAAGTAACATAACATTGTAGCTATAACCAACAATGACAATTAACATAACATTGTAGCTATGACCAACAATGACAAGTAACATAACATTGTAGCTATGACCAACAATGACAAGTAACATAACATTGTAGCTATAACCAACAATGACAAGTAACATAACATTATAGCTATGACCAACAATGACAAGTAACATAACATTGTAGCTATGACCAACAATGACAAGTAACATAACATTGTAGCTATGACCAACAATGACAAGTAACATAACATTGTAGCTATGACCAACAATGACAAGTAGCTTACTTATAACATTGAGCTA
Organism: Paraescarpia echinospica; assembly: GCA_020002185.1. Taxonomy (NCBI): domain Eukaryota; kingdom Metazoa; phylum Annelida; class Polychaeta; order Sabellida; family Siboglinidae; genus Paraescarpia; species Paraescarpia echinospica. Next base: position 18,782,727 of record CM034540.1, read on the forward strand.
TGACCAACAGTGACCAGTAACATAACATTGCTTAGCTATGGGACTACAGCAATGACAAGTAACATAACATTGTAGCTATGACCAACAATGACCATTAACATAACATTTAGCTGCAACCAACAATGACAAGTAAGTGCTTGTAGCTATAACCAGCGCAATGACAAATGCGGGATAACATTGCTTCCATAATAACTGTGATAGAGTAAGATAACATTGTAGCTATGACCAACAATGACTAGTAACATAACTTTATTGTAGCTATGATAACAATGACAAGTAACATAACATTGTAGCTATAACCAACAATGACAAGTAACATAACATTGTAGCTATGACCAACAATGACAAGTAACATAACATTGTAGCTATAACCAACAATGACAAGTAACATAACATTGTAGCTATAACCAACAATGACATGTAACATAACATTGTAGCTATGACCAACAATGACAAGTAACATAACATTGTAGCTATGACCAACAATGACAAGTAACATAACATTGTAGCTATGACCAACAATAACAAGTAACATAACATTGTAGCTATGACCAACAATGACAAGTAACATAACATTGTAGCTATGACCAACAATGACAAGTAACATAACATTGTAGCTATGACCAACAATGACAAGTAACATAACATTGTAGCTAAGACCAACAATGACAAGTAACATAACATTGTAGCTAAGACCAACAATGACAAGTAACATAACATTGTAGCTATGACCAACAATGACAAGTAACATAACATTGTAGCTATGACCAACAATGACAAGTAACATAACATTGTAGCTATAACCAACAATGACAAGTAACATAACATTGTAGCTATAACCAACAATGACAAGTAACATAACATTGTAGCTATACCAACAATGACAAGTAACATAACATTGTAGCTATGACCAACAATGACAAGTAACATAACATTGTAGCTATGACCAACAATGACAAGTAACATAACATTGTAGCTATGACCAACAATGACAAGTAACATAACATTGTAGCTATGACCAACAATGACAAGTAACATAACATTGTAGCTATGACCAACAATGACAAGTAACATAACATTGTAGCTATAACCAACAATGACAATTAACATAACATTGTAGCTATGACCAATAATGACAAGTAACATAACATTGTAGCTATAACCAACAATGACAAGTAACATAACATTGTAGCTATAACCAACAATGACAAGTAAGATAACATTGTAGCTATAACCAACAATGACTAGTAACATAACATTGTAGCTATGACCAACAATGACAAGTAACATAACATTGTAGCTATGACCAACAATGACAAGTAACATAACATTGTAGCTATGACCAACAATGACAAGTAATATAACATTGTAGCTATGACCAACAATGACAAGTAACATAACATTGTAGCTATGACCAACAATGACAAGTAACATAACATTGTAGCTATGACCAACAATGACAAGTAACATAACATTGTAGCTATGACCAACAATGACAAGTAACATAACATTGTAGCTATGACCAACAATGACAAGTAACATAACATTGTAGCTATAACCAACAATGACAAGTAACATAACATTGTAGCTATAACCAACAATGACAAGTAACATAACATTGTAGCTATGACCAACAATGACAAGTAACATAACATTGTAGCTATAACCAACAATGACAAGTAACATGACATTGTAGCTATAACCAACAATGACAAGTAACATGACATTGTAGCTATGACCAACAATGACAAGTAACATAACATTGTAGCTATGACCAACAATGACAAGTAACATAACATTGTAGCTATAACCAACAATAACAAGTAACATGACATTGTAGCTATGACTAGCTAAACAAAAAACATCATCGGCATGATAAAATACTTCCTTTCAGTAAAATCAGGCAATCATAAATATATAGATAATAAAATAAGCAAATTATTTAGTGCCATATTCACTGCATGCTATACAACATACCATTATTCATGATAGAGTTATAGTTAAAAGAGACATTCAGAAGTCAAAAGTAAATGCAAGACATAAATATAAAACATAAATGTAAGATTATATACAATGTTCAAAGTGGAATGATGAGATGTTATAAAACAAGCATATGCATAACAATAACAAAACGCAACTTGTATAGCACCTAAATTCTCAGAAATCTGAGCTCAGATGCGCAGAAAAACAATCGTTACGCGTGACATCACGAACAAGAACCAGCAGCAGAGAGAGGAACAGCAGAGGATTTGTATAGATATCTGGATTTCAGGGCAAAATGCAATACACCTGTATAACCATTTTGTTGGTTTTGAGTAAGTCACTTGTGTGTCTTATCCTCAAAAGTTTACATAACAACTTATGAATGAAGTTGGTGGATATTAATAATTAGAAATCATAGAGAATGGGAGCAAAGTCTGAAACATTTGTTGCAGATTTGTTACACAAAATATGAGTTCAAATGATTTTGTTATCAAAATGCGGTATATCCATACAGTGCAAGCCAACATTCTGCATAGCTGCACATGCGGCATGGCAGTGCTCACTGGCTAATGTATTGCGCTTTTATAAAAAAGACAGATCGCATTTTGAAAACAAATGCTCTTTTCTGTTCACCGTTTAATGGGGATCTATCACGTTTTTGTATAAATTGGATAGTATCCTAGCTCAATATGTGTTTAAACAAATGGTTTGTCTTTGTTCCGACAAAATTGAGAAAAGTGGTGTTTATTGCATTTTGCTCTGAAACCCTTCACGTCACTACTCACTACCACTTATCACTGAATCTAAGCCACGTCACTACTCACTACCATTTACCACTGAATCTAAGCCACGTCACTACTCACTACTACTTACCACTGAATCTAAGCCACATCACTACTCACTACCACTTACCGCTGAATCTAAGCCACGTCACTACTCACTACCACTTACCACTGAATCTAAGCCATGTCACTACTCACTACCACTTACCGCTGAATCTAAGCCACGTCACTACTCACTACCACTTACCGCTGAATCTAAGCCACGTCACTACTCACTGAATCTAAGCCATGTCACTACTCACTACCACTTACCGCTGAATCTAAGCCACGTCACTACTCACTACCACTGAATCTAAGCCACGTCACTACTCACTACCACTTACCACTGAATCTAAGCCACGTCATTACTCACTACCACTGAATCTAAACCACGTCACTACTCACTACCACTTACCACTGAATCTAAGCCACGTCACTACTCACTACCACTTACCACTGAATCTAAGCCACGTCACTACTCACTACCACTTACCACTGAATCTAAGCCATGTCACTACTCACTACCACTTACCGTTGAATCTAAGCCATGTCACCACTCACTACCACTGAATCTAAGCCACATCACTACTCACTACCACTTACCACTGAATCTAAGCCACGTCACTACTCACTACCACTTACCGCTGAATCTAAGCCACATCACTACTCACTACCACTTACCACTGAATCTAAGCCGCTAATCTCTCTCTCATGTATCGTGAAGATCTCGTTGAGCGATGTGAGTCGGACATTCAGCAGCTGAGTGGACGACTCTAGTTCTCTCTTCTTGCATTCGCTGTGCTAAAAACAGGTTAATGAATTAACTCACTACGTTTATGTACTGATATGTACTGATATGTACTGATAAGTACTGATATTCAGAAGTCTATTTTAGGAACAGGATCGACTCATTGCAAAAAGAATTATATTGGTTATTTTGTTTATAAAAAATATTGCAAAGTTGTTCTTCTCTATCATCATATCACCATGTGTTCAGACAAATATTAAGTTTTTTCTACTTTCACCATTCCACTTAAACTGTGACTCGATTATCACAAATCTAAGGAGAGCATGCCTTGTTTCAGTAAAGCATTATAAGATATATATTTTTACTAACATCTGCAAGAGGCATTTGTCTTACACTTAATTATTTCTACAGTTCTAAAATGACAAATTAATGCAAACCTGCAGTTTATTTTTCAAAGTCTCTGTTTCTTTTCTCCAAATTTCCGTTGACTTGGACACTTGTTCCGACTCTCCGAGGTATCGTTTCAGTTGGTTTATGGCCTCATTACGAGTTCTCAGTTCTTCTTCGCATTGTCTGGCAGACATGAAAACAGACCTGGTTAAAATGGCGGTATTTGCAACATATTTGACCCGCCACAGTGACCCAGATATTAAGTCACATGACTATATTCTGGACACGAGCCAAAAATAGCTATCTAGATCATATTCCATAAATTTTGTGATTATGACTGAAATGCACACCTTATCATTTCACCTTTCAACGTCCATTTCATTTTTCTCAACAAACTAATAATATAACAGCCTTTATGAACACTTAGATTTTAAAACAAGAGACAATACAAGTCAAAATGACCCCATTTATTAAAATTTTGCTTTGTTAAAATTCATCAAATTCAGCAATACATCAAAAACTACTGAAGGTCTTTCAATAACTGAGATATCATTAAAAAAATATGTGGATACGAAAAAGGTACAAAGGTTAATTTCACAATGTTGTGACTTAATACCCACTTTGCTATGGCAGGTCACACTTGTGCTGGTTTTCTAAAACGGTTTCCTCCTTTGTAAGTTTGTTGTCTCACACTCTAAATACGCTGTGTTAGTAACTGATACTGATCATGAAGAAAATGGTAAAATTAACACGAGGTTACCAAAAATACAGTCAAAATAATAACTCTAAAACACGAAAAAGCTTGTTACACACCTCAAAGTATGCAAACAAAACTGTCCATCAAAATGTACATGAATATAATACAAACCTAGACTGCTGAACATTCTTCAGGATGGTTCATTTCTATGCAAATTAGTTCTTTTAAACATATCCAATACGTGAATTTACCTTGTAGAGTCACATCAACGAAAGCCTCTACAAGGTAAATTCACGTACTGGATATGTTTAAAACAACTAATTTGCATACAATATAAACCGTTTACCAATAGTTTTCATAATTTGATTCGGAAAAAAATAAATAATTAAGATTTTGAATGCACTCTTCAAAATCCCCCAGAATGTAACACACGCTTCACCCGATCCGCTAACATGTCACAGTGTCTCCCTCTACCTCAGTCTCTGTGCTGTCTCTGTCTGTGTCTGGGCAACAAGGGCTTCAGCAGTGCCAAGTTTCTCTTTTAGTTGCACCACCTGCTCATTGTACGTCCGTGATGAACTGTCCATCGCATTGTGTAACCTTTGAACCTCGGCTGACCATTTCCTTTCCTGGTCACTCAGCTCTTTTTCCTTCTCCGCCGACTGTTGAAAACACACCAATTGGTCAATATGTGTGACATCCTGTACATCATATAATTAAAACAAGTGCATTGTTTTTACGTGAAAATTAAAACGCTCTCCCTGGTGATGTAATGTGTAAAGTCAAAATAATATTTGATTACAAATAATACATTTTTATAAAAAACAAATAAATTTTACATCAAAGTGTAAACATTCTCCAAGGTGAGGGAGAAAACAATGTAACATTGAACATTAAAATTAAATAACATTTGATTACAAATTATACACTTTTATAAAACAAACAGCAATATAGTTACGTATCCCCTAATTTCTAGCAAGTTTTTAACTACAAGTTTCCTTTGTACATACGTATATATTTATGTATATATCTATCTTACATTCTTTTTAAAAGAACATATTATATATTTTTCATTTTTATTTATAAGTAAGACGTTGACCAATTTTTGTATCTGCCTGATGATAATAATTTACAACCATCTATACATACCAATTTTAAATTATTAATTTTCAAGATACAAAACAGGTTTGCAAATGGTTTATCACACTGACCAGTTGTGCATGCGTTTCTTCGAGGGTCCTAATTCGCCCCTCTAGTGCTGCCACCTGCTGAGTGGACTGAGCGTCTTTGAGCATGAGTTGACTCTCGAGCATAGCCACTTGTCTTTGAGCCTGTGACTCAAACTCCGCCAGCTGCCGACGCAAGCTGGCGATCTCAACTGCCTGTCGACTGATGATGTCATCAAGATAACGCACATCGAGTAATGGTACAGCTGGTGCCACCTGATGGGTATCGACTGCGGCTTCCTGCAATTTGAATTTGTTGCGGTAAAAGATCTCGCTGAAATTTTTTTATTAAAACATGTTTATCAGGATGCTGGGCAATATGACATAAGAATATATGCATAGTTTACAGTTCAGTTAAAGCAACTACACATGACTTTGGAGTCTCATACACACATGATGTCGTAATAATACCATAGTGGATGCTCATTATAAAGAAAATGTTGAAAACTTGATCAAACTGTTCTTTATATCCATTTTTGGGTACAGGACGGGCACACGATGAGTGGAAACGTCGGATATTGACTATAGAACAGTCTAATCAGCCAGGCTGTCTCGACACGACGGGGACCGAGTTTCAAAGACGACTGACAAGTTTAACAAGATTTAACAAGATTGCCACCCAGAGAATTAACTCTAGGTGGCAGGTGGACAAGGAAGCCCTTTGGCTTATCGAGAGTCCGACCCTTTTATCTATGTGTATCCCGCCCGTCTGAGGTATGTGTCGATTTTATTTTTAAACATATTCACGCTACTAGCACCCACACAATCAGCAGATAATCTGTTCCATTCATTTTCAGTCCTTTGTGAAAATGAAAACTTTCTTATATCTAATCTACTCTGCTCCTTTGCTAAAGTTGAAGTCAGTTACAGTGAAATATGAACAAACACTCTTTTCAAAGACTATGCCGTGGATGAATTTTTCAGAATGCTATTTTAATATGTTGTGCTGCGATCACTTTGGATGGTAACTGATGATTAATCCAACCCTTGATACTTTCACTGTCCAGTTAATTTTCCTCGACACATAATTCCATTTGAACAAAGAAAATGCCTGTATTTACAAACCCACACATTAAGAAACCAGGTTGTGGAGCGCAGTAGCACGGTTGTAAGAGCTCTGGACTCTCGACTGAGAGAATGCGGGTTCGAATCCTGTGCGGTGGTGTCGAACCTTGGGCAAGTTTGTTTACTCTACATTGCTTCAGTTCACTCAGCTGTATGAATGAGTACCTGGTTGTAGACTGTGGTGGATATTTGTGCACGAATAGTCTCCGCGCATTAATTGCAGCGTGGCTGGATGTTTCCCAGAGAAGTCGAGATGGTGTTCGATTGAACAGGTCTGCCAGGGAGTAAAATGTAAAGCGCTTTGAGCAGTCCTGAGGACTGGATACTGCGCTATATATGATGGTATGCAAATCTGGCACAGCCGATTTGTATACTGGACTTTGTGCAAGATGACACCACACGGAGGCCTTCGAGTAGCTGGAGGCTAATTTATGCAAGGACATGTTAATTACTCCCGTGGGGAAAACCAAATCAACCAATCAGCGCACACTGGAGCGCGTCCCTCCGAAGAATTCCAATCTGATCCAGCACTCCATTTACGAAAGCATAGGGGGGGCAGACGTGTGATTTTTTTAAATTGTTTTTTTTACTTTTGCACGATTGTTTGTTTCTTCTCGTCCGTTGGTTCAGCTACAAGTCGCCACTGCATCGAGGTGATTCCCGTCATCTCTCAGCTGAATTGAGCTGAGTATTTTTGTTTCATATTTTATTTGCTTTTAATTATCATGATTCGGGTTCCGCCATTTTGTCATCTCGTGGTTTGAATTCGTCGTCGGCCCAATCATGCTGTCGTAGTTTCGTATTGGGCGGATGTCATCGTGATCTACTTGGGTGGTAATGATCTCGATGGGAGATCTTACCCGAACTCAATCATGGTTGCAATTAACATCCAGCGTCTCGCAGTGAAATTGCTCGGTACACGCATTGTTGTGTGTCAGGTTTGTCGTTGGCAAAGATGGCGGACAATATATAAGAACTTACCTTTACTTTAGATTATACGTGTCAAAATGACCTAGTTTTTCAAAACGCCACTTTTAAAAATGTGTTGCTTCAATTTTAGCAATAAATAACAATCTACTGAAGATATCTGAACTAGTGAGGTATCATTTAAAAGCTCATGATCTGGTGAATCCAAAATGGTACCAAACTCCATTTTACTATTTTGTCATTTTCCTGTGGCAGGTCACTTATATAGTATTAGCAGGTCACTTATATAGTATTAGCAAGCATCCATCGTAGTTCAAATGTTTAAAATAAATTAATGTTAACAGAATGAACGAAAATTGGACAATACAATATAAGAATGTGTTTATATTGTACACTTCAGTTATGTAAATAAAGTAGGTACTGGAATGTCTTTGAATGTTTTTAGACACTTACAGAGCTGGGTTTATAAGACTTAAGAGGACACACCTTCATAGGTAGGTTATTACGACAACAAACTGAAATGCTGAATAGTTGACATACCTGCATAGCTAGAATGTTAATAATACAATAATAGAAGGTATTTATAAAGATGGACTGGTGATTGTCAATTGAACATACCTGCACAACTGGCGTCTTGACCTGTGTCGATTCCCTGAAAACAAACATTATAAATTTATTATTATTTTCAAGTGCTGGATCCTTGAAGCAATTAAACAAGTACACTAAAAGGCAGGCACAGTTTTGATTAATTAAAGACTAACAAAACATTATTTCTAGCTAAGGGCCTGTACCTGAGTCGTATGTTCTCTTGTGTAAGCTGCAGTATTTCTGCTGTAGCTTGGGCCATTTCTCTCCAGCTACCATCTGGCTGTTTGGGGGCAGTCTCAAACGAGGATGGGGGCAACAGTTCTGGCTGCTTCTTTCCTGGTCAGTGAAACAGAACAACTACATTCAGTCCAACTGAATCATCTTACAAAAAATAACACAAAATCTTAATCATTGGTAGCTACTAGCCAATGTATATGACTATACCGCAGAATCTGTCTTAGGTGACTACGCCCATCCTTGCAAGACGTGGGTGTTGATTATCTATTCTACCCCTGGCAGATATCCTATGCAGTGTATGGAAGGCAGATGAATCAAACTACTGTAGTAACTGACTTTGCCAGTTGCGACTGTACCACCCATGAGAATAGTGCAGACATAGCCCCCACCCACGCACCAATTCAAAGATGAAGCCAGTGACTTCAGGGAATCCCATTGTAATTACCCGTTTGACCATTCTCATGAGCGGCATTGTCTATTCAAATAATCACTTCTACTTCCCGAAAATGACATGCAACTTAAGCAAACTTATTGGCTGAAACAAAAATAAGCTGAACACACTGGTAAACGATATTATCTATTCATTGGCTGAGTTTATTTTCAGTGTTTCACAAGAAGATCTGCCAGGACATAATCAGTAGTGTCCCCTGGCTAACATAATAATAATTTTATAGTAGAATCTGTTTTGGGAGACAGCCCCTTCTGCACAGCGAAAGCAGTCATTCAAGACAGGTGGTCGTCCATGGCAGGTTGTAGGTGTATAATGAGAATATTTAGAGGTACTCCATCTGACTGATTACAGCGCATCAAGAGTACAGTAAACAGTAATTTTCAGTGTGAACATCTTGTGTATTATCACTGGATAACTGGGATGAGTAGTGTACCAGGAAGTCTGTATGATCAAAAATTAAGCCACCACTACCACCAACTTCATTGGCAGATTTTGCTGTGTCCCGATTTTGTCCACCGTTTCTTCTCACTGCATGAAAGTTGAACTGCTAATCAACAGCCATGATGCTTACAGAAAATGGACTTTCCAATGGGATGCACACTGTTGGTACCGTAGTGTCATTTATATTACACACATTACTGTTAGAAACAATCCATGCTTAGGATTGTGGACACCCAAGAGAGGTGATTGCCCATGAGAGAGGTCGCCCAAGACACGTTCTACTATATATTTAAAGGGTGGATAATTTAGTCATGTTTTCCATTGTATTGTCTAATAAATTATGGAAATGTTTCCCCAGGCTGAGACCCAGATCAGGCGGTGGCTTGGCTTCAGACCTGGGGCCGAGTACATTTTCATGAGTACGAGTACTTTGAAGATGGATGAGTACGAGTATGAGAACATTGCTAAAAGCTGAGTACGAGTACAAGTACGAGTACATCCTCACGAGTACGAGTAAAAGTACATTAAAAAAAATACAAATATTAAATAATAACGTATTTTAAAATTATTAATTAACCTAATTTATATAACTCAGCAAAAGTGAATATGCAATGGCAGTTGATCAATTTGTTGAGGAAAATTAAAAACAACCTCTATTTCATCAACAATTAAATTCACTTCATTGGCATTCATTTCAGTGGCATCGTATGATCTTATCATCTATTTGCCATTGCACCGAATGAACATGAGTTGTTCACAAGTTGAGTCTTCCAGGCTGCACCGTTCAGGGCAGAATACTTTCTCGGCTATGCTAAATACCCTTTCAACTGGGGTTGATGAGGCTGGAATGCTGAGACGGTGAGAGACCAACTGAGCCACAGTTGGAAAACTCAGAACTGCAGTGGGTCACTGTGACGATCTGTACATGGTTGATTAAGGTATTCATTCACCTCTACAATCAGAAATCTGCTGATATTATAAGTTTGCAATTTATATTTTCTGATCGTAGACTACTAGTTGTTGAGAGGGTTAGCACATGTCCACATAACAGGCTCAGCATCCCCTTTGGACTTTTTTAGCCAGGCTGCTGGCATGGGATTGTACTAGTGTAAGAGGCAGTCGGACTTGAGCCACCTTACTTCTACAGAGTAAGACTGGCAGTTCTTGTTCTTAGCAGTTAGCACTGTCAGCCACATGGTCTCCAGACTATGTCAAAGGCATTTCCTGTCTAACTGGTGGGTTAACTGCTAATTGGCTCTTTATGGACACCCTGGTGGATTAATTAAACAAACAGGTTTATGGCCTGAACTGCATGATACCCTACAAATATTGTTTGCTTAACAGGGTGTTTCTGAATGGGAAAAGATGCTGCCTGTTGCCATGTTTGGGTATCATAGTCATGGTTATCACAGAATGAGGATGTACTATGTGTAGGGATGGTAAGGTGGTATTCTATCAGAAATAACAAAGTATTAAAAAAATAGTTGAACATTTAAATATTTAAGGATTTTCAAGTTTCATTTTATAGGCAAATATATTAATTTTCCCCAATATATATTGAGAAAGTACTCAGATGTACTAATAAAATCTGAGTACAATGAGTATGAGTACGAGTCCATGACCCACAAGTTTTATGAGTACGAGTACTTCAAAAATTTACTCGAGTACACAAGTACAGAGTACTTTGGCCCCAGGTCTGCCTGGCTTATGTTATGATGGACTGGCTTAGTTACATTCTTCATTGTCCTAAAAAGAGCATAATAACAGGTCTCCACATTCGGTAGGTGCAACAGCTGTTACTATATGTGTAAACATATATTTTATTGATTTATATAATTATACTTTCTGACTTAACCATGGAAACGACCACTGAGAGTCACCAAACTTCTCCTTAAAATATATCTGACATACTTATACTCTACTATACAAACAAATTACACTTGCTTCCTGTAACAATTGCGTTTAGTATATATGTGAATTTTGATAGTTACAGGAATGTAGTATGTATGTCAGGTATGTGCCCACTCTCCCATGAAATCCAGGAGTCTCACAGATTGTGGGTGTATCTCTTCTCCCGGAATACCTGTAGGCAAATCTCTCGGATTTTCTCTGAAAATCTCTAGGCACTTGTGTCGAATCCGGACCCACCTCGATTTCCCCATCATAACTTGAGTTTTACCTAACTTTGATACCTCAGTGCATTACTTCCATCATTCAACATCAACCCAGACATATTTATATTATGAAAATAATGTGTCTTAGTGCACTTTTGAGGCCCAAATCAAACCAGTGACCAGGTTTGCACTAGTCTGTGCGTTACTGCACTGCACGCTTAAACTGAGTGATATGGCAGTGTATGTTGATGCAAACCGCCTCAAAAGTGCGCTAAGACACAATATTATTAAACGTAAATATGCTTGGGCTGACGTTAAATGATGTAATTAACGCACTGAGATATCAAAGTTAGGCAAAACTCAAGTTATAACGGCAAAATCGAGGTGGGTCCGGATTCAATACAAGTGTCAATCTCCAATAGTAGGCCCCCGTCTTTGAGACAGCGAACCGGTGAAGTTCTGGCAAAAAATCTCCAACAGCACCCCCATCTTCCGTTGTCAAGATCCGAGACAGCGCGACACGAATTTCAAACAAAATGTTGGCAGGTATAGATATGAGTTTGGCGGTCGTTTTCTTGGTTAAGTCAGAAAGTAAAAGATCGGCTGGTCGAAATCACCAGCTGAATCACCCGAATAAATAGTACGCCGATGTGTAGTGCATAGTGCAGTACGCCCGGCCACCGCCGCACTATCGTGACTGTCTATCATCTATGCGGGTTATCAAGCAACGGACCGAGCAGCGCTAGCGCCGAGACTGTGTTTTGACGGATATCGTGCGTCGTTGCGCAACATAAGATAGATATACCACTATCAGTAGCGTGCCATTACTACTGTTTTATAAAACGGTTTTACCTTTACCACAATGTGGGTGGGATTTTGTTAAACTCAACTTTCCAAACATGTTCGAACTCGCCGCCATATTGTAAACATCTCGGTTGCTTGCGACACCTGGTGATGAGCACAAGTTAGAACGGGAGCCCTATGGTGCTCCCATCTCGCGGCGTCTGGATAATCGAGGCTAAACCAAATCCGATTATATATTCAACATTAAAATGACGATAAGAATGACGCTGACGCTAACAAAACCCACAGACACAAAAAATACTCCCAAATCACACGTTTGAACATATTTTGGTGATATATTGCCAAATAGATGTACAAAACATTTTAATAAAGATGTTGTATCCCCCCCCCTCTCTCTCTCTGTAATGTATGTGGCAGACTCTTGTGCAAATACTATACACAGCTTATTATACACAACGCATTTGTGTGACATGGACTATCGCTGTCTGTCTGTCTGTATGTCGCGCTGATACGAAATAAACATGTGCACCACTGTCAATTGATAATTACATCTATAGTTATACTAGAACATAACAATTGGCGACGAGGATGGGATGATCCTCGTGGCAGTAGACGCCTACTCGAAATGGATCTCCGCGATGGTCGTACGCTCATCGACATCGGAAGTGACAATCGAACAATTGCGGATGTTATTCGCAGAACATGGACTGCCAGAAACTATCGTTACTGACAATGGCACGTGCTTCACTAGTGCTGAGTTCAGGCAGTTTATGAAAAAGAACTGCATTCAGCACATCACCTCGCCAGCCTATCACCCATCCTCGAACGGGCTCGCTGAACGGGCAGTACAGCTCGTGAAACGAGGATTGATGAAAATGAAGGACGGTTCGATGGAGACAAGGTTGGCTCGTTACTTGCTGACCTACCGAGTGACCCCTCACAGCACTACCGGAAGCTCCCCGAGTAAACTGCTGAAGGGGCGGCAGCTGCGAACGCTTCTAGACGCGGTGCAACCGAGCGTCGGCAGAAAAGTGCACCAATCGCAGGAGAAGATGACTGATTATTACAACCAGAAATCGAACGAGCGATGCTTCAGTCCAGGCGATGCGGTTTACGTAAAGAACCACGCTGATCATTCGCCCAAGTGGATTCCTGCAGTTCTGAAAGAGCTACACAACGACGTGCTGATATCGGAGGCACCCGACGGTCGCCACTTGAGGCGTCATCGAAATCACGTGCGTCTGCGACATGCGGACGCGGCGAACGATACGGTACCCGCAGACATCGCTGCTCCGGCCGCGATCCAACAATCAACCGAACGGGACACTGAGCGTGTAGACGAAACGGCGGAAGCCGTAGCTCCTGTACCTGATGGCAGCGGCGTCCACTCGCCAGTAACGCAGTCGGCTGTTCGCAGATCGGAGAGAATCCGGAAAGCTCCAGACCGATTATCTCTCTAGAACTGTCTTGTAGCCTGGGCATAATAATCCCTGGTACGACAGCGTATCCTTTGTCTGTTTAACAGTTCTTGTTGTAACCTTGGACGTTAGCAAAATAACTGGTGCGGAGGACTGTAATGTATGTGGCAGACACTTGTGCAAATACTATACACAGCTTATACACAACGCATTTGTGTGACGTGGACTATCGCTGTCTGTCTGTCTGTGTGTCGCGCTGATACGAAATAAACATGTGCACCACTGTCACTTGATAATTACATCTATAGTTATACTAGAACATAACAGTCTGTACGTGTTCGTCTGCGTCTTTCCGCGACTCCTGCCTATTTGCGTGTCTCTGCACCTCTCTGTGTCTCTCGGTGTGTGTGTGTGTGTGTGTGTGTGTGTGTGTGTGTGTGTGTGTGTGTGTGTGTGTGTGTGTGTGTGTGTGTGTGTGTGTGTGTGTGTGTGTGTGTGTGAAAGCCTCAGGTGTTGGTATTTCTGGCGAGCTGATCTAGCTAGGGTGCAGTTGGAGTGTTTCCTTCCATAGACTGGATCCGCCCCTGCCAATGTGTAATGTGCGTTTTTGAGGAGTTTTGCGAACTTATGTGACCACTTTTAAACCATTGTGATTGCTGTATATGTGCTCAAGAGTGCGTGTGTGGGTGTGTGCGTGTGTGCGTGTGTGCGTGTGTGTGAGTGTGCCTGTGTATTTGTGTGTGTGTGTGTGTGTATGTGTGTGTGTACACGTGTGTGTGTACACGTATGTGTGTACACGTATGTGTGTGTTTGTCTGCATATTAGTTTGTCTCTCTGTCTATCTGCCTCTCTGCCCATCTTTACGTATTCCTGTGATATTTTACGGGATGCCCTATATATTGAAATGGATTGTATGACAGCCTAGAATCCATTTTCTAGTATGCTCCTTAGCTAGCTCTCTCTCTCTCTCTCTCTCTCTCTCTCTCTCGCTCTCTCTCTCTCTTTCTCTCTCTCTCTCTCTCATTTCCCTTTTCCTCACTTTCTCTCACCCCCTTTTTCTTTCTCCTTCTCTCTCCCTCTCCCTCTCTCTCTCGCTCCCTCTCATTACCTCCCTACCTCGCCCTCTCTCTCTCTGCTCCCCCTACTTTCTTGCCTCCACCCCCACCCCACCACACCCCACCCTTCCACCCCACCCTAATCAACTTAGGATGTATCCCAACTTTTGATTATATTTGGATCATACATCAGTTTGGACTCAATCTGCTCTGCGTCGCCACAGCAATCAGTGTTATCAGAACTCAAACGGTGCGATACGTACATTGCGTTTTCTTTCGTCGCACTAAACCCTGTTTTGAAAATCGAATTATCTCACGGATTTGTGTATATATACAAATTGTAGGATGATGGCGAATAACGCGCTAGTTGCATAGAGGTGTGCGGAGTACAGCATTGTGAGGGTGCTTTGTTAGGAAAGAAGGCGTGTTCTTGGGGGATTGTTCAAACAGCGTGGAATTGTTCTCGTGTAGTCATACGCATGTATAGCGCCGGTATTTCTAGATCCAGTCTCTCGCATATATATTTATATATATATAGCAGCATAAACGTATCGTGATTACAACACGAATTTACATGCGTATGGCTTATCGGTTAACCAACTAGGAAGAGGCAGACCCTTCAAGTGTCCGTCTTTACAGTAGGTCCATATTCTCACTTCTAGCCATGCCGATACGGATTGTGTCTTGGATCCGGATAAAAACGAGCTGAAAAAACAATGGCCACACATAAAGCAGTGTATACTGGTGGCGAAAGTCCGCGATGAAGCTGCCGAAGTATTTTCAGCACAAACGTAATGGCAAATACATTCTTGGATTAAATCAAATACGCTCTTTTTAATTTAACTTTTTAAATGGTGTGTTCTGTGTGCAAAATTATATGTATGTATAACATATAAAATACGCATAATACGTATACTATGTATAACGTGTCTGTGTGTATATGTGTGTGTGTGTGTATATATATATATATATATAATTACATATACATGTGTATAAATATATATATATATATATACACACACACGCACACACACTTATATATACTTTTTAAAAGACAAAACCAACATATTCTAATGCAAAAATGTAATACCCACGCTGTTCACAGTCCTTTCCAAGAAACTGGTACGGACAATGGCATGTGTAGTAATACCTACGACGTGTCGTACACGTGCCTCCATTCTTACATGGTTTCCTCTCGCATGGTTCCGCAACTACAACAAGCAATCTGATACTTCAGTGTTTTAAATAATAAAAAATGCGTACATTAATTTCACATAAAAACACATGCTTCTTCAGAGAGGTTTATGCGTGTGTGTTTGTGTGTGTGTATGCACATGCGTGCGTGTGTGCGTGCGTGCGTGACTTCAGTCTGAAATATGAACAGCTTTGTACTCCAAGTTTTGACATGCACCGTTTCATGTATTCAAGGCAGGCTATAGAGAGAACCGTGTACAAGGAACAGTTGACCTACGTCCAACATGATCGACCCACACAGCGAGTATCCACTGCATGTTCGTGCTTAATATGCAATACAGTCCAAGCTGCGGCTACCCCAAACCCCTGAAGCCTGGTTTGTTCAACCTACCTGAGTCGCCGTATATTTGCACTTCACATATTGTCAGAATTCCAGCCTCCGTCGTTTCCAGCGCTATAGTGACGCCGTGACCACGCCCCGGCGGATTGCACTTGGTGTGTAGTGTCTCCGACAATTCAATAGGCCTTGGGTGATATCCCTGGCAACTTGAGGGTAAATAGTACTTTCCATAATATGGACCAAGACGCATCTTCAGTCCTTCTTTCATCTGTTCAGCTGGATGCAAAATGACCAATACAAGAACGTGGTACTGTAGGGATGACCTCGTAAGTTCACAACATCTTAATCCGAACAGTGTTTCGTACTGGGACAAGCCACGTCCATGCGTGGTTTGGGCTTTCAGTCGCCACCCACCGATCAAAGGTGGATCCAGGGGCGTGGGGGCATATGCTCCCTAGATTTTTGGAATTGGAAATGTCCCCGCGCTAGCGTGACGTGGCCCCTAGACCTTCACGTGTTAGTATTTTTGGCGAGCCTCAAGGGGGTGCAATTTGAGGATTTTGCAAAGCCTCAGGTTGGTATTTCTGGCGAGCCGATCTAGCTAGGGTGCAGTTAGAGTGTTTCCTTCCATAGACTACCCTGTCTGGATCCGCCCATGCCAATGTGTAATGTTGTGCGTTTTTGAGGAGTTTTGCGAACTTACGTGACCACTCTGAAACCATTGTGACAGCTGTGTATGTCCTCAAGAGTGCGTGTGTGCGCGTGTGCGTGTGTGCGTGTGCCTGTGTATTTGTGTGTGTATTTGTGTGTGTGTGTGTGCGTGCGTGCGAGTGTGTGTGTCTGTGTGTGCGTGCGTGCGTGCGTGCGTGCGTGCGTGCGTGTGTGTGTGTGTGCCAAATCGTGTATTTTATATTATTGCCAAACTGTATATTTTCGAAAACGATATGAAAACACGTTTTGTGTGTTTAAACAACCGAGACATGCATATACCAATAACGATATTCGTACACAAATGTCCACCACTGTCTATAGCCAGGTACTCATTCATACAGCTGAGTGAACTGGAGCAACGCGGAGTGAAATAATGTGTCCAAGGTTCGACACGGCAGCTCAGGATTCGAACCCGGGTTCTCTCGACTGAAAGTTAAGTGCTCGCACCACAGTGCTCCACTCTGTGTGGAAGGCAGTTTTAGCCAACCCAGAAGAGTCGTAGCTCGAACGGAAACGAACAACCCCGGTGTGACGTAACGACACGCCCATCTTACCGCAGCAGTCGGAACGGGTCGTGATGACGATTTCTTCGATGGCGAGTATCTCCCACGTGTAAAACTTCCACCACGCCAGCTTCTCTAGCTTCGTCATCGCACAGCTGCCGTGCGAAAATACGCCGTCCGTATTGCCATCTACTGCGTTTGCCGCCCTTCCTATTCCGTCTGTGGTAGACTGGGTTGTAGTCCTGAACAGCGCTGTACGAGCCCAGTTCTTCTTTCTGTTGGCTGGAAAGATGTGTCGTCATTAAACCCCTCCCCCACGAGCGCAATGCTGGTTATTGTTACAACCGCAACAACGTCATTATGTGCGCATCAGGATTGTGTGTGTGTGTGTGTGTGTGTGTGTGTGTGTGTGTGTGTGTGTGTGTGTGTGTGTGCGCGCGCGTCCGAAAGCAAGCACAAGTAAACACAGCCCTGACCTATGGTTTACAGCAACGTGAATAAAGATGATACTAAAATAAAATTGTGTGGTTTTAAGGCCTATTATAATACAAAATATTAGTACGCTAATTTTGAGGCAATGTATATGTGTATCTACTCCTAGCTGCCGTGGTCCACGATCAAATATTAGGTCGCATTTCAAAAAGGTTTTAAAGCACCGCTGTATTAAAACAAGGATCACTGAACAGTGACATTACCATTTTGTTTGGGTTTGCACCTTGGAATATCGCACCACTGCCACGGCTTGTCCTTGTCGCTAGTGTAGCACCACGGACGTTCTTCCCGACAAAGGCCAGGTGTCGCGCTGTTTCTGCAGTAATTTGCATTATATTTCCCGGTGTTGGCGAAGTTGTCGCAGCCGCGCTTTCGCTGAAACACGAACGCCAAGCAGCAGTAGTGCGTCAAGTAGTCGTTCTCACAGACGACGATAGGGTAATGGAATCTACTGATTGTTTTACTGTGTGAATATAGCCCGGTAGAGGGATTGGTTTTTGTTGCCCGAAGTCTATAGCACTTTACCAATGGGCTACGCAGCTTCTGGGCGAAAAAACTAATATGAAAGGGGTGCCTATAAAATAAGAAAAGGGATGTTTAAGAAATAAGCGGGGTGCCCTGTTGAAAAGGGAAGCTGTCCATTTGAAAAAAAGGATTGTTAGGCAAAAATCCGTCAAGCCGATTTCTACGTGACAATCCCTGTTGAAAAAGGAAGGTGTCCAGTTGAAAAAAGGGATTGTTACGCAAAAATCTGCCAAGCCGATTGCTACGTGACATTCAAAAAGCCTGACGCATTGTTCGTTGTTCGAATGTTATCCTCACGGAACGTTCAAGTGGGATTAAGCACAGCGGATTTGGCGAACTTCCTGCGACCAACGACCTCTTCTCGAGAGGATCATTCCGGGGAATGGAACAGACAATGTCGCTTTATAGATAGTATATTGCGAGGGTAATTATGATGTTGTTTTTTGTCGTTGCGTTGCCATCGAGGTCGTCACCACCGTCGCCGTCATCACCGTCGTCGTCATTGTCGTCGTCGTCGCTATCACCGACATACCGGCCAGTTGTTCCATTGTTGACATCGCCGACCACTTCTCGTTACACTGCGATGGCCCGTGTACTCCGTACCCAGGCGCGAAACCAGACACTCGAGTGGAGCTGTAACGAGTAAAGGCACCGGAGAGAGTGGAGGGGACGGCGGAGAGAGCAGTGCATGCAGGGATAGTGACAAGAAAAGAAAATAGAAAAGAAAAAGGAAGGAAAAACGTCGAGGATCAGTATCGAGGCCAGCCGTACCTCGGACTCCAGGGAGAACGGAGAACAGCAACAACGGTAACAACATCAACGACGACAACTACTACTACTACTACTACTGTTACTACTACTACTACTAATATTACTATTACTACTACTATTACTACTACTACTACTGTTACTACTACTACTACTAATATTACTACTACTATTACTACTACTATTACTACTACTATTACTGTTACTACTATTATTATTACTATTATTACTACTACTATTATTATTGTTACTATTACTACTACTTTTACTACTACTACTACTACTATTATTATTATTACTATTACTACTATTACTACTACTACTACCACTACCACTACAACTACTAATAATAATACCAATAAGAACGATGCCAACAACAATCGCAACAACAACATCTCTGGTGTTCATTGTAGCAGTCCTGCGGTGTAGTACCTGTTCAGTGGCAAGTTGCTGTTCTTCTGTTGAGACAGACAAGTAGGCCTACAGCCCATAGAGTGCCACAGCAATAGTGTTGACGGATTTATATAAATTTGATATCATCATTATTACGAGCAATTAAGGACTATAAATATATGTTTTATTACATGCAGTAATACAGTCGAACCTCGCTTTATGTCACCTCCATAATACAGCCACCTCGTAATTAAGGTAACCCGATGATGGTCCCAAATTATTTCAGTAATAGCTAAGTATAGTAGACAAGTCTCCATAATGCGGTCACCTCGCCAATCAGATTATTTTTGCCCAGTCCCAATCGTGGTCTTAATAGTGAGATTCCTCTGTATTTTGACGGAGAGTATAGCATATTTACGTCCGTTGAAGACACACATGGGTATGTTGCAGAGTTCCCAGATCGTGTCTGGGTCTGTGGTGTAGCACCATGGCCCGGACTCCTTGCAGCCATCCCCGTCCGGGTTCCGGCAGTAGTTGTCGGCGCCCGTGTCGATGTTGCTGTCCGGCAGGACGTGATTGCACCGACTCATGTGCGGCTGAAACACATTTCAACGTACTTACCCGGTTCTTATATATCTACCAAGTCCTCCGAAAATCTGGGAGTCTCCCGGATATTTTGGGTATCTCCCTGTCTTCCGGAATACAAGCAAATTTCCCGGATTTCCGCTGAAAGTCTCCAACAGCACCCCCTCGTCTTCCGATGTCACGAGTCGAGCCGAGTCAGCGGATAAGCTGAAAAGTTGAAGTTACGGCGGCCCTGCGGCCAAAAATACGTACGGCGGCGCGGCGGCGAAAAATGTCCAACAGCACCCCACTCTGTCTTCCAATGTCGAGTTCAGAAACAGCGCGACGACACACAGCGACATGGGAAATGTACTGAACTGCTGATGAATCTCCCGGGTTTCAACAACAAAGTTGACAGGTACATTCTTATATCCAGCGTTTCCTGTCCTACATATTAGCGTTATTTAGTCACTAGCTTACACCGATACACGAAGCAATAAACCGAGAACAGCTTTTAACAACAATCGCCAATTACGCATTTCCTTTTGGTCAGTTTGTAAGTAGCACGGAATTCTGGGTTCCTATTTCGCACATACCGCTAGTAGACGAAAATTAATGAATACAGTTTAAGTAGGGCCTGGTGTCTTCAACGAAATAAACACGACTTGATGACATACTGTA
Source organism: Paraescarpia echinospica (assembly GCA_020002185.1). NCBI lineage: Eukaryota > Metazoa > Annelida > Polychaeta > Sabellida > Siboglinidae > Paraescarpia > Paraescarpia echinospica. Next base: position 18,803,863 of record CM034540.1, read on the forward strand.
TGCGTACATAGGCGGATCTAGGGGGCCTGGGAGCGCACGTGCTCCGTAGATCTTTGGAATGTGCCCCCGTAACGTGCCCCCTAGACCCGCGAAAAATAGTCAACCATCCCCGTCTTCCAATGTCACGACGGTCAGTGCGACAGCGGGTGGCCGGTGCTGTGAAGCTCCGGCGAAAAATATCCAACACCACCCACCCACCCCCGTCTTCCGATGTTTGTAACACCACCACCACCTTTCATACGCAACTCGCCAAAGGCGTTCACAGGTGGCCTAGCTTAATTTACAATTTCAGACATTGTACAACGTACCGATGTCGCTTTCCACCGCATACAATTCTTGCCCGATCTGGTAATTCTCACGTGACCTATGTATTCCACGCCCTCCTTACTAATACGGCATTCGTTCGCAACAGAAGGGTCTGCGAAACAAAGGTATATATACAGTATCATGTAATAATAATAATTATTATTATTTAAACATTTAAATAAATAACTCAGTTATATATCATGTAGGTAAGCAACATATTTATTATTTTTATTAAAGTAATATCTATGATCACACAAATAATTAACTAAGTGATATTACCAGGTGATTCAACAGGGATTTAACAGGGAATTCGTTTATTTTAGATGATTTTAGTCATTCCATTCTTAGTATTGCACTTACTTGGGATATAACCGGCGTAACATGTCGGAAACTGGCCAGTGAGGAATAATATCGTTAAAGACGAGAAGAGAAACGACTGCTTTGTTCGACCTTTGTTCATGTGAAGACCTTCTGGAATAAAAACATATAGATTGAGCACAAAATATGTGAATTTAAAGATCTCTGATCTTTCTCACGAATTTCCGTGAACTGTAAGTTTACCCTGTACTTCTGCAGTACATAATTGCTTTTAATAATTGTAATATGCGTAGCTGTAAGTTTTAGTTAATGATTGTGGAGGCATCCTGTACCTTGGGCCATAAAACAGATATACCTTACAAAACAAACAGTTATCACAACCAATAATGTAATAATCAATTGATATTGTAATAATAAGCCGATATGTAATATGCAATAACAATGCAATACTAAACTGATAATGTAGTAATTTGACAAGGCGCTCATGCGATTGCTCCATTACCAGAGCAAGTGTTTTGGCGGCAGCTAATGCAGTGCCCGTGTGGGTTTTTGTAGATCGAGACCACTAGCTCTGTGAATCCACGACAGAAGTTTTCCATTTCGTTGGGTAGGATACGTTATTTCCCCTGGAGTAGTCACCAGGCCCGGTACACGGGACCAAAGGCTTTTATTGTTTTTTCCAAAAGAACATGCAACATGAGGTGAATTAAAATGTCCAAGGCGGTAGAGTTTTACAACAAAAGCGGATGTTTTATTATTTGAAATCGGGATCGCAGACTGGAGGATCTCTGAAAAATGTATCCGCCATATCGGAAGAATTGGAAAGTCTGCTGCAGCAAATATTTTATAGCACACACACACACGCACGCACGCACGCACGCACGCACGCACGCACGCACGCACGCACACACACACACACACACACACACAACCCTGATGCGCACATAATGACGTTGTTGCGGTTGTAACAATAACAAGCATTGCGGACGGCGTATTTTCGCACGGCAGCTGTGCGATGACGAAGCTAGAGAAGCTGGCGTGGTGGAAGTTTTACACGTGGGAGATACTCGCCATCGAAGAAATCGTCATCACGACCCGTTCCGACTGTTGCGGTAAGATGGGCGTGTCGTTACGTCACATCGGGGTTGTTCGTTTCCGTTCGATCTACGACTCTTCTCGGTTGGCTAAAACTGCCTTCCACACAGAGTGGAGCGCAGTGGTGCGAGCACTTAACTTTCAGTCGAGAGAACCCGGGTTCGAATCCTGAGCTGCCGTGTCGAACCTTGGACACATTATTTCACTCCGCGTTGCTCCAGTTCACTCAGCTTTATAAATGAATACCTGGCTATAGACAGTGGTGGACACCTATAATAGGCCTAAGTGTACAATTGTTGGCGAAAGTGTCTACTTACGTTTGTTGTGCAACATTGCAGATTTGCTGAAATCATTACATGTCCACGTGGTAATGTAGTATTTTTGTATACCTTTACCTAACTTAACGTAGACGTGAACCGTTTGAAAGCGGATAACGTATAGCGGGCGCGCGGTTTTCTTGCACATTAAAATGTATGACGTAAATTACGTTTCACGAAAAAACAAATCGCGAAAAATCGTTGCCGTGTTTCGTACAAGTGACATGGCATAGAACATGAATCGCCCAACAAAGTGATGATACAGTACTCATTTGGTTTTGTCTTGAAAATAATAGAAAGGGGTTTATCATAACTTCAAATGCGTAGTGTATGTTTTGATTGGTTCTGGCAGCAAGGAATAAAGACAGTTATGAGGAAGTCCATTTTGTTCAAGTCTGTTGAAAATTAGGTATATAAATAATGCTGATTTATGTTGGCAATGAAACGATCAAATAAAGTATCACAGTCCAATTATGGGTGCTAACTCTCGCTGTTTACCTACATAAAGTCTTACAGAATTTCATAATTTGACGTGTTCACAGGCATAGGTGACGTGTTCCTTATACTTATGTTTCTATACATGATACAGCCCTTATTTCTCAAATGACAATCCCACTCAGCTGTTCCAAAGGCTCGCCGTATCCGATAAACATATCGCAGTTATCTGCCAACATTTTTGAATTCCGGGAGATTCATCAGCGGTTCAGCTCTTCTCCATAATATACCCCCCACACAAGGGATGTTTAAGACCCCTCCCCAGAGCCTACGGGGCGGCCATTTGACCCCTGAGAACCCATGGATCCGCTGCTGAAATGGAGTCTTCAAGCATACCTAAACGTCATTAATTTTGAAAAAAATAAGGTGTTTTGTTTTTGGCCATTAGCAATTATATGTGTGACAACTCCAAACTTTGTCGGGGTTGCAGGTTTATTGACGGGAAACACCAAACACACCCTGACAACAGAATGCAAAATACAGTGAATAGATGCGCCATTTTACATACATTACATTATGGGACCGGTGGGAGGTTGTCTACAATTGCAGTCTGCTACGCACTACGTTACTATTATCATGCATGCATGCTATCAGTTTCAGTTGGCCTGTCTGAGCAAAACGTAGACCTAATTAACCTAACAAATGCAGTATACGTTGATAATTAATTAACAATACGCAGTAAACTAACTACACGCAACGATTGTTAACACGACATATTATTATATAATTATTATATAATCAGGTACAATATAGTCTAGAAGGCATCATTTTGCAAACACACCCCTGAGAGGCGACAGTCATGCAGCAGTCCGCAGTCTACATATGTAGGCTAGTTCACTTCTTGCACCGAGTGTGCCCGCGGTTGTTCAGCACACTGTAAAATGGATCGACTGATAGTAGCATGCCTAAAATGCCTGTGTATAACTGCGACGATTGTATAATTACTCAAAATGACAGCCTATAAATAGGGCCTATAGTGTAAGCGTAGTAATGATTACGTCTACGGCTACAGTAGCGTACTATACTATGCAGCAGTCTAGCCTATAATATTATAACATGAGCTCATCATGCAGTAATTAGCCTACAGTGGCAAGTACAAGACTACACGGCAATTGTCTGTATCAACATATTGACATATGTTATTATTACAATTACGAACGCATACAAAAAGGCTGACGAACATACGCTGAGCATAGTCTATGGTTACTATTAGATTGTCAGCCGTCAGTGCCATCGACGCAAGCCTGGCCTACGGACACTTGTTGACATATTAATTAGCACAGCGAACGGAATACAGAACATCTAACGGTCTATTGAGTAAACAATATTGATCTACGTCACAAACAGCACTAGTAATCGTATAAGTTGGACGTAACTAAATAAGGTGTGTGGCTTAAAATATAATTATTACCGTTGATTTAAACAGTTTCACCGCAACAAAACGCGAACATGGCTGTTGTGGTGCCCCGATGAGACGCGCTACGTCACACGATAATTAAAGTCGAGCTGACGGTGATTTAAAGTCGAGCTAACGGTGAACATCAATGTAATGTGGTGCACTCTAGCGATGAGCGAACAAATAAGATTTCAACATGTTACAGACTCCCCTGCTTAATGTTGACGTCTCGACAACTTCGAACAACTTACGCTAAATGCTTTGAACTACATATCGCGACGAGGAACAACTCCGGCCAACATTTGCATTAACAATAATTGCGTCTGACTGACGTTAGCTAAAATACGTTTGTCTACTTCAGATAGCAGGTTGTTCGTATCTACACCTTCCTGTCTAGCGGACGTTGGTAGGTGGTGCGGGTTTGGGTGAGTACTCTTGGTTGTTCGCCTAGACTGACGTACTGGAAGTGGATTGACAGGAGGCGTTGTGAGATGCTCCCCTGCTCTGTCCAAACCAGGTGGTTCTGGCTTCACAGCATCTGCATCATCCGATCGAGCACCGTTTTCTACATCTCCCTCTCGATCGGGCAACTTCCCTCCTTGGAGCGGTTCGGACGGAATCACGAGGTCATATTCGTCGTCGCTAGCTGTTGGAGGTTCAACTTCTGTCCCCAGTGGGTCTATGCGTTCTTTGCTGGGTGGAATGACCATCTCGTCGTTATTCTCAACTGAAGGAGTCTCATCTTCCGATTCGGAGCTTTCGACAAGTTCTCGTGAATCAAGAAGTTCCCTGCGATAGACTGTTTTTGATGGTCCGCTCCCGTCCAATGGCTCAACCTCGTACACGTTGGAGAGTTTCCTCTCGATGACTTTGTACGGAGCCGTGGTCTATCGGGAGTCGAGGTTCGCGGTGAGTAACCGGTAGAGGAGTGTGGCGTGCAATTGTATGCGTACATCAGTTCCGGCAGATATTCTGGCCACTTCTTCTTCTTGTCTGGCGGTAACGTACGTAACCGATCGTGAAGTGTGCGGTTGAATCTTTCGCATTGGCCGTTGCCCACGGGATGGTAAGCAGTAGTGCGAGTCTTTGTGATTCTGTAGATGTTGCAAAGTTCGAGGATGATTTCGCTCTCGAAGTTTCGACCTTGATCACTGTGGATCCTCTCGGGTACACCATACCGCACGAACCATTCCTTCACCAGTGTCTTCGCTACTGTCTTCGCTTTCTGGTCGCGTGTTGGTACTGCTTGGGTAAGCTTGGTGAAAACGTCAGTTAGGACTAAGACGTTTTCTAGACCATTGCTAGCTGGCTCCAACAGGGTGTAGTCGATCGCGAGAACTTCGAGTGGTCTGCTGGCGGTGAAGCTCCCGATAGTTGGTCGACATGGCTTCCCGGCTTTCGCGAGCATGCACTCTCTACAGTTCTTGCAGTACTCTTCAATGGCGCGCGCCATTCCAGGCCAAAAGCATCAGGCGCGGGCCAGCGCGAGAGTCTTTTCTGTGGCTTGATGACCAACTTGATCGTGAAGCGCCTCTAGAATTTGTTTCCTCAATGCCTCGGGTACAATAAGTTACTGGATAGTGTCGCCGTTCTTCTTCACTGTGCGACGCAGAACCCCATTACAGCAGGATATTCGGCCCCACTAGTTCAGCAACTTTCGTGTCGCCTTGTCCTCCGCCATTATCTCTCGGGTTGATGGCGCTTTGCCGGTGTTCCAGAATGTCCATAGTCGTCCGATGTGTGTGTCTGTTTGTTGCAGCTTGGAGAGATCTTCTCGGCCGATGCTAGGCAGTGTCGTCATTGCTGTGGCGTCTGCTGCCATGTGGTCCACTCGTGCTTGAATCCGCTTGGTGCGGGCATTGTGGACGGCGATCTGTAGAGCAACTGGAAGTGCGGTCGATTTCACGGCGATATCCAGCTCAGTCGATATGTGTTCCTCGCTCAAGACGTACTGTGGTTTCCGACTAAGGGCGTCGGCGTTTCCGTTACTTCTCCCAGATATATGTTTGGACTGACCTGCGTTAATCCGGTAAAGCACCCGTCCTAAACCCCCAGTGAAATGGACGGGGAAGACGATGGCGAAATATACCGAAAGACCCCTGTTTACATTTCACAATAGTACGTCGCACGTGACGTTATAACGGATAACGCAACATCATCGTTAGCAAAACCGCGGGAGTTATTCAATGCGCTGATTGGCTAACGCTCCGTTAGATGCGTCGGTTACGTCACGAAACGTTACCGTAACCTCGTGTTGGCGGTTAGAAATGTCATAACAACCGCATCAGCCAAAGACTAAACATGTGTCCAAAACGACACCGAAGCGGAGATCTGTAGCGGCCACGGACAAGACCAATAACTGGTCACGCTGTCGGAACATCTCGCACGTTGGCGACTGGAGGGCGCAGCCTAAGCACACACCAACGTCGCTTCTACCGGCCGATTCGCAACGAGTCTTTCCATGCCAGACACCACATCTCTCAACCGCATCGCAATCAACCGGGGACTTACGTGGCGTGCCCGCGACACAACATCTCGCATACGAGCTTGCACTTAGAGCAAACATTCAATTACGCCGTGTTTATTTTTTGTAAATAGACATAGAAAAGGGACACGTGAAGACACTTCAGGAGTGTGGAGTGCAACCGTTGACGCAGTACTCCACGGTCGGGACACCCACATTCCGAGGTAAGACTGTCATGTAATTGCTATGTAAAAGTCTTGTAACTGATTCATTCTTGTCAGTATCGGTATTCTTATGCCATAACGTTAAACAAATAATGGCTGAATAACCAAATTAACGAGTTAATTAATGATCTGTTATCTTTGCATTTCAAATTCAGGTGCCTCACGTGTCCGTCCCGTTCGCTGTTGCCGGCCGACCGTATTCGAACGCGGCCTTCGTTGCGAAATTAGCGATGCAACAGCAGCGATAACGCCAACGAACCTGTTTCGCCGATTTGCTATTAAGCCTTAAGGTTCGGTTTTTATAATTATTTTACATTCATAATTTAGTTTTGAGTAGTATCTCCAAGGGAGTGGGGGTCTTCGGGGAGATTATGGGGTCGCTCTTAGGGCCGGCTTATCCAAACAGTAACGTCTGCATGCAGTGGACGTAACGACATACTGTCGTACTACGACTCATAGCTGACTCCCATTGGTGTCCACAGCAGGTTATATATAGACGACATGTTGCTAAATGCTATTTTTATTTATCACGGCTGTGAGTGTTAGCTCGTTCAGTGTCTAGTTCTGTTTCCGGAGTCAGCCGGAAGTCAAAGAGACGACCTATCAACGATTGACGAATGGCAACTGAAATCCCGACCCGCGATCTCCTATCGTCTCCCTTTCGGCGCCAACGGCTAAGCGCGTTCACGGACCGACGGCAGTCGCGCGAAACATTCGTCGTTGTCGACGTCACTGCAAGCGTGTTGATCAAAAAGCGTTCGCTCTGACCGGACAACACAAAACGAAACTTCCATCGGATACGCGTGAGGCTCCGACCAGCCGACGTCAAGCGAGAAGTCCGTCGCTGGTACCATTGCCAGACTCTGTGTACGCCGATCAAAACACGCATGCTGCGATCAGCCAACGGCCGACACTTAATTCCGTCGTCAATTATATTATTTTATTAAGTACAGCAGCCCCCCAAAGTGCAGCAAAATCTCCGAGCAGACTCGATCTGCTCAACGGATGGTGGCTACCTAACATAAAGAAGAAGAACGAGAAAACTGGACATTTCTAACGATTTGCTGACGTACGTGAACAATAACATCACGTGAACTCTGATCGTGTCATCTGTATTTGCGCAGTAAAGATTCTGCTCCATTAACCTTGAATAAAGTTGTCGATGTGGTTCTGTCTTTAGCTATATTGTTTCCGTACTTTTCTTTTTACTAACACACCACATACGCGCGCACGCACGCACACATACTATAGGGCCAACATAATTATTATTATATGGTTTCACGCAAGTGCAGACCCCTATAGAATATAGCCTAGTCCCTCACACTAGTTGTTTGGTCATTTTCAAAGCAAATATCAATCTCAAGACGTAGACAATTGGCAGTCTCAACGCACATTCCGTTGCTATGAACAATAACTGACAGGAAGCGCTGCAAATTAAGCCCATTGACAAGGAAGTTCCGTACGTTGTTGCTTCCTTCACGATTAGCGTGGTTCTAATGTTATTCATTCGGAACAAAACGGACACTTATAGCCCATTTACATCAGCGGATCCAGGGGGCTGGCGGGCACGTGCCACCACAGAGCGTTGGAATTTGGCGTGCCCCTAGACGTTTGGAATGTGTCCCCGTTTAAGTTAGAAGAAGCTGAAGTTCCAGTTACAGCGGCGAGCATTTTCCAACAGCACCCGCCCTCTCCCGCTGTCTTCCGACGTCACCAGCCGAGACAGCGGAGAAGCTGAAGAGTTCAAGTTACGGCAGCGCGGCGGCGAACAATTTTCAACAGCACCCCCCGTCTTCCGATATCATGATCCGACAGCGCGACAGCGACAGCTGAAACTCCGGCTTAGACTACCGAATCTGAATTTCGTTCGGCTGCCAGTGGAGGTTTTTCTTGCTAGCCTCAAAGTATGCAATTTGAGGTTTCTGGCCCCATTACACTACCCTATCTGGATCCGCCCCTGGTTTACACGGTACGCTTGGATGCCTTTAATTTGTGCCGAGTAAACGGTCCGTGATCGCGATCAGTTTCATCCTGCAACGGAGCTGCATCGCGATCGAGGTGTGCCGCTCTGAGATCGCGATCACGATCACGATCATGATCCCTGATGCTTGCGTGCGCACGAAAGTTAACCACGCCGACGCCAATGTACAAGTTCTCGTGTTTTGGTTCGGTCAATTATTGTGTCCCCTCTGCCTGGTCCTGCATGTTGGTGCATCTCGATGCTGTAGCGCGTATTCCCAACCATATTCTCAACGGTATTCTACGTGTCGACGGTTATGTGTTTGAGTTTCACGCGACTTCGAAAATCCTGCATAATGGTATGTACATGCCAACTCTCCCGGAATTTGGGTGTGATTGATCCTAGAACCATAACTGTATACGATGGGCACTCGCTAGGTGTGCTCTAGACAGGACGAAATGGAGGGTGTTGTGGCGATGTCATTTAAATTTAGTATAATCGCTAGGTAGCGCTACTGTATTTCTATGTTCCCACTAACTTGGCATCGAATAGACAGAGGACAACATTACGTAATGTCAGGAGTCCTTGACCGAGCCTCGTGTAGCGGGTCTGCATGGAGATGTTCAAATAAACCGTTCGTCTTTATAAAACACGCGTCCGAAGTTACGTTATATATATAACAACGAAACGATACATGGTGTCAGATGTCCCGTCATATCGTCGGTTAACGAACCAGGATCAGCATGTGTTATTGACGAACTTTGCATTGAAGCACGCAGCTTGCAAAAGTGAACTTCGAAAATTTTCGCCGTGACTGAAATCACGCCGACTGACAGTGCAATGCAGACATCGCGGTAGGCTTGTCGAGCGTTGTTGTGACTCGTGCGACAACCAAAGGTACGTGACCTTTTGATTCTACTACAACACAGATTGTACAGCATGGCCGAGTCAAACACAGCCGACACTACCGGGTGTGGGGCAAGTGCAACGGCGATGTTGATACCCCCCGCAAACATACCACCCCCACGACCATTGATTATGGACAATAATCTGGCCACAAACTGGAAGCAATGGCGTAAAATATGGCAGCGCTATGAAATAGCTACTGGCATATATAAGCAAGAAGGCTTAGTTCGCGTCGCCACACTTCTGTCTGTGATAGGTGAGGATGCGGCGAAAGTGTATGACACATTCACTTGGGTGGACAGTCAAAATGAAGTGTGTAACCGATGTGCTAGCGCAGTTTGATAGATATTGTGAGCCACGCACACAAGTGATCTACGAACGGTATCGGTTTAACAACCGGAACCAGGCAGTCGACGAAACGATATCAGCTTACGTCACGGATCTACGAACCATCGCGAAGAACTGTGCACATGAAGACATCACACCAGACGAGATCATCCGCGATCGGCTTGTGTTGGGTTTGCGTGACGACAAGATGCGTGAGCGGCTGTTGCGCATGAATGACCTTACCCTGGAGAAAGCCATCGACATCTGCAAAGCAGCCGAGCAAACGAGTGCTCAGCTGCAGGTTATGCACGGTGCCACGCAGGATGTCAGCTTCGTCAGGAAACGGCAGACGCGACAAGCAGCCAGCACACCACACAACCGCACACAGCAAAGGTTCACCACACCGAAGCTAAGAGCACCAACGGAGCAGCATCAACCAGACTGCAAGTACTGTGGGCGTCGCCATGCTAAAAGAGAGTGCCCCGCATACGGCCAAACGTGCCGTAAGTGCGGAAAGAAGAACCATTTCCAGCTCAAGTGCAGGGCGACGGCGTCAACCGTCCGCACGACCAAGGAAATCTTCTACGTCGGTCTTGTTAGAGACAGAGCGTCGAAGGCAGTCATCACAGTGGAAGTTGGATCTCGGAGACCAAGTAGCCGGGTTCTGTTCCAAATGGACACTGGAGCAGAATGCAACGTGCTTCCACGAGAGACGTACTGCAGAGCGACAAGGGACCGCTAAATGAAGAAGCTGCAACACTGTACCCACAAGTACATCAGGACGTACACTGGAGAAAAGTACCAGATACTTGGTTGGGTGACACTTCCGGTATGGCGACAAGGCAAACAAAGCAATTTGACCTTCAACATCACGAACGATGACTTTATGCCACTGTTGTCATTGAAGACCTGCACAGAGATGGGTTTCGTGACGATCAACGACAGCGACAGAAACGTGCACGCAGTGAGCGACACGTCAGGAACGAGCGTGTCGTCAGGCTACAGTGACAGTCCACATCCAGCCCCACGATCATCGCTGAGGAAAGCGGTGCGAGCAGCAGTGAAAGAAAAAAACGATCTACTCACAGAGTTTAAAGATGTCTTTGAAGATCTGGGCGAGCTGCCTGGCGAATACCACATTGTCACAGACGAGAGTGTTGCACCCGTGATATACCCACCTCGTCGTGTGCCAGTGCCGTTGAGAGCGAGAATCAAGGAGAAACTTGATGAGATGGTGCAGCGAGGAATCATCAAGCCAGTCACCGAGCCTACAGCTTGGGTGTCGAGCATGCTTGTTGTCGTCAAGCCCGATAAGTTGAGGATCTGTATCGACCCAAGAGACTTAAACCGAGCGATCTGTCGCGAACACTACCAGATGCCGACGATCGAGGAAGTCGCGACACGTCTGACTGATGCAAAGAAGTTCAGCGTTTTCGATGCCAAGGAGGGATTCTGGCAGAAGCGTCTGGACGAGGAGTCGAGCTTCAAAACGACTTTCAACTCGCCCTTCGGAAGGTTTCGTTGGACACGCATGCCTTTCGGAATAAGCTCAGCGCCGGAAGTCTGGCAGAGAACGATGCACGAATTCGTTGAAGACCTTGACGGAATAGAGGTAATCGCAGACGATTTTCTAATAGCGGGATTCGGCAAGACGGAGCAAGAGGTAAATCAGAGTCTAGAAGACAATGAGCGCGCATTCTTCGAGAAGTGCCGAGCATGGAAGCTGAAGCTGAACCGCAGCAAAGTGAAGCGAGGACAAGCAAGCGTCCCCTTCATGGGTCACATACTGACGCCGGACGGCCTGAAACTCGATCCAAAGAAGATATCGGCAATCAGAGAGATGCCGGAGCCAGGCGATGTGACCGCTCTGAAGAGATTTCTAGGCATGGTGAACTACTTGTCTAAGTACCTGCCACGACTCTCGGAGATGACTGAACCTCTGAGGAGACTTGATGACAAAGACGCAGAATTCAACTGGACAAACTCGTACACAGCAGCGATTGATGCCATTAAGCAGCTTGTCACCAAAGCACCAGTATTGCGCTACTATGACGTCAAGCAACCGGTCACGATCCAGTGTGATTCGAGCGAACGTGGTCTGGGAGCCGTGTTAATGCAGAACGGACAGCCAGTCTCGTATGCTTTGCGGGCTCTGACCGACACAGAGACACGTTATGCACAAATAGAGAAAGAACTATTAGCAATCGTGTGGTCGTGTGCCAAGTTCGATCAGTACATCTATGGGCGAGACGTGGTCACCATTGAAACAGATCACGAACCGCTGAAGACAGTATTAAAGAAAGAGATTCACAAGTCACCGAAGAGGCTACAGCGCATGTGTCTCACTCTACAGAAGTACAACCTAGATGTACAGAACAAACGAGGTCCACTAATGTATATCGCCGACACGCTCAGCCGCGCCTACAGAGACACAACAGAGGGCGGCCAGCATGAGAACTGTGAGATTCGCGCACTAGAATCAGTGAGCCACGAGAACATCTCGGTAACCAAGATGAAACGAGACGAGTTCAGGGAGAAAGTGGCCGCAGACGAAGAAACCCAGGCGCTGATCAAGATCATACGACAGGGATGGCCTGCGAGAAGAGAATGTCCGCAAGCAGCATCGCCATATTATGACGAGCGCAGCAGCTTGGTTGAAGCCGAAGGACTAGTGTTTCGAGGCGAGCAGCTGGTCGTACCGAGGTCACTGAGAAAGGATATGCTGCAGCAGATACACAGCAGCCACATTGGAATGGGAGGATGCGTTCGACGAGCCAGAGAAGTGCTGTACTGGCCGAGGATGAGTGCTGACGTCAGAGACTATGTGTCCAGATGCAGCACTTGTCAGACATTCACGCCACAGCAGTGTCGTGAGCCCCTGCACCCACACGAACTGCCATCTCGTCCGTGGGAGAAGTTAGGAGGAGATCTGTTCGAGTTCAACGGACAGTCGTTCATCATCATAGTCGATTACTGGTCCAACTACTTCGAGGTAGCGGAGTTACACAAGAAAACGTCACGGTCTGTAATAAACCAGTTAAAAGTGCAATTCGCTCGACATGGAATACCTTCTGTTTTGATGACAGACAACGGACCGGAATTCGCAAGTGAAGACTTCAAGGAATTTGTGAAACTATGGAAGATCAAGCACATCACTTCTAGCCCGAGGTTTCCACAATCGAACCGCAAAGCGGAAAACGCGGTGAAGACGTGTAAAGCACTCTTCAAGAAAGCACGAGAAGACCACAAAGACCCACTGCTAGCGCTGCAAGACTGGAGGAACACCCCGAGCGAGTATATCGGAACATCGCCGGTACAACGGCTGATGGGAAGGCGTACAAGGACCTTCCTGCCGACAACTGAGGAGCTATTACGCCCAGCGATACCACCTTCAACAGAAGGGACGCTGGCCTCACAGAAGGAAGCTCAGACAAAACACTACAACCGAGGCACGAAGAAGCTCACGGAGCTACACGCTGGTGACAACATCCGAATGAGGTTACCAGGTGATCGACGCTGGTCACTGGGGCTTTGTCGCCGTGTGTTGGGACACAGATCCTACGAGGTTGAGGTGAACGGCGCGCGCTACCGTCGCAACCGTCGTCAACTGCGGTTAACAGCTGAACTGCCAAACATGGACACGGCTATTGATGACATCGAGTCGACGCATCAGGACGAGCCACTTCAGCGAAACCAGACGACCGAACCAGCTGACGTGCACTGCGGTCCGGAGTCATACAGCACGCTGCCACGACCCGTGCCGGCACCACGACGTCTCATCCGAGACGGCCCAGGGACACCAAACCAACCACACCTATACCGATGCTACGAAGATCTACTCGAGATAGAGTTAACCCCAAGTGGCATGTAGACTACGAACTGTAGGTGTTATACATTTGTTACCGTTTATCACACTTTACGGACTGTAGCAAGTATTCACAGTATACTTCAAGGACACTTACTTAATGTCTAGTACATGCGTACATTGTTGAAAAAGGAGATGTGGCGATGTCATTTAAATTTAGTATAATCGCTAGGTAGCGCTACTGTATTTCTATGTTCCTACTAACTTGGCATCGAATAGACAGAGGACAACATTACGTAATGTCAGGAGTCCTTGACCGAGCCTCGTGTAGCGGGTCTGCATGGAGATGTTCAAATAAACCGTTCGTCTTTATAAAACACGCGTCCGAAGTTACGTTATATATATAACAACGAAACGATACAGGTGTGACATCCAGGAGGATAGCGAGGGGTCAAATTGGCCTAGGCATTTGACAAGTGTCTCCCAGAATATAGGAAAATCTCCAACAGCACACGCTCCGCCCCATCTTCTAGACGGGAAGCGTGTTGAATCGCTAATGAATATCCCGGAATACAAAACCGTTGGCATGTATAATGCGCATGCGTATTGTGATTTGCCTGACGTCGCTCTGTTGCAAATAGCTGAGCAGGATCGCATGATTGTGTGCGCATGCGTGCGTGTAGTTTGAATGTATGGGCATGTGTGTGCGCGCGTTTCCCTTTAAAAGATCGTGACCCGAGGCCAAATTTGATAGCATTTTCGGACTCTGAACAATGTCATTAACATAACCCGCTGTAGGGCCTACTGTTAAAAGCCCCCATTAACATTATTATTAAGTTGTCATATCCATCACGTGACCTATTGTCTAGCAATAGTTCCGTCAAGCCATCAACAAAACGGACGCCGAACACGTGGAGCAACGTTGCATCGTATACTTTACTATAATTCTGTTTCAAAGCGTTTCTTATAATTGCGACCAAAAAGTAAGACAAAAGTTGTTCAAGCGCATACAGGAAAGGCTGAATTTGCATTGTGCAAGACCATGTAGGTAAACCGTGAGTCAGCACCCGCATCAGGCGTCGGAACGTATCACGAAGGTCACCAAAATCCTTCAACTGCACCTCTGTTGACACTCACCAAACATTCAACAGCCCTAAATAATAAAACTCCCCACCCAATATGTTGGTGGTTCAGACTCCCAAATTCCCCAGTTCGTATACTTTGTAAACAAACAAATTGTTTGGTTGCCAAAATAAATCATTATCAAACTGTTTACCAGACCAGACATTTAATTTCCTCATCATTATCCACATTCCGTGCTGTCCGACCAACTTGTAAACAAAACTAACCGAGTACTATACGCAGTCGCACGGGAACGAAATTCATAATGGGGGAGGGGGGGGGGCAACCGGAGCTTTGTCACCACTGAACAGTTTTCGCCACCACATATCTTCACAGCTTCCTTCACCTTTTGGCTGTTTCGACTGTGACATCGGAAGACAAAAATAGAGGGGGGGGGCAAAAACATGTATGTGCCACCTATTACTGGGGGGCAGGAAACCGTAAGTCTGCCCTCCAATTACACCCATACACCTTTCACAGTCGACAAAAGCAGACATTAATCACATCATAAAATTTACATTTCTACCCACCATTGGTGTTCGCCACAAAAACAAACATTCACGCTCACATTTAATGGGGAGGGGGGCAGAACCATGTCTGTCCCCAGATAAATTCCAGGGGGACAGCTCCCTCTGTTTCCGGGCCTACGACTATATCCACTAGCGAGGGAACGAAATTAATATTGAGTGGGCTGAGCAGGAGCTTCAGAACTCCGCTGTCGGATCATGACATAGGAAGACGGGGGGGCGGGGGGGGGGGGTAGGGTGTTGTTGAATAGTCATTAAACATTGTTGAAGCTCACCAGAAACCTCGATTTGTACCCACCTGAAGCTTGCAAAAAAATTCACCTTGAGGCTCTCTGAGGTTTGCCAAAAACACCTTCATGCTCAGTTTTACTGGGGGGAGGGAAAACCATACATTGCCCACGGTAAAATTCTGTGGTGCTGCCTATTTGCTGGGGTGAGTCACGACCCATGGCCTGGAATAAAACTTGCACAAAATGAAACACAACTGCAACTATTTAAGTTTTATTGTTTAAAATAACATCGTGACTGGAACAAAACTAGGTTTTGTATTCTCTCTTTCTATATATAGATATAATATACACGTTGTATAGTATTTATTAAATAACTGTGCATGAACAAGTGTAAACAGTGCAATACTCATAAGAGGCAAGTGTTAATAGAGTTCAACAAGTTTAATTTTAAATCGGACTCGAACCTGTTTTCACTAAATCTTCACCAAAATGACGATACAACTTCATACTTACAATGTTGAACGTGCAGTATTTTTGCATTTCGTTGCCTAATGCCTCAATACAAGGCCATTTTTATATTACACGTTTTCTAAATTTCTACTTATGCACATTTGCATAATTTTATGTACTTTCATATATGAAACATTATTTTAAAGCCAAAATGCCAATGCTATTACGACTACAACACAAGTCTTTATTGCAGCAATTAACATCTTCTTTTAATATAAAAACAACCATGCCCCTTAAATCTGTGCATTGTTGTTCTCTGTCCAATATGTCCTGTTTGCTGTTGTACAAGATGTTTGAAGTTTGGAACAATACAACAGCATCTCTTTGCATATACGCCTACTGGGTACACTGTACTAATTTGATAATTATGTCTCACGAATTGCACAGGCATGGAAAAATGAGATCCCAACAGACTTGTCCTGCATGGCAACAAGACTGCAATAAATATGTGTATGTGCGTGTGTGCGTGCGCATGTCTGTATGCATGTGTTTTATCAAACTCCTATGTACAGATCTACACGTTGCACGGACAAATGAACAGTGAAACATTAGCATCTCACCTGTTTCAAACCTGACTAGCTACGACAGCAAAACAGTGAATAGGTTGACTCAAGCTAGAGCGAGCCGCAACTCCAAGTGAAAGAGTACTGAACTAAACAAGACACTACTTCGAGTGAGGTAGCAATGTACGAGCACTGTGAATTCTAAAGAAAAACATTCACCTTCTTTTGCAAGCTTTACAAATATCTCTCACAGCAAATGGAATATTACCAAGACGCACACGTATGGATCAAGTGCAGAACTGTAGACATGATGTGAATGACAACATAAAAAATTGCTGCAAAACATTGTACAAAACTGCACCAAAACAATGATGTACAAACTGGTGTTCTGCATAGTGAAGCTACTTAGACAACATGCTGGGAGATTTCAAGTGCAACTTTTCAAATGCAATTTAGTTCAGTTGCTGGTGAAAGAGCATGCATACATCAAGCCGTAGACAAAACGCAAGTGGACAGCAACAAACATCAAAACAACACAAGTAAACATGAAAGTACATTTTCTCTACATAGAATGTTTTCCTAATTGCAAAATACGGTTAGGTCACTGAACACGTTTTTGCATAATTCCTCTACATTGGTGGCTGATATGATGGTGTTTGCAATGGGTACGCCAACCATTTCTTTACCCATATCTAACTACGGCTGAATGTTCCACAACGGATCCTTCTCATCAGTTCTTTGTGGTTGGCATGTTCCTGTTCTTGTTTGGCAGTTAAGTTTTCACTGAAGACATTCCAATCAATATTTAGTATCGATTTCCTGGCTTAGACTTCCAACTGCACGAGCCATTCTAGAGATTGTAAGAACAGGCTTGTCCTATAACCATGTTGTTCTCCCCCAATAGACGCCCTCCAGGATGGTTGTGGGCTACTCTACAAGCAGGTTATGCCCGGTAGATGCCCTCCAAGTTGGTCCTGGCCTGTTTCACCACCACGTTTGTCTCCCTCACTGAAACACACATGATCATTAAACGTCACCAGAAGCAAAGTGTGTCCAATTTATATTGCGCCACTAAAACATCCGTTGCTCAGAGTGCGCTACATTTTGCCCCTAGGCCAATGTTCTGCAACCCTTGGCCTGTGGGCCATATTTGGCCCGTGGACAGTTTCCAGCTGGCCTGAGAGACCTGCGCTAAGAATTGGAAGTTGTCAAGAGCAAATGAATGTCATGTTCTATCACACAACAGTGTTAGTCGGCTAAGTCGTTGACTGGTTCTGGTGAACTTATGTATTCTGGTGATCTTTGGCCCACAGATAACCGGACAAAATTTGGCCGACACCTAAAAAAATTTGCAGAATGCTGCCCTAGGCAAACCTGTTCATGACCACCATTGCAACTATTGAAGCATCCACCTATGATTCATGTATTTTACTGCTTTGGGGCACTGACATAGTCATTTAATTACAATGCTAATTAATGATATGTATTTGCTAGATAAATATGTTAAATGTTAATGTAATAATTTGTACAGTAGAAGAAAATCACATTATGTCGGTTAAATCACATTTGTCCCAGTGCTGCCGATGTCTAAAATGGAGCAATACTGGACACAAAGCATGTATAGTTAATTAATTAACTAACATCCTGTAACCAAATTAATTAGCCTGCCTGAAAGAAAGCATTGATAGCAAAGTTATGCAAATACCATTACAGGGTATTACATCCTAAGCAAATATTTCTTGAGATCAATTTATTAGCAACACCTAATGGAGCATCAAAATATCACCAACAGAGAACGTAATTAAAGAACGACTGGTCACAAAGTTATGCAAATTTCTATAAGGGTACTAATGGTACTAACAAAAATGCCCATCCTCCGGTTGGCTCTACACACCCACAGATGACCAGTTCCCAAAGTATTCATACTGGATGTTTGTTTTGACATAAATTTTATTTGAGTTTTTTCACAATGATCATTGCAAATTAAATAAAACGTCCTCAACTGATTGTAGCTACAAACAATTCAAGAAAACATACGGAAAGTTACAAACAATCAATCCATGCCCATCTAACATTCAGTATGAATTCTAAAATCAGTAAGAACTCTTAATCAACATGGAATTTAGAAAAAAGGCATTAAATTTCTTCCAAAGAGTCATAGATGATTTCTTCCAGTCATAGATTAATCCCTGAAAATTTGGCAACCAAGATGCAAACCGTCTAGGAGAAAAACGTTTACATACCAACATGAATAAGTTAGCTTGATTATAGTTAGATTAGATCATTGGAGAGTACTTCTTGATATCAATATATTAGCAAGACCTAACACATCAACTCTCACTTACGTTCTCTGGCGATCGCCTTCTCCACTTTCTCCTTACGTTTGTTATTGGCCTAAACCAATGAAACATTTCATCAGTCAACATGCTTGTAGGACAACAAATGGTTTATGATAGAGCAACACCAGATTTTATTAATTTGATAAAAAAGGAAGAGCAACACAGTAGGAAGGTTATGAGAAGAGATCGGAAAGAAGCAACACCAGGTGGCAGGCTAGAGAGAATTAGTGAGGCGGCATTGACAAAGAGAGCATTGAGAACAGACGTGTATTAGAATGAGAGAGTCGGCATTAACAAAGAGAGCATGGAGAACAGATGTGTGGCAGAATGAGAGAGGCGGCATTGACAAAGACAGCATGGAAAACAGACGTGTAGTAGAATGAGAGGCAGCATTAACAAAGAGAGCATGGAGAACAGATGTGTGGCAGAATGAGAGAGGCAGCATTAACAAAGAGCACATGGAGAACAGACGTGTGGTAGAATGAGAGAGGCGGCATTAACAAAGAGAGCATGGAGACCAGACGTGTGGCAGAATGAGAGAGGCGGCATTGACAAAGACAGCATGGAGAACAAACGTGTGGCAGAATGAGAGAGGCGGCATTAACAAAGAGTGCATGGAGAACAGACATGTGGCAGAATGAGAGAGGCGGCATTAACAAAGAGAGCATGGAGAACAGGACGTGTGGCAGAATGAGAGAGGCGGCATTAACAAAGAGCGCATGGAGAACAGACGTGTGGTAGAATGAGAGAGGCGGCATTAACAAAGAGAGCATGGAGAACAGACGTGTGGCAGAATGAGAGAGGCGGCATTAACAAAGAGCGCATGGAGAACAGACGTGTGGTAGAATGAGAGAGGCGGCATTAACAAAGAGCGCATGGAGAACAGACGTGAGGCAGAATGAGAGAGGCGGCATTGACAAAGATAGCATGGAGAACAGACGTGTGGTAGAATGAGAGAGGCGGCATTAACAAAGAGAGCATGGAGAACAGACGTGTGGCAGAATGAGAGAGGCGGCATTAACAAAGAGAGCATGGAGAACAGACGTGTGGCAGAATGAGAGAGGCGGCATTAACAAAGAGAGCATGGAGAACAGACGTGTGGTAGAATGAGTGAGGCGGCATTGACAAAAGAGAGCATGGAGAACAGACGTTTGGTAGAGTGAGTTTGAAGTTAAGGTAGAGAGATGGTGTTAATAAAGATCTCACAACAGCAGGGGTGAACAGCCGAGAGTGGGAGAGAATGGAGGGATAGATGGATTGAGAGGGTGGAACAAACAAAGAAATGTGGCATGTGCCACGCAAGGTATCCAGGGCAATGTTTCATTAGCATTCTTATGAGCGCATAGGCCCTATTTTGCCTTATAAAATCAATTCTGTTTCATGAAGTGATCTTGTATATTGAGGACTGTCAATAACAGGATGCGCCACCGGGACACTTTCGTTTGTGTCATACAAATAGTGTCCTTGCTGATGTGGCAGCAATGCTTTAGAAAACACACCTTAAATTAAATGACAGATTCTGTTTAATGATGGTCTTTCCTTATGAGCTCATGATTTTCTCAGTGAGACAGTCACCATGAGGACTGTGGGATAAAGACAAAGCAATACAACTGGAAGTCTCTGGAGGTAACTGTGACAACCACAGAAACGCGAGTGGTACAGATTTTGGAAAAATAACGCAATCCCCAGATATGTGGATCTTTGACAAGCATTTGAATCGGGTGCAGAACCATTCGGCAATATGCCATATCACAACTGAATGGGTAGCGTCACATGTTGCAGTGGCTGAGTGAGGTAGTGTTATTATGCTGTGTTTTGGATGGGAATTCCCCTTTTAGAGGAAATAGTCACAGATCAAAACCACGTTTTATTACCTGAATGAATCGGCGAGGTGAGGTGATGCAACACTACAGTGAATTTTAATAGTAACGATCGTCAATTAAGTTATCAAAAACACAGCGTACTACTAATAATGCTACTTTGATGCAACAGATGGTGCTATCCAAGTGACTATTGTCTCTGATTTAATGCAATAGATGGAACTATCTGGATCTTTGATTCAAATGCTCTGCCTCTGGTCAACCATTGCTTTAAACACATTCATTTATTGCCCCACAGATGAAAGAAAACATTAGATGAGCACAGAAAAGGCATTCACACGTCCATGCATGCATGTTTTTTTAAGATGACTTGCAAGGGGGGGTATTTTCTTTGAGTACTAAAACTACCAACTAATTCTTATTTCAACATATCAACCTTACCGCTACGCTACTGGGCCCGTATTCTCGAAAGACGTTCAACTAACTTTAATACTATAAATATGGCAGAAAAAACACTATTAGTTTACAATATTTTAAGTGTTTTTTTCAAAACATCTAAGATAACAGAACAATTGTAAATTCTCTGTGAACACGATTTTACAAAACTGTTGTAACTACAATTTTGTTCAGCCATAATTAAAAAAATTCTTACCTATGTAGCAACCTGCTCGAGAATATGGACCAATGGCCTTAACAGGCACTGTCCAAGATATGTTAGCCAAGTCCATAAACCATTGAAACAACATGTAACTTTGCATAATTTCATCAGTAGTAGGGCTGCTCGCTTGTCTGCCCTGCGCTAATGAATAGAGTTACATCTGCAAGCTGCACACAACTGATGGATTTCCCAGCAGTTGTGCATAACATAATTAATTGGATACATCGATGACTGGTGGTTAAACATGACATATTTAATACTTTCTCTTCAAAAAAACCCAGATTTGTTAACCATTTCAGTACGACAGGCAGCTACACCGGCCACGCGGAGTGTGACGCTTCAGTACGACAGGCAGCTACACCGGCCATGTGGAGTGTGACGCTTCAGTATGACAGGCAGCTACACCGGCCACACGGAGTGTGACGCTTCAGTATGACAGGCAGCTACACCGGCCATGTGGAGTGTGACGCTTCAGTACAACAGGCAGCTACACCGGCCACGCGGTGTGTGACGTTTCAGTACAACAGGCAGCTACACTGGCCATGTGGAGTGTGACGCTTCAGTACAACAGGCAGCTACACCGGCCACGCGGTGTGTGACGTTTCAGTACAACAGGCAGCTACACTGGCCATGTGGAGTGTGACGCTTCAGTACAACAGGCAGCTACACCGGCCACGCGGTGTGTGACGTTTCAGTACAACAGGCAGCTACACTGGCCATGTGGAGTGTGACGCTTCAGTACAACAGGCAGCTACACCGGCCACGCGGTGTGTGACGTTTCAGTACAACAGGCAGCTACACTGGCCATGTGGAGTGTGATGCTTCAGTACGACAGGCCGATGTGGCGACATTGATTATGTCCGCTATTCAAATCGTTTTTACTCATAATTATCCACTACGTGTAGCATGGTAGTACGGTTGTCATGACAAATAAATTACCTATTCAGCAGTCGTCATCGTGGATTATCGCTCAATAATAGTTTACGGAGATTTTTGCGGTTTTTAATGATGGATTATCAAAATCTGCGGTGGCCACAATGGCGGATGGCTTTACTTAACTAGCGATCTACCTCCGTTTGTTTTGGACAGATTATTTGAGTTTTAGTGAAGGATCTTTGTCGGATGTTGACGAACGACACAATGACGATGTCGGCGAACTTTGCGACAGAGTCTGAGACGAAAGTGACAACAAAAACGTTGAAATATTGGTGGCCATCTTGGTTTGCTGGTTACCATGACGACGGAATGTAAAATTATATGGCTCATTTTACTCGCTGATTATCATACTTTCCGAAAATGTATAACATTCCTATTCATAAAATGCATTTTTGTTGCTCAAATCTTGACTTGAAATGAGGTAGTTCATTGTCTTGCATATTCACTGGGAATGCAGTATTAAGTGGTTACAGCTGGTCAGGGCTGTAGTACTGAAATGGTTAAACCTGTTTTTGTGATGTTTTCACAGAGCAAGTGGTGTCTTTTTAGGTCATTCTATTATTTTAAGTATTTCACTCTAAAGCAACTTCTCAACCAAGTACCTGTTGACAATGTTTATGTTTGTAATATCGGCCCATTTCAAGCATTGCGTAGTCAGCCTACTACTGAATTTATGCAATAATAATAACTTCTGTTGTGCCTAAATCCTTGGGAACCAAGCTCAGAGGTGCATCAAGACAAAAGGGTTGGTCAATCTCTAAATCAATAAGGAGTATTCAAGCTGTCAACAGATGGATGGACACACCAGGGAGTTATAGTGGATAAGCAAGGTTGTAAAAATAAGTTTTTAAATGACGACGGAATTGTGTAGTAATACTTAAAGCCTGTGGTCGAGTTTCACGTCAACAAAGCCACCAGCCCTACTTCAACGCAAACGAACCTTCTGAACCGCAACTTCAATTTAGTTACATAACGATGTATGGGCTGGACTAACATATCCCGGACGGAGCTTACTCTACCACCTCACCTCTAAAGTGTCATGCGCAACTTTCAGCTGTCGTTTCAAGAGTTTGTACTTTTCAAGCAAGCCACACTGACAAGATGCTGGGACCGCCTGGGATGCTGAGTCAACGCCTGGACGCCTTACCTCCAGCTTGTGGTACATGGACTTCAGTTCTCTCTTCATGTGGCTGTATTTACCGCGCATTCCAGACAGTTCACCCGCCAACTGCTCTTTCTACAAGCCACAAATGTCTCGTTAAAACCTGTCTATCATGTGCGAGACACATTTCGACATACAAAGTTACAAAGGGAGGTTAAAATAACATGTTGTAACATCATGTGTCGTTGTAATGTTAAAACACTTCAATTTCATTTCTCTATTTTTGTAATGAATTAATTATACTTATATATAATATATATAGACATAATAAAGTAGCTTATTATTTATAAAACTATTTCAACAACAACAGACAATAAAGTAGCTAAGTATTAAATTATAGATATATACAATTGTTGAAAAAGGGCAAGAAGTGTAACACTTATACCTAATTACATCCTCAGCCGTGTGAAATGTTTGTTTGGTACCGGTTTCCCACACTGTTCAAAGACTATTTACTAAGTGACGGGTTGTACCGTATTTGACCACATTACAGCCCATATCCGCATTACCTCCCCATCTCAGCCACATATAGAAACACATTTGTTATTAAATTATAGAAGATAAACTTGCAAAAATGCAACAAAACGTCATATAGTCCCATTAAACTGCCTCTGGTATTAACAGGGTGTCGTCCACTACACTGCTAATAACTAATTTCTTGGTGGATGACCATATATGCAGATTAAAACGTCAACTATACGTGAAATGATGGGCAAATCTTGGGACAGTGCAGACAGCCGAGATCACGTAGTTTTGTACATTGCAGCCAAACATTGGAGGACTGCAACTAGGATTTTAGGTGCGTATAACGACACTTCCTAAATGTATAAAGGCCACCTAGTAGCTGAGAGAAGGGCGACACATCACTAAAGGTGCTACAGTATTTACATCACCCAAGTTTGTGTTGTTTTTGTCAGAGCAGCTGCGATTGTAAAACGTTTTATTGATACAATGTTTGTTATTTACGCCTCTCCATCGGGGAGCAAAGTGGGTACGCGCTTGTCAGAAATACAAATTATTGGTGTCATAAAGTCAAAAATAATTAAATTTTCAAGTGTCCTAAAACAAACGGTACAGAAACATTATTATTTTTCTAGATTTTTAGGGTGTCCCAATACATACGGTCATTACGTAACTGACAAGTTCAGTGTGGTGGAGGTTAGATGTCAGCCTGGCAATTAGCTTTGACAAATTACGAGATATAACAACATAAGTGAAATCTTTTTGATCACTTTACAAATGTAACAGGTATGCACTTTTTCACTGTTCTCACATCATATCTGGACATCAAAGAATCAAATTCGTGCTGAGCTAAAGCAGTTGAGGATGCAGAGATAACAGTAACTGACACAAACCTCAGACTAATTAATACAGGTAACTAGAAATTGAGTATCACAGCGGTAACGTGAAATGAGACGTGTACTTTAAAATATGAAACAACTGGTAGGAATATAAATAAAAAGTTCCATTAATACTACTGTAAGAGTGTGTTGGATTAGATACTATTCAGCGAGTACACAACAGGTCACCCTAAAAATGCACACACGTGAACTTAGAGTTGTCTGTTGCTACATCAAATAACCCTAGAAAATTACGTAAACTTTAACTAGCACAATCTGACATCTGCATACAATTACTAAGTCAAAGTAGTTAAGAGACAAAAGCATATTTAATCCATGCAGAATTGCAGTGCTCATTACAGATGAACTAACAGTGACAAAATAGATTTTAAAAGCAAGAAACAAAAATTCAAAATATCGGATGATGAGACATTGAGGAAATAAATATCCAAAATAAATGTATCTAACAACTGTATTGTAAGAAAATATTTTCCATGAAAACCACACTGCATACACATATACATGTATTTATCAAGTGCCAAAACATTTGCAGTGGCATGCTGTGCAACGTTTCGACAAAATCTCATTTTCAGCCAATTGGAGCTGGTGGTAGGCTGTGCTAACACTGTTTGTACTTTTGACATTATCTGCGCCTGACACAAATGTTTGAGACTATGTCGGTGTGACAAGTCGTACAAAGTCACAACCAGTACAATCGAGGTACGTCAATTTATAGCAGGCAAACAAAACATGAATTTAAAGTTGTCATCAAAGGAGTTTTCATAATGCAAAAAAAGATGACAATAATTTTGAGAAACTACAGTGGATAATGGCTGAAGGTGTTTCATAAACAATTCTAAAATGTGTTCAAGCATGTCGGGAAACATGTCATAACAATAGTTCAGTTTTACCGTTTCATGTTCCAAAAATGGCCACACATCTAAGTTATTTTGTAGAATGGCAAGCGTTTGCAAATACAGTATTAATTTCTCATTAGAAGATGTCTTCAGTTCCTCGTTATAAGATGGTTTTAGTTACAAGATAATTTCATTTCCTGGTTACAGGACCTCTTTAGTTCGTTCTTACAAGATCTTCTTTAGAAGAATTTGTTCCTTATTATAAGATGGGTTTAGTTCCTCATTACAAGATGACTCTAGTTCCTTGTTATAATGTTATACTATGGCTCTAGTTCCTTGTTATAATGTTATACTATGGCCCTAGTTCCTTGTTATAATGTTATACTATGGCTCCAGTTCCTTGTTATAATGTTGTACTATGGCTCTAGTTCCTTGTTATAATGTTATACTATGGCTCTAGTTCCTTGTTATAATGTTATACTATGGCCCTAGTTCCTTGTTATAATGTTATACTATGGCTCTAGTTCCTTGTTATAATGTTATACTATGGCTCTAGTTCCTTGTTATAATGTTATACTATGGCTCTAGTTCCTTGTTATGTTATAATATGGCTCCAGTTCCTTGTTATGTTATACTATGGCTCTAGTTCCTTGTTATAATGTTATACTATGGCTCCAGTTCCTTGTTATAATGTTATACTATGGCTCCAGTTCCTTGTTATAATGGTATACTATGGCTCCAGTTCCTTGTTATAATGTTATACTTTGGCTCTAGTTCCTTGTTATAATGTTATACTATGGCTCCAGTTCCTTGTTATAATGTTATACTATGGCTCTAGTTCCTTGTTATAATGTTATACTATGGCTCTAGTTCCTTGTTATAATGTTATACTATGGCTCTAGTTCCTTGTTATAATGTTATACTATGGCTCTAGTTCCTTGTTATAATGTTATACTATGGCTCCAGTTCCTTGTTATAATGTTATACTATGGCTCTAGTTCCTTGTTATAATGTTATACTATGGCTCCAGTTCCTTGTTATAATGTTATACTATGGCTCTAGTTCCTTGTTATAATGTTATACTATGGCTCTAGTTCCTTGTTATGTTATACTATGGCTCTAGTTCCTTGTTATAATGTTATACTATGGCTCTAGTTCCTTGTTACGTTATACTATGGCTTTAGTTCCTTGTTATAATGTTATACTATGGCTCTAGTTCCTTGTTATAATGTTATACTATGGCCCTAATTCCTTGTTATAATGTTATACTATGGCTCCAGTTCCTTGTTATAATGTTATACTATGGCTCCAGTTCCTTGTTATAATGTTATACTATGGCTCTAGTCCCTTGTTATAATGTTATACTATGGCCCTAGTTCCTTGTTATAATGTTATACTATGGCTCTAGTTCCTTGTTATACTATGGCTCCAGTTCCTTGTTATAATGTTATACTATGGCTCTAGTTCCTTGTTATAATGTTATACTATGGCTCTAGTTCCTTGTTATAATGTTATACTATGGCCCTAGTTCCTTGTTATAATGTTATACTATGGCTCTAGTTCCTTGTTATAATGTTATACTATGGCTCTAGTTCCTTGTTATAATGTTATACTATGGCTCTAGTTCCTTGTTATAATGTTATACTATGGCTCCAGTTCTTTGGTATAATGTTATACTATGGCTCTAGTTCCTTGTTATAATGTTATACTATGGCTCTAGTTCCTTGTTATAATGTTATACTATGGCTTTAGTTCCTTGTTATAATGTTATACTATGGCTCTAGTTCCTTGTTATAATGTTATACTATGGCTCTAGTTCCTTGTTATAATGTTATACTATGGCTCTAGTTCCTTGTTATAATGTTATACTATGGCTCTAGTTCCTTGTCATAGATACTTCAAAATTCCTTCTAATTATGCTAAATGATGGCTCTACTTCCTTGTTATAATGATATAAGATGGCTCTAGCTCCTTGTTATAATAGTTCTAGTTCCTTGTTATACATATTCCTTCTTATGTTATAACATTTCTCTATTTTTTGTCTTAATGTTATACAATGGCTTCAGTTCCTTGTTAATTCTATGTAATACAATATTATGGTACTACAGCAGACTCACTATAAATACAATCAAACTGGCGGATTTATTTTAATACAATAACATTTCACACACCTATAATTTGTGGAACAACTAATCTGAATTTGTGTACAACTGTTAAATTGTATCGCCACAGATGGCAGTACCTCTTTGAGCAGTCGGTTATCGGTGAAGTTGCCCTGCTTGTCGCGTGGTGGCAGCTCCGAGAGCCAGAACAGGGCAATGAGACGTTGTTCGTCTCGCAGCACCACCTTGAGGCCGTGAATGGAACCAGCAAGCTCCTTCAACATGCTGTAATCTATGCTCTGCGTGCGTGAATGGTCGAGTGGGCGGTGTGCAAAAAAGTAAACATGATCGTGAAATGCAGTGAAACATGCATCCAACTACGATATGATCGGTGCATTGACATTGTGTAGTATATCCACATTTTGCTGGATTTATAGCCAATGTTTGAATAAGATAATAAATCATAACCTGCTCCAGAAAGCTTAAAACGATGCAGATTCTCAAGAAATGTTTTAAGTGTTAAAAGACAATTACAAATTGTGCATAACATGCACTGGTACAGTGCCAGTTTCCAGCAAAATGTGGCAATTAAACATTGCTACATGCAGATGTATATTTTAAAATTGCAACAACAATTTACAGCCACTTGTGGTCCTGATTTATAAGCTACACAAATGCAACTTGGTGATCTTGTACTTCTCTCACTGTATTTAACACACTTTGTCTCTTAGTTTTAAAACAAATTAATCGTCATACGTACCACATTTACAATGTCCATTTTAAATTTGAATGACATAATAAAAAATGACAGCTGCAATAACTACTCCAAATGTTTTACACTTTAAAGCAACCTTAAATAATGAAGTTCCCTCTGAAGAATACAAATATGTTTTTAAATATCCCTTCAGCATATCCCATCCCATTAAAATCGCACAACTACAATTCTTCTTTCTTGCAGCAAATCCCCTCCCCAAAAAACTTAAATAATCTTCAACAAAATGAAGCTGATTGTACACTATATTATAAGAAAGTGAATTGAGATGAGGCTGGGGTGTTTGTAGTGAGAGAAGTCACATGGTACCCAAATACCCCAATCACACACAACATCGTTCTTGAACCATGCAACATTAACATCATCAAGCAACGTTAATATCGTCAAGCAAAAATGTTAATAAGTTCCAACCCCTGCTGGCCTTGATGATGTCTCCCCTGGTTCAACACCCTGATGACGAACAGGACATATTATTTTATAATTTAATTATATACACACACCATGTATATTTCAATATAAAGTATTTATGTGACTTATAATTGTGACAATACTGTACACTGATTATTCTATGCAAAATATAAAAAGATGGGATCATATTCTAGTTCAAATAAATGTAGTATTTCAGATTATTAAACTTCATAATCACAGTACTTTTTTAGTTGACTATTTATATTTTTTTTAAGTCCTGAAAACAGAAATGTGGCAATAATGAAGCACCAAGCAGTAGTCATTGAATGTTCACACTTTCGACAGTCAAAGGTTTGTTAACATGCACCAAGTCTTATTTCTACGGGTCATAAAATAAACTTGCAAACAGTAATCAGCCTTGCATTAGAGAAGCGAAGAGATATGCTTGACTCTGAAATTCACTCATAACTCAACTAAACCTAATGGAGAAAAGGCATGCAATCAGCAACTTATCGAAACACTCAAAGACCAGAGACAAGCAACGATTTCAAGAGTATAATCATGGCATAAAATGTCTATCAATTTAAAACCTGTTCTTGAGAAGCTGAAAGATCTACCAACAAATGTAAAGTTCAGAACAAAAGTTGACTATATAAATAATTCATAAACCTAATTCTTAAGAATTGTCTTGTAAAATCAAGCAATATTTTAAAGTGTTAGTCTCACTGCATATGCAATAAGATCACGTATAATACACTGAAATATTAGGATCCTACATCAGAATTTGTTGAATACCACTTTCACAAAATGAATAATGAAATCTGATTTTCAGCTAAACATGAGTCATCTTCCCCTTCACTGAATGAAGCCTAGCTTCTGAAATAACTCAGACAATGCTCCATGAATAAATTGTGGTAAACATTTTGATAGTCAGTTTCACAGAGAACTATAAAATATTTCTTGATACAATTTTTAGTCATCATTGTGAAGACCAACAGCACTGACTTCCGTGATAAGACTAATCCATGAAATTAGAAAAAAAACCTCATATCAACACTAAAACCACACAATTTTAGTCATTGTTGTGAAGACGAACAGAACAGACTTCCTGAGATGACTAATCATTGAAATTTAGAAAAAACCGACAAGCGATTGGATAACACTGAAGCCACAGAACAAGGACAATTCCACTGAAAAGGAACAAATTCCTTGGAACCGCAATGAACTCGTCGAACAAAACAAGATCCTGCAGAACTAGGTAGTCCCGCAGTGGACTGAAATACAGCTGGCATGAAGTCACGCAGTTTTAGAGCAAAGTCGCCACGCAGACACGCCATTCTGTTAAGACAACGCATGCAAGACGGACACGCTCTCAAACACGGCTACCTTCCATCTCTGCTGGTGTCCAAGGAGGTGCAGAGGTGCAGGGGCATGAGAGGAAACAATATCAGTACGACATACAGTGGCTGGTCTGTGCTGATTAGCAACATCAATATTTTTTGTGAACTGTAAAGACACTATTTTACAGTGTCTGTAATATAAAAATTATCTTCAGTGCACGTGCAAAAAAATAGAACCGGTAAAGATGCAAGATGGATATATTATATATTTTGTGTGGAACTTTTTAACGTGGTTCCTACATTTGATAACTGATTCAGTAAACTCCCTATTAATAATTACCACCGTTGCTGATTTTCTTGTAACAAAACAGATAACCTTGCCTTAATTAAACGCATATATGTTGACATTCATATTTGTACCAATATCAAATTTACATTTTGCTGTATATACAATAGTCCCTCTCTTCAGCAGACCCTCTGATGAGGAGACACCCACTATGTCGGGACAGTTTGTCAATGTACGGACCATTTTGCCATGTTAATGTCCCTCTGATGAGGGGACACCTCGTGGACGGTGACAGTGGACAGGATATTTTGGTTATGTCCCTCCTAAGAAGGACAGTATTCATTAATTCGAAGATTTGTTGCTGAATTTGTTTAGAAAATGGCGGATATACAGCTTGGTGTGTCAATGGTAACACAAAGTACACGTGTACCCGTAACAACGAGCTTGTCTTCCTTGCTGAAGTGAGACAATTAACGATTGTACCCGTTAGTTTTTAATATTTAATTAACATTCACGCTGCATGTAGCAACTGATTTAAATATTCAGTTGATAATTTCCAAGTTATTATTTTAGCCGGTAGGGGGCTGCTAAAATTGTCAACTTGCGAATTACTTATGAAGTATTTTAGCTAAAGAATATCTAAATCGAAAACCAATTTATAAAATGTTGTAACAGTAACATTGCATAGGCTAGTGGCAGTGAGTGAGTGACCAGTGCGCGGTTGAGGAAAATCTCAGATCGACAGATATGACTTCAAGACCAACTGTTTATTTTTTAATACATCACAGTGATAATAAACATTATATATATATACATATATAGTGCTTAATTCCTATCAGTTAACGCGTTCACATATTGTCACATCTTTACCATATGTTGGTTCTACTGGTCTGAACTCTGACACTAAGATGCCTGTCCCTCCGATGAGTGGAAACCTGCCATGTCGGGACACTTATGCTTGGATACAGATGTGTCCGCTGAAGAGAGGGACTACTGTATTAACCATCACCATCTGTTGTGTATACTGCAGATATCTTTACGTGGTTGTGAACCAGCAAACAACACAGACACAAAACAACATGGCGTACCTTAGCTGGAGACAGGCGATCAAATCCCCGCAGCCTCTCTTTCACACGAGCCTCCATTCCATGCACTGCAACGTAGCTCTCCCCGATCTCCTTCTTGAGCAGTTCGTAGTCATCGACCGTGCCCAGGGCATAGAGGGAGCGTAGGTCTGAACCAACCCTGCGCTGGGAGACACCTACACACAGGGGTGCAGAGGTTAGGCACAAGAAGTGGAGGGTAAATAGGTCTAACCCCACCCTGCATTGTGACACACCTGGATACAGGGGCGCAGTAGTTATGACATAGGGTGGAGGGTGAATAGATCTGATTTAACCCTAGAGGACAGAGGTGCAGCAGTTAGCACAAGGGGTGGAGGGTGAATAGATTTGAACTAACCCTATAGGATGGGGATATATTGGTTGGAAAAAAGGGGTTAAATGGGTGGAGGGTGAATAGACCTGAACCAACCCTACAAACAGGAGTACAGTGATTAGAAAAAGTGATGGAGGGTGAATAACAATGAACCAACCCCTATAGGATAGGGGCACAGTGATTTGTAAATGGGGTGAAGGGTATATAGGTCTGAACCAACACCATCCTACAACAAAGTGTACATTAATACAGGGGTGGGTGGCCATCAATGCTCCATCCTTCTCTTTAGGTAGAATATCTAACTCTTTGTTGACACAATATATGCGTGATCGTATAGTGTAGAAGTGTCCATCATTATTGTTTTATTTTTAATTTTGCAGCTGACAGATATAAATATACCTTACAATACAATGAATACTTTTACTGTTATAAACAACATTGACAAATTGGTTCAATGGTTTCCAGAGAACCAACTGTGGACTTGAAGTTAGTCAAACCAGTACGCCACCTAGTGTCTCTTACAGACACAGTGTATCCCGTGGAAACCGTGTTTAGATGCTGTTACTTTCACAACACGTTAGGTTCACAACATATAACATATTAAGTTCACAACAAATGACACGTTAGGTTCACGACAAATGACACATTGACACAGTCAGTTCATGACACGACACATTGATCTATGTACCTCTGGGTCATGGGGTTACTTCATGCTGTTAGTAGAAATACTATTAGTCTAGGCTACACTCAATGTCAACCACCACTTCTAGCCTGCCTGGTAGGGGTGACTATTGGGGATAGTTTTACTACTGCGATATTATTGTAATTAACTGTTTGGCTATTGCAGTAATACTGTGACTGTGACATAACTAGTCAATTTTGCAAGTGTCATGATAACACTATGGACTAGCAAACACTAAGAAAACCAGTCCCAAACCATACTGTGTGGCTTCTGAGGTGGATGATTCACAAAATTGTGAGTACTTGAACAACGCTGCTGTGGCCAACAACTGTTGGTGTTTGGTTGGTAAATAAGCAAAATTACAAAATGAAATTGAAAAAAAACATATCTACAAACATTATAATTTTGTTTGGCACAAGCACCCGGATCTGTTTACTAACTATCATTACTATCATTACTATCATTACTATCGAGTGCTCAATGTAGTATTTTTTACAACCCAGTCGCAACAATTCATGCACAGATAAATGCTCTGAAATCGGATGAGATGAGTTATTAAAAAGTGCATTCAGTCCAACAAACACAGAATTGAATGCAATTAAAATCAAACAAAAGCAACATTTTCATGATGGAACAGCTGCAGGATAGTTATATTAATTGCTAAACTAATTACTTAAGTAAGCAGGCAGTGTTAGTGTTTATACTATATATACCTGTGGGTATATACCTGTGTATATTAACTGCTAACCTCAGGTAGACAGGCAGTGTTAGTGTACAAGGTTGCTAGTGCGGCTAGGTGAACACTGGTTACCTGTTGGGGCAGTCGCACCTGCTAGTTTAAGGTTACTACTAGAGTCAGAGGGCTCCGTAGTGGGGAAATCTGTACACACACATACAAGCAAGACACATTGGTACATGAACCGGCAATGTTCAGCGCACATGGAGCATGCGTTCAGTAAACTCATGCTTGCATTCTTGAGGTTAGACAAGGCAATGCTATTCAAAAACAGGCAGGATTTAGTTTCAGCATGGTATGTTTGTTTCAGCATAATATGTTTGTTTCAGCATGGTAAGGATGTTTCAGGGAAATTATTGTCATTAGTTATTCATACAGTAGAGCACTCAGCCAACATGGAAGACAAAAGGTAGACAATCTTCTTATGACGACAAAATACAGGACAAACAAGAGAAGGACTAAGATAGAACTTGGCCATGAAAACTGACCGCACATTCAAATGGAGAAATTGACAGAACCACATGTACAAACGTTACTTTCAAGACAGACACATCACAAATTATGGAAATTAATTAATCTAATAACTATGCTGTTTTATTCAGACCCACAACGGATATCTGCACCAGTGCATTCCACAATAACAAGGACAACGAACTTCCATACGAACAGTTGAATATACAGATGCTTAAAATAACACTACTATAAAAGAAAATAGGTTTCTGAATATTTATTTATTATTGACTTTTTTATTGAAACAGTATTTGCCAAGTCTTTCTGATTTATTTTAACTTGACAATGTGGGGTTGCATTAACGCAGCAGGCAAGGACAATGCTAACTTCAACAAATGCCCTAATTCTTTACTTTATACATGTGAAACGATATCCTGTATAAATAGATGCTTTACATCTTCCTTTATATTAACTTTATTCAAATCACACAGGCAATGATATGGGTTTCTACCCCAAAATGAAATTAGTTTTCTTCATTAATTTTTACAATATAGCACTGTTTTGATAAACTTTTCAAACAAACGTTTGCAAAACGCCCAGCAAAACAAACAAATGATCATGTAACTTACTCGGTGGTCGGTGCGAGTCGTGCATGCTGTAGCGCTGGCATTCCGCTGGGGGTAGCCTTTGACCTCTGACCCCCAGCAGCTCGCCTGGCTGGTTTTGGGCCAACATCTGACGTTTCCTCGACACGTCATTTGACATCAGGTCGTTGACACCGTTTGTTATGTCTGTGGTCGGGAAAATAAAATATTTTGCTAAATTCTACGGAATACGAATGCAAATACTTTTACTTCAATTGTGCGTTATAAATAAGTTCAAAATGTAGATAAGTGAATTTACAAAAGTTAGACACATTGTTGTTTTGTACCGAGTATAATTTAAGGGTAGCCACTACCAGAAAACAGTCACATAAAAAAGCCATATCTCTGCTGAACATATCTTAACCGAATTTGGAGTACTAATTAAATAAATGAGAATATGCGGCCACGGCACCGTGCTACATATGTATTTTTGTGCTGGCAACAACGCAGGACGAGTGATGACTGGCCTAATGTGTCCTAAGGCCTGATGCTAATTACCCCCCTTTGTCTTTGGTGCTCTTTTGGCACAAGGAACCAATCACCGCGCGGTAATGGCACTTGGTGGCATATTGCAATGAGCTCTTCGTTTTGTGAAAGCAGACGGAGTGGTCACATCAAAAATTTTGGTCATTAGAGCGATATTGCTTTGAATTTGCGGTCATTTATGCCTGTGAGTCGTCTTCAAGGAGCGCCAGCTGTACTTCGTGGACGCAAGTTGCCGACGCTGTTCGACCGCGTTCTTACAGCTAAGTATTTTCTTTGTTAGCCGAATGAATGGCCGACCCTGTGAAGTCTCGTATGAGGGCATTCGCGGGGCTCGTGTCGCCACCGTAATGGCGCCGGCAGTCATGTCCCGAAGGTTGGTTGTCGCACAGACGTTGTGGTGCTGCATATTGGTGGGAATGATATCAACGGTCGGTTGGCATCTACCCCCATTATGGTACCTTTGCGGCGGTTGTAGTTCCCGGTGGTTTCGCCGGGATCGCCTTGTTGTCATGTATATGTTCGCCTGGTGGCGCCACATTGCTTTGTAGGGTCTGTGTTTACATGCATTGAATGCATGTTTTATTTCGGTTACAAAAACCCAATGTACATATACATTTAAGTAATACATGCTAATGGAATAAAATGTACACCTTTAAAAATAATAAGTGAAATGTATAAATAAGTAATCCAAGCTAATAAGTTAAGAGATAAAAAGAATAATGAAAATGGAAAAAATAAATATGTAAAAACAAAATATATATATATAACATAGTGACTATTTACAACATATAGGGATTTTGACCAGCAGGATCACATGGATCCATTAACAATTTCTCTACGCCCTACAATATGATTACTGCCATGGGTTGTAGTGCGTATGTCACCGTTTGCTGCTGGGGCAGTTTTTTCCAGGTCAACACATTATGTTCAGTTTTTTCTACATTCCTGCTTTGTCAGGTCTGTGCGTTTACATGTATTATAGTGCTGGTGTCACTGTTTGCTGCAGTGGCAGTTTCTTTGCATGTCAATGTATTATGGTGGGTTTTTGTATATTCATTAAGTGTCGGGTTGGTGTTTATATGCATTGTAGTGCTTATGTCACTGTTTTGCTGCTGGTGCAGTTTTTTGCATGTCAACACACCGACATGTGTTTACATGCATTGTAGTGCTTGTGTCACTGTTTTGCTGCTGGTGCAGTTCTTTGCATGTCAACACACCGACATGTGTTTACATGCATTGTAGTGCTTGTGTCACTGTTTTGCTGCTGGGGCAGTATAGTTAGTGTGAATTAATGGTGTGCTTGGTTAGTACGGTGCAGTGCATAAGGTCTACTGTGATTACAGTAGTAATGCTGTTGTTTTATATATCTATAACAATACTGCTAATGTTGTATATGCTGAAATGTGGGCTCTGTCATCCAGAGGTACAGGAGACTAGTATGGGCTCAGGCACAGGCCTGGCCTTGGGATGTAGAGCCCACATTTCTCTCTCTTTAACTTAATCTCTTCAATAAACGTCATTCATTTGGCCTTATTTCATCACTATTCATGACTTGTGTTGGTACTTGCATAAATGAACGATGTGTGAAATATGGGATGATCTGCTGGTTATTACCGTGACGATGAATGTTTCTAGTGAGACGGAATTTCACATCCTTGAAAATTATTCTGAGCTATTTATGCAAATCTTGTTAATATTAACAAACCATCAGATGTATTTAACGTATTTCATTTGTCGCTAACTCTTCAAAATTCTCTCAGACTGTTTGCCCTACAACAAGAGTTCAGAGGAGAGTGTTTGCATTGTAGTTACCTTGGATGCTGTTTGATGGTTGAGTTGTAGTGATTCCATCCACCAGAGTGTCTGATGATGAGTCTTTTGTAGGAGGCGCTGAAAACAATACTTGGACATAGTCAACTGTATCTCATACAATAAGCCGGGGGTCCGTCTCACTGATATTCCTATGCGTCAGATTTTGCTCTTTAAAATAAATTTCGCTGGCCGTCTCTACCGAGATTTGAGAGAGAGACAACTAGCAATCAAGAGGGACACCAGCTACAATTTTCTCGCGATACTCTTGGAACTGCTGTCATGTGACGAACACCAACACCAACAACGTCACACGGTGACCAAGAGTGATTCAGTTCAGTGCTATTGATGGCATTATGGGGATGCCAAAAGCTCCGCTTGAGCCACATAGAATTCAGAAAGGGAACTAACTCCATTTCCAAAACACAGTACATTTTTCTGGATTTTGCAAACTTATTTATGAGAAGATCCCCTAATAAGAGGAAGAGACTCACACAGGGCGCTGAGCTTCCTTGAAGGGATGGTCAGTCCATCGGTCCAGTCACTCTCTATGGCCGTAGCTGCTGGGTCAATGCTGCTCGTGGGGTCTACAACAACGACCACAATGATTTACTTGCTCAACAAATGGATCTTCATTTCAACAAAAGAAGTAGTGACGTCCTCATTACACAAGAGTATGTAAGAATAACACACACAAAAAACTTTGGAGAAATACGTCTATATGTGACCCCGGCTGACCAAATGAGTGATAAGTTGGAAAAATTGTAACATTGTTTTCTTACATCCTTGTAAAGGTTTGGTAGGGTGCTTTACACGGTTTCAAAAAATATGACTGCTACAAAAATTGGCAAAGTTATGGAGCATTGAACATGGTAGGGATCAAAAAGTGAAAATGAAGAAAACGGCTGTTGAAGTTTTACATTATATATGCAAATGAATTGCATGGAAATATTACATGCACAACTTTCAAATGTGGCACACAGTATGTAATATGTATGTTATGTTGCAATGATACACTGGAAGTACAAATGTGCTGCTACAAAGTCTTATCAAGTTATGCCAGATTATGTCTTCATGTGTAAAACTAAGAGGACATATTATCTGAGAGCAAAAGGTAGACTCACTGTTTGACACAGTTTAAAACCTACAGGCAACTGTCCAGTTTAACAGGGGTCTAGTGGCTTAATGCTGTCTGTTGACACAAGCTACTGCCAGTGACCAATTACAGATTAGTCACAGCTTCCATCAAACAATAGCAGGCAGAGAATCTTAGCTCCACAGCTGGGTGTAATACACAACCAGAGCCACCACTGATTCATGGTCAAGCAGATTAGCTCAATGCACCAACTAAGACAATACACAACACTGTGAGTGACAGTGTCCAGAGTGAGGCCTAAGCAGTGTCCTCATTGCTGAATAGATCAATTAAACCTGCCAAGTGGGTGACATTCTGCACAAGTGTTCATTAATCCTTAGTGATTGTTCAGAACACCAGACTGACCACATACCTAAACAAAGCGAATGTAATAGGTGAAGAACAGGCAGTGTTCAGATAGGGGTATTGGTTGAATTGTATTTGTCTCGACTCAAAAGGCTTTATTGTGTCTTCATCGATTATAAGAAAGCATTTGATTTAGTAGACCGGTCCTCCCTGTGGTCTAAGATAATTTCATGCGGTATTAATGGTATTGTGTTGAAAGTTGTATACAACATGTACAAAAATGCTAAATCATGTATAAATGAGGGCCAGGCTGTGTCAGCCTTCTTCTCATGTGTAGAGGTATGGCAAGGAGAAAACTTGTGTCCTTTGTTATTTGCTATTTACCTGAATAATTTTGAACACTGTTAGTCACAATTATAACGGACTTGACATGGCAGCTGGTTAAATTTACATATATAGTGTATAGCGGAAATATGTCAACTCTTCTAATGGTTGACATTTGGTTGTTTCAGGTGTCAACTATATTGTGAATCTGTAATTATTAGTCTATATTGATACAATTGATTTACACAGTACCATGTTTACACAAGGCAACCTGCAATTATAGAAAATCAATAGTTTTTAAGATACAGTTTAAAAGTGTTAGGCAACTGTTCAGTCTAACAGGGGTCAAGTGTGTCTACTCTGCCTGGGTGATGTGACCTATTAAAGATTAGTCAAGGTCTCAATGGCCTAGGCTGTAGAGATTAGTCACAGCTTTTGACTTTGAGGCACATTACACAACATCTACTGTTGGGGGTGGTCTCAAGGGCCCTTCTCAAAACCACATCACTAGATAATGTAAACCTTTTGCACTTTGGGGGCCCCTTAGAATGATTCAATCAAATACAGATTTCTTGTATATAGTGGCAGCACCCTAAGATACATCTATGCAAAATTAGAAAAAAAGTTGCTGAACAGTTTTTGAAAAAATAGGCCAAATGTTACATTTTTACCAGTTTTGGGGTTCTTGGAGGCCCTAGGGAGCCCTTAAAATGATTCAATCAAATACAGATTTCTCGCGCATAGTGGCAGTGCCCCAAGATATGTCTATGCAAAATTACTGAAAAAGTTGCTGAACGGTTTCTGAGATACGGCAGCTAACGGCGGATGGCGGACGCAGAGTGATGGCAATAGTCCCTTGGACCTTCGGCCAAAGGACTAAAAATGGGTCAAGAGGCCCTGAAGTTCTTTGGACTATATTGTGAGTTTGTAATTATTAATGAAATGGTTTTTGGTGAAGCATAGTTACAGATCGTTAAGGGTTATGATGGAAGTAAAATATTGACATGTTTAGTGGAGACTATATGCATGCTTGTGAAGATACACCTGGAAATAAAAAATTAGAGTAGACCGTTTCGTGAAGATTGTATATATTAGTTAATGTGTTATTAAAAATACTGTAGAATTTCATCCCGATATTCTGCTATTTAGGCCAATTTCCAGTGGTTGTAGAAACCTTGCAGGAGAGTTGGTGAGCTGCAATCTCACATGTAGCACAGTTAAAGGTTGTTTAAGAAAATGTGCACATTTTTCTGTTCTCATTTTGTCCCTACCACCCTCCCCCAGAATGGAAAGAAGAAAGAGATGAACTATAATATAACTTTATTTGTTCACAAGGTACAGATACATAGCATGCACTTTGACTTAAAAATAGTAACAATTAATGACACAATACTGATTGAATTGGAGTGAAGTAATAGCTGCAACATGTATAGTAAAACACCTAAATAATATTCTTTATAATTTGGGTTAAATATGCTGAAACCTTTTCGAGTATACCTAAGTTATTTTATTTTACACATTATTTTATATCTAAGTTATTTTATTGTAATCCTAGATCGTATCTTTATATTGCACTGAAAATTATGTCTATTGCTGTTTTAAAGTTTCTCAGGTTCTGCCAGTGCAGTAGGGATTCCCATTACACATTATAGTTACAGCCCACATGGAGGCATTCTGTTTAACACTAGGACAATGGCAGGCAGTGAGCTTAGGCTAGTCCAATACACAGGGTTTTAGCATAATCTCTCCAGACAGCCACCCCAGTGATCAGAGATAAAGCAAAGTCCACTCCAGTTCTAAATAGAGATCAGTGCAGGAGACTTACAGCAGTAGGGAAATAGCAGGACAATTTTGCATTTGGGGGCCCCGAGGTGCCCTTAGAATGATTCAATCAAATACAGATTTCTCGTACGTCTATGCAAAACTAGAGAAAAAATTGCTGAACGGTTTCTGAGATATGGCAGCTAACGGCGGACAGCACACAGCGGACGGCGCACAGCGGACACGGAGTGATGGCATAAGTCCGTCAGTTTAATAAAAAAGTAATAAACTATGTTAATAATTTGTTTTCAGCTTGTTGTGAATGAAAATTCAAAATTATGTTAAGGCCAGACACGGCAGGTAGATATGATTATTTTTTAATATGTGCAAACAGTTCAATTTGTTCTGCCCATTGCATGAAATGAGTCTTACTG
The DNA here is from genome assembly GCA_020002185.1 of Paraescarpia echinospica. Taxonomy (NCBI): domain Eukaryota; kingdom Metazoa; phylum Annelida; class Polychaeta; order Sabellida; family Siboglinidae; genus Paraescarpia; species Paraescarpia echinospica. The sequence continues at coordinate 18,844,592 of CM034540.1, forward strand.
AGTAAAATATATTGAACTTTTTTCAGCCAGACCCCCCATTTCCATGGTAACAAACAAAATGGCCACCATTTTAAGCAAATATTAGCAAATTTGGAAACACTGCCATTTTTTATTGAACCCATATATACTTATAATTCTTGCAAATCCATGTTCTCTATAGATTCTATTGTGAAATGATCAGAGCATTTTTTGAAATGTTGTTTTTATTTTTAAAATAATTTTTTGGTCAAATACGAAAAAAATCTTGTTTTTTGGCAACAAATATGGCTATATCTTTCAAACTATTCATGAATTAAAAAAAGTGTCTGACCATTGCACACAGTAGACTATGCTGAATGCAACACTGAAAACATTATTTATATAGGATAATTATTCCCAGAGATATCCCGTTTCCAAATGCAGAAATGTGATGACAAATGTTTTTGAGAAAATGGCTGTCAAAGATTGCATAATGGATTTCATTACATGATATCAACATGCTTGATCCATGATTAAAACTCACTTAGAGGTACGTAATTGTCATAGAAGTGAACTTTATTGATAGTATGCATACAAAGGTATAATAATCTGGCAGAAAACCAGTATTTTTTGTCAAAAAACACCATTTCACCTGGGGTGTCTGGCCTTAAAGTTCTATGTCTCAGAAATAGTCAGTCACATGCGCATAATTGTGGTTTATTTTTTGAATATTATTGTTAACACTGTGAGTAATATAAGTAATACACATCAGTAATATAATGTACTAATGTGTATTACTTATATTACTCACTGTGTTATCAATAATATTCAAAAAATAAAACACAATTATGCATATGTTACCGACTATTTCTGAGTCATAGAACATAATTTTGAATTTTCATTCACAACAGGCTGTAAACAAATTACTAACTTAGTTTATTACTTTTTTATTAAACTGACTAGACATTATTTTAAAAATCCTCTATATATCTGGACATAAAAGAACCAGATTTGCAAAGCGCTAAACTAGTTGAGGAAGCAGCTTTACCCAACAATTGCACACCTCCTAGGACAACCAACAAAGACAGAAACAACAGCCACGTACCAAGTGTCGAGGCCGGTTGTCCGGCCTGGCTCAACGTGTAGGTGTCAGTGATGTTCTTGGCAGCAATGAATCTATCGATGCGATCGATGAAAGTCTGGTTGAGAACCTGTGATTCCTCCGGGGGTTGAGCCCAGCTTGACGCGCCAGTTGTTGTATCTAGAAACACAAACAAGAGGATAGTTTCATAAACACATTAGAAATGATGTTTGAATGTATGGACTTCAAGTGTTCATGTTTCTGGTCAAAGATGGGGAATTGTTCTACGGGCAACAGTGCAGGAGCCGGTAAAAACTAACCGATGTATAGATGCCAACTTCGTCTCCCTGACAGTCATAACTTACCGGTTCCCCGAGTGAAACTCGTGTACGTCATCGGCTGGCCTTCGACTGGAGCAGCAGTGGTGCCACCATGTGGCAGTGTGAGTCGTTCATCGAGCTTCGCCCTGAGCAGGTTGTTATTATTAATGGTGAGCTCGAGCTGGCTGTACAACCGCCTGATCTCCTTCACAAATAGACTAAAGTCGATGTCATCAATCGCCGCTCCCAGATTCAGCGCCCCCTGTTGGGCCGTCGGTGCATTCTTGTCGCCATTAGGTAGCATTTTGTTCGATGCCATCATGTGGGGATCTAGCCTGTTGGGTGTCTGGTCATTCGTGCAGACCCCATGTTGATATGTATCCCTGCTGACTGTCGGGTCTGTTGCCTTCCCTGTATCTGCAAGTGAAATTAAAGTTTGCATCACATACACGTATCTTCCTCCATTTCGCACTGTACTGTTTTTATCGAGAAAGAGTAAATCACACAAATTAGATAGAACTGCGATCCAGATCAATACTAAATATTATTACGTGTGTAATTTATAAGAGCTATAGCAGCATTTGTTATGTATGTCCAATCTACTCATGGTGGTAGCGTTATTGTGAACAAATCGACGAAAAGCCCCAAGTTCATGAAGAAGAAATGAGAATATGCGGCCGCGGCACCGTGCTGCATATGTATTTTTGTGCTGGCAACAACACAGGACGAGTGATGATTGGCCTAATGTCTCCTAAGGCCTGATGCTAATTACCCCCCTTTGTCGTTGGTGCTCTTTTGGCACAAGGAACCAATCACTGCGCAGTATTGGCGCTCGGTGGCAGATTTCAATGAGCTCTTGGTCACTTCGTTTTGTGAAAGCAGACAGAGTGGTCACATCAAAAATTTTGGTCGATAAGGCGATATTGGTTTGAATTTTCTACGCTGTTTGCTGCCTTCTTATTTGCGGTCATTTACTAATTGCTAGGCCGAGACACATAACCCTCAAAGCCACTAAATTTGTCAGTCACATGTTTTTTGAGAGAGCAAAGAAAATCAACACAGAAAACAGAGCATAACTGTATCGTGAATTCATGTGAAGATTCAAATTTTCAGAATTACTTGAATCAATTCTACATGTAGAAAATAAAATTTACAAAAACTGCACTCAAAAAGATTTGCAATCGAGTAAGCCTGTCTTAGTGGTTACCAGATAGGTTTAGGTTTGCCTTGTCGCAAAATTAATTTGAAATGAGATGAGTGAAAAATTGAACAGAGGAGCCACATTTAAGTTCCTACCTTGATGGCCGTTGGTGATGTCCAGTCTCTGGGTGATCTTCTCAAACATGCCCAGTTGGAACTTGAGTGTCCGGTTGAGATCGGTCATCTCGGACATCTGTTCTCTCAATCGATCTATGTCCGAGTTCAACCTACAACAGCGCAGCAAGTGTAACACTAGAGGGAACAGAATCTCTATGCGGTTCACCACAATGCCTTCTTGTGGACAACTGTTTTATGAAGTTGACCATTATCTACCTCTATGCAATACAAGAGGGATTCGGGCTACACATCTTCTTCAATCTTCTTTAATCAATAGTAAACCGCCACCAGTGTAGTGGTGTAGAGTCTCAACCTTCGACGGTCTCCAATTGACAATAATAACATCTACGTTATCTAGTTACACTGTATTGGATCTTACAAGATTATAAGTACTAGATCTTATAAAGTATTGGATTGTACACAAGTACAAGCTACAACTTTGACAACGTAGTTACACTGTATTGGATCTTACAAGATTATAAGTACTAGATCTTATAAAGTATTGGATTGTACACAAGTACAACTTACAACTTTGACAACGTAGTTACACTGTATTGGATCTTACAAGATTACAAGTATAGATCTTATAAAGTATTGGATTGTACACAAGTACAAGTTACAACTTTGACAACGTAGTTACACTGTATTGGATCTTACAAGATTACAAGTATAGATCTTATAAAGTATTGTATTGTACACAAGTACAACTTACAACTTTGACAACGTAGTTACACTGTATTGGATCTTACAAGATTACAAGTATAGATCTTATAAAGTATTGTATTGTACACAAGTACAACTTACAACTTTGACAACGTAGTTACACTGTATTGGATCTTACAAGATTACAAGTATAGATCTTATAAAGTATTGGATTGTACACAAGTACAACTTACAACTTTGACAACGTAGTTACACTGTATTGGATCTTACAAGATTACAAGTATAGATCTTATAAAGTATTGGATTGTACACAAGTACAACTTACAACTTTGACAATGTAGTTACACTGTATTGGATCTTACAAGATTACAAGTATAGATCTTATAAAGTATTGTATTGTACACAAGTACAACTTACAACTTTGACAACGTAGTTACACTGTATTGGATCTTACAAGATTACAAGTATAGATCTTATAAAGTATTGGATTGTACACAAGTACAACTTACAACTTTGACAACGTAGTTACACTGTATTGGATCTTACAAGATTACAAGTATAGATCTTATAAAGTATTGTATTGTACACAAGTACAACTTACAACTTTGACAACGTAGTTACACTGTATTGGATCTTACAAGATTACAAGTATAGATCTTATAAAGTATTGTATTGTACACAAGTACAACTTACAACTTTGACAACGTAGTTACACTGTATTGGATCTTACAAGATTACAAGTATAGATCTTATAAAGTATTGGATTGTACACAAGTACAACTTACAACTTTGACAACGTAGTTACACTGTATTGGATCTTACAAGATTACAAGTATATATCTTATAAAGTATTGTATTGTACACAAGTACAACTTACAACTTTGACAACGTAGTTACACTGTATTGGAGCTTACAAGATTACAAGTATAGATCTTATAAAGTATTGTATTGTACACAAGTACAACTTACAACTTTGACAACGTAGTTACACTGTATTGGATCTTACAAGATTACAAGTATAGATCTTATAAAGTATTGTATTGTACACAAGTACAACTTACAACTTTGACAACGTAGTTACACTGTATTGGATCTTACAAGATTACAAGTATAGATCTTATAAAGTATTGTATTGTACACAAGTACAACTTACAACTTTGACAACGTAGTTACACTGTATTGGATCTTACAAGATTACAAGTATAGATCTTATAAAGTATTGTATTGTACACAAGTACAACTTACAACTTTGACAACGTAGTTACACTGTATTGGAGCTTACAAGATTACAAGTATAGATCTTATAAAGTATTGGATTGTACACAAGTACAACTTACAACTTTGACAACGTAGTTACACTGTATTGGATCTTACAAGATTACAAGTATAGATCTTATAAAGTATTGTATTGTACAACAAGTACAACGTTACAACTTGGATCTTACAAGATTGTAGTTACACTGATATTATAAGCTTACAAGATTACAAGTATAGATCTTATAAAGTATTGTATTGTACACAAGTACAACTTACAACTTTGACAACGTAGTTACACTGTATTGTATCTTTACTTACAAGATTACAAGTATAGATCTTATAAAGTATTGTATTGTACACAAGTACAACTTACAACTTTGACAACGTAGTTACACTGTATTGGATCTTACAAGATTACAAGTATAGATCTTATAAAGTATTGGATTGTACACAAGTACAACTTACAACTTTGACAACGTAGTTACACTGTATTGGATCTTACAAGATTACAAGTATAGATCTTATAAAGTATTGGATTGTACACAAGTACAACTTACAACTTTGACAACGTAGTTACACTGTATTGGAGCTTACAAGATTACAAGTATAGATCTTATAAAGTATTGTATTGTACACAAGTACAACTTACAACTTTGACAACGTAGTTACACTGTATTGGATCTTACAAGATTACAAGTATAGATCTTATAAAGTATTGTATTGTACACAAGTACAACTTACAACTTTGACAACGTAGTTACACTGTATTGGATCTTACAAGATTACAAGTATAGATCTTATAAAGTATTGGATTGTACACAAGTACAACTTACAACTTTGACAACGTAGTTACACTGTATTGGATCTTACAAGATTACAAGTATAGATCTTATAAAGTATTGTATTGTACACAAGTACAACTTACAACTTTGACAACGTAGTTACACTGTATTGGAGCTTACAAGATTACAAGTATAGATCTTATAAAGTATTGTATTGTACACAAGTACAACTTACAACTTTGACAACGTAGTTACACTGTATTGGATCTTACAAGATTACAAGTATAGATCTTATAAAGTAATGGATTGTACACAAGTACAACTTACAACTTTGACAACGTAGTTACACTGTATTGGATCTTACAAGATTACAAGTATAGATCTTTTAAAGTATTGGATTGTACACAAGTACACATTACAACTTTGACAACGTAGTTACACTGTATTGGATCTTACAAGTATAGATCTTATAAAGTATTGGATTGTACACAAGTACACGTTACAACTATGACAACGTAGTTACACTGTATTGGATCTTACAAGATTATAAGTACTAGATCTTATAAAGTATTGGATTGTACACAAGTACAACTTACAACTTTGACAACGTAGTTACACTGTATTGGATGTAACAAGATTATAAGTACTAGATCTTATAAAGTATTGGATTGTACACAAGTACAACTTACAACTTTGACAACGTAGTTACACTGTATTGGATCTTACAAGATTATAAGTACTAAATCTTATAAAGTATTGGATTGTACACAAGTACAACTTACAACTTTGACAACGTAGTTACACTGTATTGGATCTTACAAGATTACAAGTATAGATCTTATAAAGTATTGTATTGTACACAAGTACAACTTACAACTTTGACAACGTAGTTACACTGTATTGGATCTTACAAGATTACAAGTATAGATCTTATAAAGTATTGTATTGTACACAAGTACAACTTACAACTTTGACAACGTAGTTACACTGTATTGGATCTTACAAGATTACAAGTATAGATCTTATAAAGTATTGGATTGTACACAAGTACAACTTACAACTTTGACAACGTAGTTACACTGTATTGGAGCTTACAAGATTACAAGTATAGATCTTATAAAGTATTGTACACAAGTACAACACAAGTACAACTTACAACTTTGACAACGTAGTTACACTGTATTGGATCTTACAAGATTACAAGTATAGATCTTATAAAGTATTGTATTGTACACAAGTACAACTTACAACTTTGACAACGTAGTTACACTGTATTGGATCTTACAAGATTACAAGTATAGATCTTATAAAGTATTGTATTGTACACAAGTACAACTTACAACTTTGACAACGTAGTTACACTGTATTGGAGCTTACAAGATTACAAGTATAGATCTTATAAAGTATTGTATTGTACACAAGTACAACTTACAACTTTGACAACGTAGTTACACTGTATTGGATCTTACAAGATTACAAGTATAGATCTTATAAAGTATTGTATTGTACACAAGTACAACTTACAACTTTGACAACGTAGTTACACTGTATTGGAGCTTACAAGTATAGATCTTATAAAGTATTGGATTGTACACAAGTACAACTTTGACAACGTAGTTACACTGTATTGGATCTTACAAGATTACAAGTATAGATCTTATAAAGTATTGTATTGTACACAAGTACAACTTACAACTTTGACAACGTAGTTACACTGTATTGGATCTTACAAGATTACAAGTATAGATCTTTTAAAGTATTGGATTGTACACAAGTACACATTACAACTTTGACAACGTAGTTACACTGTATTGGATCTTACAAGTATAGATCTTATAAAGTATTGGATTGTACACAAGTACACGTTACAACTTTGACAACGTAGTTACACTGTATTGGATCTTACAAGTATAGATCTTATAAAGTATTGGATTGTACACAAGTACAACTTACAACTTTGACAACGTAGTTACACTGTATTGGATCTTACAAGATTACAAGTATAGATCTTATAAAGTATTGGATTGTACACAAGTACAACTTACAACTTTGACAACGTAGTTACACTGTATTGGAGCTTACAAGAATAGATCTTATAAAGTATTGGATTGTACACAAGTACAACTTACAACTTTGACAACGTAGTTACACTGTATTGGATCTTACAAGATTACAAGTATAGATCTTATAAAGTAATGGATTGTACACAAGTACAACTTACAACTTTGACAACGTAGTTACACTGTATTGGATCTTACAAGATTACAAGTATAGATCTTTTAAAGTATTGGATTGTACACAAGTACACATTACAACTTTGACAACGTAGTTACACTGTATTGGATCTTACAAGTATAGATCTTATAAAGTATTGGATTGTACACAAGTACACGTTACAACTATGACAACGTAGTTACACTGTATTGGATCTTACAAGATTATAAGTACTAGATCTTATAAAGTATTGGATTGTACACAAGTACAACTTACAACTTTGACAACGTAGTTACACTGTATTGGATGTAACAAGATTATAAGTACTAGATCTTATAAAGTATTGGATTGTACACAAGTACAACTTACAACTTTGACAACGTAGTTACACTGTATTGGATCTTACAAGATTATAAGTACTAGATCTTATAAAGTATTGGATTGTACACAAGTACAACTTACAACTTTGACAACGTAGTTACACTGTATTGGATCTTACAAGATTACAAGTATAGATCTTATAAAGTATTGGATTGTACACAAGTACAACTTACAACTTTGACAACGTAGTTACACTGTATTGGATCTTACAAGATTACAAGTACTAGATCTTATAAAGTATTGGATTGTACACAAGTACAACTTACAACTTTGACAACGTAGTTACACTGTATTGGATCTTACAAGAGTATAAGTATAGATCTTATAAAGTATTGGATTGTACACAAGTACACGTTACAACTTTGACAACGTAAGTGCAGTGAACAAACTGACCTGTTCCTTTGACCAACAGTTGCATTGCTGTACATGTTATTACATTTATGTTCATATGTTACACTTAAATGTATTATTAGTGTAAAGAAGCACTGCCTACACCTGGCACAATCCTGTATAGCTTTATCTAGTGACCCATTCACAAGGTTTTTATTGTATATTATTAATTCCCACTGTTATTTATATGCCCATTATACTCTAAACATACGTGTAACACTTGTGTATGCATGTGGTATTGTATACATATAAAAAAAATATATATGTATATATATATAAATATATATATATACTCATATGTGCGTTTGGACAGGTTTACAAGTGTGTGCCCCTGGATGTGCATATCTACCGGAACATTTTTGGACTGGTAAAAATGTGATCCTGCATAAAGGCCTGGTCCTAGTAGGAACCTATTTCTGACATGGGACTACTCTCTGCCTGTGACACCGGTTCCAGCCTCACCTGTGTATAGTATTGCGGCTGGTGAAGAGTTCCTCGTTGAGTGTCTCAATCTGTTTCTGTAGCTGCCCCCCTTCCAACGGTGCCACCCTTAACCCCTGGGCGGCTAGCTCCTGCTCCTTCAGTCTCCCTGCCTTCTCCTCCAACTCTCCCCGCAGCTGGACCACCTCCTGCTTCAGACGCTCCACCTCCCTGAGAACAACAGGGCAACAGGGTGTATACATTAGAATGAATCATATGGAAGATACTGTTCTTGTTTCCAAGATTCAATTCGACTGCAAGAAATAAACTTATTTTTGAGCAATTGTTGAAACATGCGATGTTTCGACCCGTCTACAGTGGATCTTGTCACAGGATTACCTATAATAACAAACAACAGTAGCCAGACTTACATCGGTGAAACGAAAAGACCACTCAGCCAGAGGTTTAAAGAACATACAAACCAGGATAAGCCTACAGGAGTAGGAGATCACTGTCTGGCCACAGGACACTCAGTATCCATGGACAACATCAAGGTCTTGGCCCGCAAACAGAACTGGCACAAGAGAAAAGTAAAGGAGGCCATCTACATCAAACAGAGAGCCCTACAATGAACTGAGATCAGGGATACCACCTGCCCGCCATCTACAATCAGATCATTCCGCCAAAATATGACCTGTGTCACATGACATCAGTGCGTGAACAAGATCCGCTGTAGACGGGTCAAAATTTTGCATGTTTCAACAAATGCTCCAAAGGAAGTTTAATTCTTGCTGTCGAATTAGAACGAATGTCAGGCAAGGACGGTAAGTATTCAGACACTTAAAAAATAATTAAGTTATCAGCTGTCAGAAAACATACAATGCACAGAAATCATTCTCAGATACACCATCCAAATACTCATGTATGCGAATGAGCCTTGATCCAATGTCATCCCCGTTTGATTACCCTAGTATTAACAGGCCTTTGTAACTGTGTTAGAGTTATGTCCTATAGTAGTGTCCGATTACATAGAATTCTGTAAAATAATTTTATTTTTGTAAAAGATACAAAAGTATGAGTAGTATGTACGTTATAAGTATAAACATACCTTTTATAACAATTTACATATCTAAATCACTTTTATTTGTTGATAAGTTGTGGCTCTTTCAAGCAATCAATGCGGTTATTCAATCTTTGACGGTCATTTAGACTAAACCGCATTTTTAGCAACATAAACTTGCAACACTCCAGAACTAAAAATGTTATGGTAATCTGGTTTGGGTTGTTGTGTTCTCCTGAATATTCTCCACAATCTGTATAACAACATTTTGGTATTATACTTTATTTTTGGAGTAATGTACCAAAATGTGTAGAAAAATGTTGCATTTACAATTAAAGTTTGAAAATTCAAAATAAAATATAAATATTCCAAAAATTTAACGTTTTTTATACAGATTATGGAGAATTTCACAGAGAACACAAAAATCCAAGCCAGATTACCAAATCATTATTACTTCTAGTGTTTCAATTTTTAGATGTACTATAAATTCAATCATTTGGTGGCCATTTTGTTTGTTACCTTGAAAATGGGGGTCAGGCAGAAAATATGTCAATAATTTGTTTACTCAGTAAGACCTTTTCTACATCATCGGCACAAAAATTGCATTAATTGTGCTTTAAAAAAATTCCTATCTAGCTGCCATACCAGCCCTTAAACGACACATTAAGAGAGTAGAACAGTCCAAATGACATGACACCCATGCCGCAAGCAACCAAGGTGAAAATAGAACACACACATGCACACACATGACAACACCACCCTACCTGAGTGTGTCTTCCTGGCCCCTCCCTGTCTCCCCAGGGAGTCTTCCCGCGGTGCGTAGGGCTCTCATCTCCAACTCCTTACTCTGCACCTGCTGTCTCGCCATGGCCAGTTCACAGTTGCGCACACACAGGTCGTCTCTCAACGTAACCACCATCTGCTGCAGCTGCACCGCTTCCGACAGCGCACCTCCAGGGGGTGCCACTGAACCCTGTGGTGCACGAGAGTTGTCGCCCTCACCACATGGTCTCGGTATAGCATCCATCGGGCGAGCCGTCGCTGCAGGTCCACCATAGTTTGTAGTGACATCTGGTGTGACAAATAACATTAAAGAAATCGTGAACCATAACAAATGAAACGTTGTAATACTATTTAGCACAAACACTGTACAAATATTAAGTTCTGAAAATATAAAATAATATAAGTTTTAGGTACGTAGTATCACTGTTAGTAATAGCAAACAGAAGTGTTGATTCTTAGTAAGTGATTATGGACATTTAGATAAATCTGTTATACGTGGATATTTTGGTGGCTCTAGCATTTCTCCACATCATATCAAGAATTATTTCAGAATGTTATCTAAATAATAAACAACCATGGATGGCCAACAAATTTGATAGCACTTTCTCAATAAATGCCAAACTACTTCCATGAAATGGCTTACAGGTATTCATTCAAATATTTGGAAGACACATAATAAAATAAATCTGAGATTTACATCACTGGAAAAAAAACCCACATGGAATGAGCATATATTTAGAGACCTTAACAAATTGCGAGTTTCTAACGATGAAGAAAGCATAGTCTGACTTACGGGGTGCTCCGTTGTGCGTATACATCAGTTGCGCCTGCAGCTGCTCCCGGAGCAAGTTGTTGTTGCGGATCGACTCCTCGAGACGGAGCCGCAGTGCCCGGATTTCGTCCAGATGCTGCTCCAGGGTAACCGACGGCAACCTGATGTTCTCTCGCAGTTCCAGCTCCTTCCGCAATGTGGTATTCTGCTCCTTTGTCTCCGCTAAGTATGCTTTCATGGCCACCGCCGGTAGCGTTGCGGTGGTGTTTGCATCGAGGCTACGCGATATGTTTAGCGGCATCGACATGTGCGGTTCTGGCAGAACGCCGTTCTCGTAGCCGGCTGGGATATGTCTGACGGCATCACGTTGGTCGACTGATTCAAGATTGGTCAAGCGTGACACGTCTGGTCGTGCTTCAGTGGACGTGGTGGCATGAGATCCAGCAAAGAGGTCGTGGTTCAACATGGTGTCATTGACCCGTGAAGGCGACCCCATTGTTGATGCGATCATGTACTGGGTGAGGTCACTGGGTTGCTGCGTGCGGATTGGCTGTTGCATCAAAGTGTTTGCACTTTCGCTTGACGTGCGGCTGTCGCTGAGCATGCACTCAGGACTTCCCAGCATGCCATGCTGCGGTAATGACACTGCGTACATACCATCCGGTTGCTGCGTTCGGCTACGCTCCACTGAACTGTCGAGCGCAATCCACTTGGGCGACGGGAAGCCTTTGGTGGTGCCATCTTGTGGACGTATCTGATTCTGGTGATGGTTGATGAAGTCCTGGGAAACAGCGTGGGGGTTGGGAGACGGGTAGGGTTGAGAGGGAGGGATGAGAAGGGTGGAGTCTAACTTGGCTGTCTTCCCCTGCCACTCCACTGGGGCACCTGATCGCAGCTGCTCTATCACTGCGTTCCTTCTATCCAGCTCCTCCCTCATCCTGAGACAGACACCAAATATATATATGTTTTATATATATATATATATGTATATACATACAAACACACACATACACCGTATATACACACATGTATACAATAATAGATGCATACACAAGTATGACACATATTTTTAAAACATACTGCCCATATAAGTAACAGTGAAAGTCAATAATACTAATTGTTCACAAACATTAGGTTACTCCATCTGACAGCTCAGCCCGTCAGCTCAAATTTCACCCCGTCCAAAAAGAACTCAGCTTGTCCAAAAGACATGTGGACGGGTTTCTAGATAAAGCTATGACGGACATTTTCACCTTCCTTATCCATGTCATAACATCGCCAATACAGCCAAATACTTCAACTTCAAGATTATTCAGACAAAACTATAAATATGACAGACGTCGTACTTGCAGTTACTTGCACATAACAATATTATATTATGTAGTGTCAAACCACACTTTATTGTCACCTCACTAATGCAGCCACCTCACATTAAGGTCACCCTATGCAAGTACCAAATTATTTCCATAACAGCAAAGTAAATAAATAAACTAAATAAGTACAGGAAACAAGTCATGCTAAGACTGTGACCTTGCTTATCAGGTCACTTTCGACCAGTACTTTGGGTGACCTTAATAGTAAGGTTCCACTGTACACAATTATATATCATATACAACTATTCATTTACACTCTTAGGTTGAACCGTAATCTCCAAAACGGGCCACCAGCCCATAAAATCTCCTCCTTGAAGCCTTAGAACTAATAATAATAATATAATAAGTTATATTGCTTTGCAACCATAGTAGCTGAACTGTATACTAGGTAAATAAAAGTATGATAACATATAAATAAATTAACAGAGTGTTTAATTTCATATAAAATGTAAAACAAATAAAATTCTAATTAAAACCATTAAATTGCATATAAAGAAGTAAATAAATTAACTATGATTAGACCCACTGTTAACTACAGTATATCTAAAACATAAAACAATATTTAAAAAAGTTTGTGGCTACTACCAGTGATAAAGTCCTTAGGCTATAAAAGAGTTCTACAAACAGGCAACCGATACCTGTCAATGGTGACCACAATGCAATACACAGCATCTCTCAATGACACCAGGTTAGCTTCCAGCGGCATCATCTCCAAATCTCCCAACTCCATCCCTCCTCCATCCCCCTGAACCCTATTTCCCTCACACTTCTCCCTATCTTCCCAATCCATACAATCCCAGACTGCATCCATCCCTGAATGACAGCAATCCTGCTGATCACAGACAACGTTTAATGTCTGCAAATATCTGTGTCCTCTCATAGTTTTATCAGCTGATAAGGCGGATTAATACATTAATCAATGCAGTTTGTATTTACTAATAAGATTAACAACATGAAAGGGCTAATTGAAAGTGGCACTTGGATTTATATGGATACGACAAACACACTGTTTTATGGGTTGGCGATAACGGAGAAGTTAATCACACAAGTTACCTGTGGACATGGCTTACAATCATAAGCGTGTGAAATCACTTATCTGGCCATGGATCGATATAACAGAGGAAAATGTCAGTATTTATAATTGTATAAGAGGTGGAAAAAGACTTTCAATATTTACAATGGATATATATATATATATACATATGATACCTCATTTGGTGAATGTCTTCATAGTTTTGCATTTATTGCTAAAAATGATGCAGCCTTTTAAAAGCGACATTTTGAGAAACATAAGTTTAACAGCTGGGCTATGTGAAAGAAACAAACATGATTTCATTAGTTTTGAATTATTTACAAGGTGTGAATTTCTGCCAAAATCACAAAATTGACGGCACGGGATATAGAAAGCTATTTTTGGCTCGCCTGCAGAATAAGCCTGCGTGACTCAATAGCCAGTTCACTATGGAGGGTTATGTATCGCGTAACTGCCAATGCCAGCATTCCTCTGAGAATCATTGTCTGAATCTGCGGTGGTCAACCAGTGAGAGTACTGACCATTGCAGCTCTTGCGTGAGTGCCCCAGTGTCGTGTGGTGCCACTGACCCGTGGCCATCGTGGGTGGTGCTGGACACACCATCTGACAGCCGTGGACATAGTCCCTCCCACAGACTTGACTGGACCTACACGAGACACAATGACAGGGCATAATTTCTACTGTGAGCGATCGCTCTCGCACCCAACGCTCCTGATAACCACTCATCTAGGATTTACTGTTTGTGCTAATTGCTAGAATCGCTCGTTTCACCTGGTTATACTGCTGTCATTTTCTGTAACATCATTGTTAATGCTTCCTGTGTCAAATGTATTATCAGCATGTAACGTTTCAAGTTATTACCAGCATGTAACGTTTCAAGTTTTTATCAGCATGTAACTTTTCACGTTATGTCAACGCTTTATGTCCTGAATTATTCTGCTTAAATTAACCCTGTGTAATGGGTATCACAACGGCCTCACGCCACGGCACGACTGGGCAGTGGCATCCCCAGACAGACAAACACAAATGCCACCATGCAGATAATGACAAAACTAATAAATCACTCGCCTAGTTTTTTCAAATATGAAGCATTGCAATATGTCTGCCTCATGTGTGAACCCACATGAAGAGGATTAAGTAAGTCAGCATTGCAATCACGTGTAGCTAGACGGCAATAACACCAGCATTGGGGTCAAGTACTTAAGTCAACTTTTTCAGTACTTGTATTTTTAAAATTACAATACTTGTACTTGGTCAATTGAACTTGCCAAAATATCAAGTACATTTTAAGCGCATAACTTGAGTATTTAGAAAGAAATACTTCTCAACTCTTCTGCCTGTGCAGTGCACAGCACTGAATGCCCATGCTGAAAACATCTACACTTAATATTATATATTTTCAAAATACAAATGTTAATGCCCATCCTGATGACATTTTCAATTAATACTATTATATTTTCAAAATAGTTATTAATTTGCAATACTACTATTGTTGATCATTACAATGGAAATCTATTTTGACTTGAACCTCAACCGTGGACAGCACAAGAGCTGTGTTATTACTGCAGCACCATTGTGTTATGTCTATTGTGCGCCTGTCATGAAATAACGAATATCCAAGAAAGGTAGTCCCAAATCATAATGTATCGGTCGTACCGTGGCGTCTGTGAGGCAGTTCATTCTCAAAATGGTGAATCTGTCAATGACGCTGCTACATATATGATCGAAAGCATGTTTATGAACACTGTCTATGCACAAGCAGCCATGCTGTTCTGTTTGCCAGCTACTGTTACTATTGGTAGCTCAATGTACTATCAACGACAACAACCAAAAATTAAACCGACTATCGACAGTACACTATCGTTACTCTGACTATCACGATGCATCGATAGTTCAATGTATTGCCTACTTATCACAATGCAGTAAAAATGACAAATACAGATTGCAAGCGTAGCTCTACACTCACCTCTTGCTGTCCATTTGTTTCGCTGGTCACACGCTCAGCCTGTAGATGGCGCTGCTGTGCCTTCTGCTCATGCTCACTGATGACGCACTGCATGTCGGTGACGCGTCGTTCGAGGACGGCGTTGCGTCGTTGCAGCTCCGCCATCAATTTCTCCGTGTCCGAGATTGCTTCCTCTGGCTCGGTGGCGACATACACAGACGCACTGCCAACACAGGAACTAAATCACAATACTCCGTCATATCATAAAACACAATGTGGGTTTCTGTCGTTCTGTTGATTTTTATTTTTTTAAATTTCACATGGAAGTCCCGGTGAGGTGGGATCTTGGGTGCCAAAATTCCTCCTTGGTTGAGGTTTTTTACCGGTTATCGGGTTTATACCGGACGTAAATCAATTGTTCATAATATCAGTAGAGTTCTAAAGTGTTGATTGTTATACATATGATTATGAGTCGTGATTATTCAATCTCATGATTGCAAAGAAAGAAACAATTATTATTATTGTAAAAAGTGATGGAGGACATCATAGAGAGTGTGACGTACAATGTGGCGGTGGAGTGGGCTCCGGCCTTGATCTGGAGCTGTTGGAGGCGGAGCTGGGCAGCTTCGTATCTCTCCTGCTGGTCCTCCAGCTGGCTGTGGTCAAGGCGCGAGTGGCTGTAGCTGCTGACCGCACTTACGTCCATCTCTGTGAGGTCATCAGCTGCCGTCTCTGTTGACACATACAGGACATGTACTACACTCATACAGTAGGTGTGCAACACTTGTGCAGCATGTGTACAATAATTGTATAGCATGTGTACAATTTGTGTAAAATACTTGTACAGCATGTGCACAATAATTGAACAGCGTGTGCACAATACTTGTATAAAATGTGTACAGCACTTGTACAGCATGTGTACGACACTTGTACAGCATTGTACAACAATGGTACAGGACACGTACAACACTTGTACAGCATGTGTACTGCACTTGTATAACATAGTTACAATAAATGCATAGCTCCACACAGTATACATTATATATATAATTATATATATATAGCACTTATAAAACACCCGTACAACACCCAAACAGCACTTGTAAGGCACACACAGCAGTTTTAGATGCAAATGTGCAGTACACGTACAACATCCATACAAGATTCATACAGCACATGTAAAACACTTGTACAGACATATATACATACAGATAGACATACACACAGATTTACAACATACATATAAATATACATAGGTAGACATACATCCAGACATAACGACCGACCAACAAAGTCTAATACAACTGCTATTACTAACACAATTGCTGCAGGTCTCAAAATACAACTGCTAATGTTTCAAAATCCATCATCACCACAGAGGTGTACTAACCTTCGAGCGTCGTCGAGAGATAACTGACGAGTTCACGAGTCTCATCGAGCTGACCTCTGAGGGCGCTGACCTGCATCGGGGTGAGGTCAAGGTGTTCGAAGCTGGTGTCGCCTGCATTGGGACCAAGCAGGGCCTCCATAAAGTTACTGAGAGACTCGAGACGACGCAGCAACCTGTCTGTCAACAGGTGGTTGTCTCGCAGACGTAGCTTCAGTCTCTCCATCTCACGAACCTGAGCCTGTCACATGTCATCAGAGGTGAGGTCAGCTGACATATCCATCAGGTGACCTGTTGCCTAGCAAGAAGGCCTGTCAAGCCTTCAAAATGGAGGCTGAATATGTGGAGTATTTGGACATTCCGTTGTACATTTTGATGAAATTCTGGCCCCAACTGTTTTTTATAACAAAAACATCAGGCAAAGTTGTTCTAGTGAGAATTGCATGTGGGAAATGTTGATTTAGCAGATGTCACGCCGCATTAGTAATGTAATGCACAAATATTACTTATGTGAACATTGTTGGTGAGGCAAAGCTTGATGGAGGTCGCACAACGTAAGTTCATTTCATTCATAATTTTATCTTAGAGACATTAAACATTCACTATTTTTTTCTATTATTTAAGATGACATGGAATTAGCAGCATTTGTTAATTATGTAAGTAGGAAAAACCTGCAAGGAAACAATATCAAAAGTTCAATACACACCGTACATATAATTTCATGAAATATGCTAAAACTTCTGATAACCAACAAGCTTGTAACAATGACTGTAAACAAGACAGAACACTAGGTCAAACTTCTGATAACTAACAAGCTTGTAACAATGACTGTAAACAAGACAGAACACTAGGTGAAACTTCTGATAACTAACAAGCTTGTAACAATGACTGTAAACATGACAGAACATTAGGTCAAACTTCTGATAACTAACAAGCTTGTAACAATGACTGTAAACAAGACAGAACACTAGGTGAAACTTCTGATAACCAACAAGCTTGTAACAATGACTGTAAACATGACTGTAAACAAGACAGAACACTAGGTGAAACTTCTGATAACTAACAAGCTTGTAACAATGACTGTAAACAAGACAGAACACTAGGTGAAACTTCTGATAACTAACAAGCTTGTAACAATGACTGCAAACACGACAGAACACTAGGTCAAACTTCTGATAACTAACAAGCTTGTAACAATGACTGTAAACACGACAGAACACTAGGTGAAACTTCTAATAACTAACAAGCTTGTAACAATGACTGTAAACATGACATGACTGTAAACATGACAGAACACTAGGTGAAACTTCTAATAACCAACAAGCTTGTAACAATGACTGTAAACAAGACAGAACACTAGGACAAACTTCTGATAACTAACAAGCTTGTAACAATGATTGTAAACACGATAGAACACCAGGTGAAATTTCTGATAACTAACAAGCTTGTAACAATGACTGCAAACACGACAGAACACTAGGTGAAACTTCTGATAACCAACAAGCTTGTAACAATGACTGTAAACATGACATGAGTG
Source organism: Paraescarpia echinospica (assembly GCA_020002185.1). Lineage (NCBI taxonomy): Eukaryota > Metazoa > Annelida > Polychaeta > Sabellida > Siboglinidae > Paraescarpia > Paraescarpia echinospica. The sequence goes on from CM034540.1 coordinate 18,863,265, forward strand.
TAAACATGACAGAACACTAGGTGAAACTTCTGATATCTAACAAGCTTGTAACAATGACTGTAAACATGACAGAACACGAGGTCAAACTTCTAATAACTAACAAGCTTGTAACAATGACTGTAAACATGACAGAACACTAGGTCAAACTTCTGATAACTAACAAGCTTGTAACAATGACTGTAAACATGACAGAACACTAGGTGAAACTTCTAATAACTAACAAGCTTGTAACAATGACTGTAAACAAGACAGGACACTAGGTCAAACTTCTGATAACTAACAAGCTTGTAACAATGACTGTAAACAAGACAGAACACTAGGTGAAAACACGACAGAACACTAGGTGAAATTTCTGATAACTAACAAGCTTGTAACAATGACTGCAAACATGACAGAACACTAGGTCAAACTTCTAATAACTAACAAGCTTGTAACAATGACTGTAAACACGACAGAACACTAGGTGAAACTTCTGATAACTAACAAGCTTGTAACAATGCCTGTAAACAAGACAGAACACTAGGTCAAACTTCTGATAACTAACAAGCTTGTAACAATGACTGTAAACATGACAGAACACTAGGTGAAACTTCTAATAACTAACAAGCTTGTAACAATGACTGTAAACAAGACAGAACACTAGGTGAAACTTCTGATAACTAACAAGCTTGTAACAATGACTGTAAACACGACAGAACACTAGGCGAAACTTCTGATAACTAACAAGCTTGTAACAATGACTGTAAACATGACAGAACACTAGGTTAAACTTCTGATAACCAACAAGCTTGTAACAATGACTGTAAACATGACAGAACACTAGGTGAAACTTCTAATAACTAACAAGCTTGTAACAATGACTGTAAACAAGACAGAACACTAGGTGAAACTTCTGATAACTAACAAGCTTGTAACAATGACTGTAAACACGACAGAACACTAGGCGAAACTTCTGATAACTAACAAGCTTGTAACAATGACTGTAAACATGACAGAACACTAGGTTAAACTTCTGATAACCAACAAGCTTGTAACAATGACTGTAAACATGACAGAACACTAGGTGAAACTTCTAATAACTAACAAGCTTGTAACAATGACTGTAAACAAGACAGAACACTAGGTGAAACTTCTAATAACTAACAAGCTTGTAACAATGACTGTAAACAAGACAGAACACTAGGTGAAACTTCTAATAACTAACAAGCTTGTAACAATGACTGTAAACATGACAGAACACTAGGTGAAACTTCTAATAACTAACAAGCTTGTAACAATGACTGTAAACACGACAGAACACTAGGTGAAACTTCTGATAACTAACAAGCTTGCAACAATGACTGCAAACATGACAGAACACTAGGTGAAACTTCTGATAACTAACATGCTTGTAACAATAACTGTAAACACGACAGAACACTAGGTGAAACTTCTGATAACTAACAAGCTTGTAACAATGACTGTAAACATGACAGAACACTAGGTGAAACTGATAAGTTAACAATGAGTAGGGTGACGCACACGTAACACACACCAACACACACAATATGATCAAACCACACTAAATTCTATGAGATACTACTTTTTTAATGTTAGTTGAAGTTGATGATGCAACATAATTCACACTTCTTTCTCGTGTGAAATTGAAATGACAGGCTAGGAATACACACTATGATGTTTTTAAAACTGTAATCTTCTTATTTAAATGCTGTTGTTAACAACCTGTACATTGTTGTTCAACAAAGAAGTGTAACTATTCACTGAACATGAACACTGGTTTCTTAGTCTTGACAAAATTCAACATAAATTATGCTGTCTCCTTTCATTGTAAATGTTACAAATTTAAAAAGAAATTCACCATGTACCCCTCCCCCATTGTTCAACCTTGCCCAGGTGCTGAACTAGACTGTGGCATGTGAAAGGCAAGCGAGGCATGCGGTGTGAACACAACCTCACAAACTACCACCAGCCCAGTGGTCAATTTAACACACAAACACATACATGCAACTACGACATCTGTCATGCAGTGGCTATTTTCTAACTCAGACAAGAGGCTCTAACACAAGTGAGGACAGCAATGCTGACGTTACCAGTGTCCATTTCACCCTGTTGTTCTCTATGTGTATTTGGGACACAGTGGCCTAGTGTTTAGAACATGGGACTGTCGATCGAGGGGACTTAAAGGATTCAAGTCCACCTTCTGCCATTGGGAAACTTAGGTAACTGCGTTTACCCTACATTGCCTGTAACAAGTCTTTCGGAAGAAACAGAAAAGGTCGTTTGTCCTTTCTGCCTGGTGTCTGTCTGCAAGAAGTAAAGATCCCAAGTGTGTAACCCGTCCTGGATTCCCGTAGATGGTATCTAACTCTCTAAATTCTATTCTCTATTAATCTTAAATGATTTATTCTTATATTTAAATTTGTTGTACAGCACAGTGCTCATTTATGGATACGGCAACTCGTAAAACACTATTATTAAACTCAAACTGGCATCAATACCTTGACGTAAGGCCAATTATCGAAATAGGAGTATGAAACGATAACAGTTTCAAGTTACTTTCATTCTCCGTAAATACTGGCATACACAGAATAATACTAAAACTGTTTTAAAAATCATCTATATGTTGTTTTCACATATGTGCAATAGAGAGTCATTATTAACCATGGTTGCAGAAAATTAGAGTAAAGAAAAAAAAAAACTGTCATACAATTTCTCTTGCCCAAGTAAATTTCATAAATTCTGTTATCATCAATAATGTTATCACCAGACACCTAGACAATATTCACAAAATCCACCAACGATGAGGAGTACCCATCAAGATCACAAGTGGTACAGTCTGATGATGTTAATGTGTGAGTCTACATCACAGTTAGCACACTGTCAATTACACAGATCACACGGGACGGGTGAGTGGAGATGTGGCCAGACGAGGCACACAGACACGGCAGTACACACGACCTACCTGCGTGCCATCATGTCCCTCATCCGGAGCCTCTCCCTCAGCCTCCGCATCCAACACCGCTGCTGGCATCTCCTCACTCGTCTCCTGCCGACTCTCCATCTCCTCCTTTGCACCTCGTAGTGACTCCACCTGACTTTTCAGCTCCCCCTCCGCACCTCGCAGTGACTCCACCTGACTTCTCAGCTCCTCTTCCTGACCTCGCTGTGACTCCACCTGACTTCTCAGCTCCCCTTCCTGACCTCGCAGCGACTCCACCTCGCTCTTCAACTTCTCTTCCCGATCACCGAGCAGTTCCAGACGACCTTTGACCTCTTCCTCTTGCGTCCGCATCGACTCCAGCCGACTCCCCAGCGAATCTACTTGAGTTTTCAGAACTTCTTCCTTCTCTCTGAGCGATCCCAAATGACTTGTCAACTTCTCCTTTCCCTCTCTCAGTGATTCCACCTGCACCTTCAGTTCTTCCTGTTCCCTTCCCAGGGACTCCACCTCACTTAGAAGCTCAGCTTTCCTGTCTTTCAGCGATTCCAGCCGATGGTTCAGGTTGCCTTCTCGGCCGGTCAGAATCTGTACTGAGGACTTCAGCATGTCTTCTTGCTCTTTTGTAACTTTGACCTCAATCGCAAGTTTGTCTTCTTGGTCTTTCAGTGATTGCACCTCACTCTTCAGTTTGCCTTGGTCATCTCTCAGCAACTGAATCCCACCTTGCAACTTGCTTTCGTCATCTCTTAGCAAGTCATTCCGATCTTGCAACTTGCTTTCGTCATCTCTCAGAAACTCAATCTGACCTTGCAACTTGTCTTCTTCATCTCTCAGCAACTTAATCCGATCTTTCAACTTAGTTTCTTCATCATTCATTACAAGCAGCTGTTGCTTGTACTTTTCTGCCTCAACCTCAAGCAATCCAACATTGTCTTTCAAATACGTCTCTTTCTCCCTCAGTTCTTGTTCGTTTACTCTAGCTTGCTCAAGGTGAACTTGAATCTTTTCTTCTTGACATTTTAACTGACATATTTCACTTCTCAGTTCCGAGACCTGATGTTTCAGTTGCTGTATCTCCCGGTGCAATTCCGTATTCTGTTGCTTCATCTCTTGCAGCTCCACTTCATAATGCTTCAGGGACTTCAACCGACATTCCATGTTCTCTTCTTCGCATTCCAACTGCTGCACATTGATCTTCAACAGTTCCACCCGACTGCTGAGTTCCGCTTCGAGTCTTCTCATCTGTTCTACATCACTCTTCACCCGATCGTCCTGAATCTTTATCTGTTCCATTCTACAAACAATCTCCTCTTCTTTGGTCTTCATCTTCTCCATGTGTTCCTCAGCCTCTTCCTTCTGTTTCTTCACGTCTTCCATCTTCCCCTGCATAACCCCCAGGTCGTCTTTCATCCCCTGGACTTTGTCCCTCAGTTTTGCCTCCTTGAGTTTGAGCTCCTCCACGAAGCTGGTGAGCTCCAGTTTGTAAGCCTCGAGCTCTGCAATGTGCCCCGAGAGTTGCTCCTCGTAGACCTCCTGCTCCCTCCCGACTTCTCCCTTCATCTCCTCGAGCTTCATGCGGAAGAGCTCCACCTCGCAGTTGAGCTCCTGGTTGTGCCAGCGAAGGATCTGCTCCTGCCTCTTCCAGTCCTCCCTCAGCCCCAGCATGGCCTCCACCTTCCCCTCCAGCTCCTGGTCGTGTTGCATCAGGTCGTCCAGTTGACTAGTCATTGCATCGAGCTCGCTCCGCAGCCGCGTCAGTTCCACCTCGGGTGCCTCGTCTGGTTCTGACGTTGTCATCGTGGTGACAACAGCGCCATCTGGTGGAGGAGTCTCGCCACCGAGTTCGATGTCACACTGACTGACGAACGTCTCTGGTTGGATCTCCGAGTTACGCCCGATGATGTCCGATTTAGAGGCGACACCTAGTGGCGAATCTGGCATCTCTGTGGCATTGTCATTCGACTGCGGTGGCTGCAGCTTGTCAGCCCCGTTGACGTCAATCGTTTCAACATCGGACATCTGCAGGAGGGCGTCAGAGGATGATGACCGGGCGATGAGGAGACTGGGGGAAGTGGCGAGGATTCCTACTTCCTCCTCCCGCTGACCAGGCCGACCGGTGGACGTCAGCGCTGACCCCTGGTCAAGGCTGCAGTGGCTACAACTGCGACTGACACTGAGCGGCAGTGAGAGGGAGGGCAACATGAGGCTAGAGTCGCTGTGACTGCGCACTGGGTTGCTGGGCATCAGCCCCGCGTCGTGCAGCAGACCGCGGTAGTACTTCATCTTTCTTGTCTGGTTACGAACCGTCGCTTCCGTCGACACCAGTTTATCCTGCATTGATAGTTAATCGCGCTGTAGCGTTACTCTACCGACAACATGACAGCTGTTGACCAACACATTCACCCCAACACCGAAACCCTGCCTTGTTTACAACAAAACATCTGCGGTATTAATACCCACCCGTGTGACAATTCTCAGTATTTCGTAAAATTGCAAAACCCGCCCATTGAATCCTTGATAAATCAGTCATAACCGGGATTCTTCCCGAAGCATAATTTATGTCAGTCTTCCTTTCGTTTGTTCTCATTAGTATTCTGTAATGACACTAGAACTGGTGGGATGGTATTTCTGGCAGATATTTTGCTCTGTGCATGTTTGCGTTCCATAAGGACCTGGCACGTGCAGTCAGCCATGCAGTGGGTGATCATACAAATGCACATTCATGCAGCGTGCAGCGTGCGTATCAATCACCCACATCTCTCCTATGTCCATGCAAAGATCATCATGCACACCACACCGTACACAGCTAACACAGCATGCAGTTTCAGCGACGGTGCAAATTTATCATCAACACTAATTGTAAGTCTTTTGCAACGGGTAACTGTTGCAATGTTTCTGCTGGACAGTGCACGATTCCTATCTTATTGATTGGAGGATTTGTCCTAGCTTTCAAGATGGACCTCAACGATCGCCCAGGGACCATTTCACTAACAATCTTATGAGCTCATAAGCCCCATTTTTTGCTCTTTATAATTGATTTCGCACCTTAACCTTGTACACAGGAATACTTTCACCGGTGTGCCACAAACATAGTGTCCCCTGTGATACAGTGGCAACTTTTAGCATTTTGATAAAGCTCCTTAGATTTGACAATGGATTCTGTTTAATGATGGACTTTCCTTGTGAGCTCACTGTTATATGGTGCCTAGGCCATGCAACAAAAACGACGAGCATGTCACCAACTTACCTTTGCATCGTCCAAATCTCGCCTCAGTTTCTCAGTCTGCGACTGCAGCGCCCTCTGTACAGCTGTCTCATTTACCGGGATAGTCTGGATGGCCTTGTCAGCCGCGGAGTAAGCCGCTGTCACAGGCCCCTTCTGGGACGGGTGATGTGGCTGCAAGGTGTCTTGTAGCATAGCTGAAGATGTATCAATGGCACCATTGGTGTGTGACCCCTCATGACCTTTTGACGAGGCCATGGTTGACGTGACTGACTGATTCGGTGCACTGTATGAGCCACCAGGTGGCATTGTTGTGGAAACCCTTTGTGGAAGCCTTGTTGCCATGGAAACCCCTTTTGGAAACCCTTCTGCAGTAAATACCCCTTGTGGAAACTCTCCTGGCAAAAGTACGCTTTGTGGATACTCTCCTGCAGTAGTTACCCCTTGTGGCAACCATGTAGTATGTATCCCTTGTGGCAACTCTCCTGTATTAGATACCCCTTGTGGCAACCCTCCTGCAGTAGATACCCCTAGTGGCAAACCTCCTGCTGTAGGTACCCCATATGGAAACCCTCCTACTGTAGATACCCCTTGTGGCAAACCTGCTGCTGTAGATACCCATTGTGGAAACCCTTCTGCAGTAGATACCCCTTTTGGAAACTCTCCTGCTATATATACCCCTTGTGGCAACAATCCTGCTGTAGATACCCCTAGTGGCAACCCTCCTGCTTTAGGTACCCCTTGTGGAAAACCTCCTGCTGTAGATACCCCTTGTGGCAACCCTCCTGCTGTAGATACCCCTTGTGGCAACCCTCCTGCAGTAGATACCCCTTGTGACAACCCTCCTGCAGTAGATATCCCTTGTGGAAACTTTCCTGCAGTATATACCCCTTGTGGCAACCCTCCTGCAGTAGATACCCCTTGTGGAAACCCTTCTACAATGGAAACCTCTTGTGGCAACCCTGTTGCCTGGGAAAGCCCTTGCGGCAACCCTGCTGCTTGGGAAACCCCTTGGGGCAACCCTGTTGCTTGGGAAACCCCTTGGGGCAACCCTGTTACTTGGGAAACCCTTTGAGGCAACCCTGTTGCTTGGGAAACTCCTTGGGGCAAACCTGTTGCCTGGGGAACCCCTTGGAGGAACCCTGTTGCTTGGGAAACTCCTTGGGGCAAACCTGTTGCTAGGGAAACCCCTTCTTGAGGCAAACTTGTTGCTAGGGAAACCCCTTGAGACAACCCTGTTGCTTGGGAAACCCCTTGAGGCAACCCTCCTGCAGTAGATACCCCTTGTGGAAACCCTTCTGCAGAAGATACCCCTTGTGGCAACCCTCCTGCAGTAGATATCCCTTCTGGCAACCCTCCTGCTATAGATATCCCTTGTGGCAACCCTCCTGCTGTAGATACCCCTTGTGGGAACCCTCCTGCAGTAGATACCCCTTGTGGCAACCCTCCTGCAGTAGATACCCCTTGTGGCAACCCTCCTGCAGTAGATACCCCTTGCGGCAACCCTCCTGAAGTAGATACCCCTTGTGGCAACCCTCCTGTAGTAGATACCCCTTGTGGCAACCCTCCTGCAGTAGATACCCCTTGTGGCAACCCTCCTGCAGTAGATATCCCTTGTGGCAACCCTCCTGCAGTAGATACCCCTTGTGGCAACCCTCCTGTTGTAGATACGCCTTGTGGCAACCCTCCTGCTGTAGATACCCCTTGTGGAAACCCAGCCACGGCGGTAATTCCATCTTTCTGATTCATCTCCAGCTGGCGCATGCAATTGCGAGCGAGCTCCAGATCTATCGTAAGCTGGTCGATCTCTTGTGCCATTTCCGTGACCAATTCAGGAGTGATTTTTGCACCGCTCAAAGCCTCAACCCTCGTGCTGCCCTCTGGTTTTGACATGTTAGCTCCTGAGTCCGAGAGTCTCGCGAGACTTGGCTCTGTGTCGTCTGCACACGATGTTGCGCTGTTGCTCGGTCCATCAGGCGTTGTGTCTTGCCGTGACGTTGGCATCATGACATCTCTCTTGCTACCGACGCAACTGACAAGATCGGTGAATGCCGGCTTCCGTGTCAATGCCACGGCCTTTGTGTCGGTGACATTCTGTCCAGGGATGTTACTGTCATGACGATTCATCACCAGGTTCAGCTGATTACGCAGTTCTTCGTTCTGACTGCGACTGCGCCCCAACTCACGCTTCAGGTGCGTGATCTGATCGTGTACATCTTCCATCGATTTTACCCCAGTGCCGTGATCTGGGTGATACGACAGCAATGACATCGCCGACGGCACCGCGGTTGATTCCGGGAGCGAACTCGCCATGGCGTTGTCGTCGGCCGCCGAGGTTATGTCGGTGGTCGTGGCGCCAACGCCACCGCTGCGTGTGTGTGACATCTGCTGACTGAGTCGTGCCTGGAGTGAGCTGTTCCACCGCTGACTCTCTTCTAGCTGCGTACGCAGCGACTCCATCTGCCCTGCACTTGCTTCACCCCTCACGGTCGCCCCAACGCTGTCATCTGACACATCACCGATGTGTTTGTCGAATCTTGCACGCAGCGTCTGGTTGTGGCTGACGTTTGCCTCCAGCTGCTGACGGAGTAACTGGACTTGCTTTAGTTCCGTCTCCAAAATCTCTGCAGTAGGGCTGAAGAAAAACACTTTTTTTACAGGAGTGTTTCTATAATGTGCTAACATGAACATTGTAAAATGCTCATATATTTATATTTTAATGTTTTTTATTGTTTATTATATTTTAAGTAACTTATTTACCAGTTTCGGAGGCCCTGGGGGGCTTTAGAATGATTCAATCAAATACAGATTTCTCGCGCATAGTGGCAGTACCCTAAGATACATCTATGCAAAATTAAACAAAAAGTTGCTGAACGGTTTCTGAGATATGGCAGCTAACGGCACACGGCGGACACAGAATTATGGCATTAGTTAGACCTTCGGCCCAAAGGACTAAAAAAGAGTCACTGCTGGATTGTGTAACAATTAATGATCTCACCAAAACTACCATATAATTGGACTGGAAAAATTGAATTTTAGATTAACTTAAATTGTAAAAAAATTATTTTTGCATTAAGAATGAACTACAGATTCTCAGTCTAGTATTCATCTTTTGATTCAATTCAAATATATGTAACCCCAGCTGACCAAATGAGTGATAAGTTGGAGAAATTGTAACATTGTTTTCTTACATTCTTGTAAAGGTTGAGTAGGGTGCATTACACTGTTTCAAAAATTATGACTGTTACACAAATTTGCGAAGTTATGGAGCATTGAACATTGTAGAGGTCAAAAAGTGAAAATGAAGAAAACGGCTGCTGAAGTTACATATATAAATGGATTGCATGGAAATATTACATGCATGACATTCAAATGTGGCACACAGTGTGTATGTTATGTTGCACTGATACACTGGATGTACAAACGTGCTCCTACAAAAACTGATCACGTTATGCCAGATTATGTCTTTATGTGTAAACAAAATGATAACACAACATGACTGTGAAGGTGTTGTATATGCACATTGATAGCATGGAAATATCGAGAGTATGGCATTCAAAGTTGGCTTATAGTATGCATATTATTAACATACAGTGCCATGATACACTAGAAATTTGGTGCTTAGCTAATGATATCATTATACCTGTAATGGTACAAAAGGTGTATTACATCAGAATGCCCCAGTGTCTACAATGCCTGAAGCAGCAAAGCACTCACTCTGGGTAATAAACAACAACCCAGCCCTGGCCACACTAACACTGACCAACAATAAAACAATAAACTGTGGCAGCCAGTGGCTCACTGACCACACACTGACCTAAATTCAGTGCCAGGCTTCTCAGCCAGCCCAGTGATCAGAGATAGGGCATTATCCAGTTATAAGTAGAGATCAGTGCAGGAGGCTTACAGCAGTAGGGAATCAGTAGGGAAATGTAGCATTTTGGTGGGCCTCGAGGTGCCCTTAGACTGATTCAATTAAATACAGATTTCTTGTGTATAGTGGCAGTACCCTAAGATATGTCTATGCAAAATCAGAGAAAAAGTTGCTGAAGAGTTTTTTTACATAGGCAAAATGTGAAAATTTACCAGTTTCGGGGGTCCTGGGGTCCTTAAGATACGTCTATGCAAAATATGAGAAAAGGTTGCTGAACGATTTCTGAGATATGGCAGGGCATGACGGACGGCGGACACAGAGTGATGGCATTAGTCCGTTGGACCTTCAGCCCAAAGGACTAAAAACTTAAAATAAGTGTTGGCTACATCCCAATGATCATGTGAGCAAATCTAAATCCCAGTGATAACATGTTACTTAAAAAAAATCCAAATCTCCACCACTCTCTAAATTAAAAAGCACTCATTTCACCAGGTAAGCCTAGGTATGTATGAGTAGGATGCACCCCACTCACCCTATTGTGGGGTCAGCGTCTGCCACCCTGCGGATGCTCTCGTAGATGTCAGCCTCAGCCTGCAGGACAGCCTTCAGCTTCTGTGTCTCCAGCAGACAGTCCTCAGCCACCTGGGGACACACCAGCAACAACAGCTACAGGCATTGATGGATGCCTCCTGGAGTCTAGACGGCATCACATTGACCACTCAAATGGAACAGGAGTAACAGCTGAACACATTGATAGATATGAGACTTATTTCATGGTGGAGAAGCACATATTAAACTGTAGAACGAATTGACTGAACTAGCAAAATGGCTGCTAACACACAAATGCAGAACAAAGATTTTAAACTGTTTTATTGCGCTAACACAAGTTAAGTAAAACATCCCCAATTGATCACCGCTCTTCGAAGCAATCGCAGAAAATATGTGCAACATTCTGAAGAATCGATCTACGTCTGTCTAACACACAGCACACATCCTAAAAGCATTAATAAACCTTAACCAATGTGTATCTTCAAAAAACAAAAGGTGTAACTTTTCTTCCAAAGGGTCATCAATAAAAAGGAAATACACTCATGATGATAACCGTCTAGGAGTAAACGCACTCTCTTAATGGTAACTGTCTAGGAGGAAACACACACTCATGATGGTAACAGTCTAGGAGGAAACACACACTCATGATGGTAACCGTCTAGGAGTAAACACACACTCATGATGGTAACCATCTAGGAGTAAACGCACACTCTTAATGGTAACTGCCTAGGAGGAAACATACACTCATGATGGTAACCGTCTAGGAGTAAAGACACACTCTTAATGGTAACTGCCTAGGAGGAAACACACACTCATGATGGTAACAGTCTAGGAGGAAACACACACTCATGTTGGTAACCGCCTAGGAGGAAACACATACTCATGATGGTAACAGTCTAGGAGGAAGCACACACTCATGATGGTAACTGTCTAGGAGGAAACACACACTCATAATGGTAACCGTCTAAGAGTAAACGCACACTCTTAATGGTAACCGTCTAGGAGGAAACACACACTCATGATGGTAACCGTCTAGAAGAAAATGCACACTCATGATGGTAACAGTCTAGGTGGAAACACACTCATGATGGTAACAGTCTAGGAGGAAACACACACTCTTGATGTTAACCGTCTAGGAGGAAACACACACTCGTGATGTTAACCATCTAGGAGGAAACGCACACTCACGATGGTAACAGTCTAGGAGGAAACACACACTCGTGATGTTAACCGTCTAGGAGGAAACGCACACTTATGATGGTAACAGTCTAGGTGGAAACGCACACTCATGATGATATCCGTCTAGGAGGAAACGCACTCTTAATGGTAACTGTCTAGGAGGAAATACACACTCATGCTGGTAACCGTCTAGGAGGAAATACACACTGATGATGATAACCATCTAGGAGGAAACGCACTCTTAATGGTAACTGTCTAGGAGGAAATACACACTCATGATGGTACCGTCTAGGAGGAAATGCACTCTTAATGGTAACCGTCTAGGAGGAAACACATTCATGATGGTAACCGTCTAGGAGGAAATACACACTCATGATGGTAACCGTCTAGGAGTAAACGCACACTCTTAATGGTAACCGTCTAGGAAGAAACACAAACTCATGATGGTAACTGTCTAGTAGAAAACGCACACTCATGATGGTAACAGTCTACGAGGAAACACACACTCATGATGGTAACAGTCTAGAAGGAAACACACACTCAAGAAAGGTAACCGTCTAGAAGGAAACACACACTCATGATGGTAACAGTCTACGAGGAAACACACACTCATGATGGTAACAGTCTAGGAGGAAACACACACTCAAGAAAGATAACCGTCTAGAAGGAAACACACACTCATGATGGTAACAGTCTAGGAGGAAACACACACTCATGATGTTAACAGTCTAGGAGGAAACACACACTCATGATGTTAACTGTCTAGGAGGAAACACACACTCATGATGTTAACTGTCTAGGAGGAAACACACACTCATGATGGTAACAGTCTACGAGGAAACACACACTCATGATGGTAACAGTCTAGGAGGAAACACACACTCATGATGTTAACTGTCTAGGAGGAAACACACACTCATGATGGTAACAGTCTACGAGGAAACACACACTCATGATGGTAACAGTCTAGGAGGAAACACACACTCAAGAAAGGTAACCGTCTAGAAGGAAACACACACTCATGATGTTAACTGTCTAGGAGGAAACACACACTCATGATGTTAACTGTCTAGGAGGAAACACACACTCATGATGGTAACAGTCTACGAGGAAACACACACTCATGATGGTAACAGTCTAGGAGGAAACACACACTCAAGAAAAGTAACCGTCTAGAAGGAAACACACACTCATGATGTTAACAGTCTAGAAGGAAACACACATTCATGATGGTAACAGTCTACGAGGAAACACACACTCATAATGGTAACAGTCTAGGAGGAAACACACACTCAAGAAAGGTAACCGTCTAGAAGGAAACACACACTCATGATGTTAACAGTCTAGGAGGAAACACACACTCATGATGTTAACCGTCTAGGAGGAAACGCACACTCATGATGGTAACAGTCTAGGACGAAACACACACTCTTGATATTAACCGTCTAGGAGGAAACACACACTCATGATGGTAACCGTCTAGGAGGAAACACACTCATGATGGTAATAGTCTAGGAGGAAACACACTCATGATGGTAATAGTCTAGGAGGAAACACACACTCATGATGGTAACAGTCTAGGAGGAAAAACACACTCAAGAAAGGTAACCGTCTAGGAGGAAACACACACTCATGATGGTAACAGTCTACGAGGAAACACACACTCATGATGTTAACCGTCTAGGAGGAAACGCACACTCATGATGGTAACCGTCTAGGAGGAAACACACACTCATGATGGTAACAGTCTAGGACGAAACACACACTCTTGATGTTAACCGTCTAGGAGGAAACACACACTCATGATGGTAACAGTCTAGGAAGAAACACACACTCGTGATGTTAACCATCTAGGAGGAAAAGGACTCTCATGATGGTAACAGTCTACGTGGAAACACACACTCATGATGATAATCGTCTAGAAGGAAACGCACTCTTAATGGTAACTGTCAAGGTGGAAATACACACTCATGATGGTAACCGTCTAGGAGGAAACGCACATTCATGATGGTAACAGTCTAAGAGGAAACACACACTCGTGATGTTAACCATCTAGGAGGAAACACACTCATGATGGTAACTGTCTAGGTGGAAACACACACTCGTGATGTTAACCGTCTAGGAGGAAATACACACTCATGATGTTAACCGTCTAGGAGGAAACGCACATTCATGATGGTAACAGTCTAAGAGGAAACACACACTCGTGATGTTAACCATCTAGGAGGAAATGCACACTCATGATGGTAACAGTCTAGGAGGAAACACACACTCGTGATGTTAACCGTCTAGGAGGAAACACACACTCATGATGTTAGGAGGAAACACACACTTGTGATGCTAGGAGGAAACCGTGACCGTCTATCATGATGAACACACTTGGTGTCTAGGGAGGAAACACACTGTGATGGTAACCGTCTCGGAGGAAACACACACTTGTGATGGTGACCGTCTAGGAGGAAACACACACTCGTGATGGTGACCGTCTAGGAGGAAACACACACTTGTGATGGTGACCGCCTAGGAGGAAACACACACTCGTGATGGTGACCGTCTAGGAGGAAACACACACTCGTGATGGTGACCGTCTAGGAGGAAACACACACTCGTCATGGTGACCGTCTAGGAGGAGACACACACTCGTGATGGTGACCGTCTAGGAGGAAACACACACTCGTGATGGTGACCGTCTAGGAGGAAACACACACTCGTGATGGTGACCGTCTAGGAGGAAACACACACTCGTGATGGTGACCGTCTAGGAGGAAACACACACTCGTGATGGTGACCATCTAGGAGGAAACACACACTCATGATGGTAACAGTCTAGGAGGAAACACACACTCATGATGTTAACAGTCTAGGAGGAAACACACACTCATGATGTTAACAGTCTAGGAGGAAACACACACTCATGATGTTAACTGTCTAGGAGGAAACACACACTCATGATGGTAACAGTCTACGAGGAAACACACACTCATGATGGTAACAGTCTAGGAGGAAACACACACTCAAGAAAGGTAACCGTCTAGAAGGAAACACACACTCATGATGTTAACTGTCTAGGAGGAAACACACACTCATGATGTTAACTGTCTAGGAGGAAACACACACTCATGATGGTAACAGTCTACGAGGAAACACACACTCATGATGGTAACAGTCTAGGAGGAAACACACACTCAAGAAAAGTAACCGTCTAGAAGGAAACACACACTCATGATGTTAACAGTCTAGAAGGAAACACACATTCATGATGGTAACAGTCTACGAGGAAACACACACTCATGATGGTAACAGTCTAGGAGGAAACACACACTCAAGAAAGGTAACCGTCTAAAAGGAAACACACACTCATGATGTTAACAGTCTAGGAGGAAACACACACTCATGATGTTAACCGTCTAGGAGGAAACGCACACTCATGATGGTAACCGTCTAGGAGGAAACACACTCATGATGGTAATAGTCTAGGAGGAAACACACTCATGATGGTAATAGTCTAGGAGGAAACACACACTCATGATGGTAACAGTCTAGGAGGAAAAACACACACAAGAAAGGTAACCGTCTAGGAGGAAACACACACTCATGATGGTAACAGTCTACGAGGAAACACACACTCATGATGTTAACCGTCTAGGAGGAAACGCACACTCATGATGGTAACCGTCTAGGAGGAAACACACACTCATGATGGTAACAGTCTAGGACGAAACACACACTCTTGATGTTAACCGTCTAGGAGGAAACACACACTCATGATGGTAACAGTCTAGGAAGAAACACACACTCGTGATGTTAACCATCTAGGAGGAAAAGGACTCTCATGATGGTAACAGTCTACGTGGAAACGCACACTCATGATGATAATCGTCTAGAAGGAAACGCACTCTTAATGGTAACTGTCAAGGTGGAAATACACACTCATGATGGTAACCGTCTAGGAGGAAACACACACTCATGATGGTAACAGTCTAGGACGAAACACACACTCTTGATGTTAACCGTCTAGGAGGAAACACACACTCATGATGGTAACAGTCTAGGAAGAAACACACACTCGTGATGTTAACCATCTAGGAGGAAAAGGACTCTCATGATGGTAACAGTCTACGTGGAAACGCACACTCATGATGATAATCGTCTAGAAGGAAACGCACTCTTAATGGTAACTGTCAAGGTGGAAATACACACTCGTGATGGTGACCGTCTAGGAGGAAACACACACTTGTGATGGTGACCGCCTAGGAGGAAACACACACTCGTGATGGTGACCGTCTAGGAGGAAACACACACTCGTGATGGTGACCGTCTAGGAGGAAACACACACTCGTGATGGTGACCGTCTAGGAGGAAACACACACTCGTGATGGTGACCGTCTAGGAGGAAACACACACTCGTGATGGTGACCGTCTAGGAGGAAACACACACTCATGATGGTAACAGTCTAGGAGGAAACACACACTCATGATGGTAACAGTCTAGGAGGAAACACACACTCATGATGTTAACAGCCTAGGAGGAAACACACACTCATGATGTTAACAGTCTAGGAGGAAACACACACTCATGATGTTAACAGTCTAGGAGGAAACACACACTCATGATGTTAACTGTCTAGGAGGAAACACACTCATGATGGTAACAGTCTACGAGGAAACACACACTCATGATGGTAACAGTCTAGGAGGAAACACACACTCAAGAAAGGTAACCGTCTAGAAGGAAACACACACTCATGATGTTAACTGTCTAGGAGGAAACACACACTCATGATGTTAACTGTCTAGGAGGAAACACACACTCATGATGGTAACAGTCTACGAGGAAACACACACTCATGATGGTAACAGTCTAGGAGGAAACACACACTCAAGAAAAGTAACCGTCTAGAAGGAAACACACACTCATGATGTTAACAGTCTAGAAGGAAACACACATTCATGATGGTAACAGTCTACGAGGAAACACACACTCATGATGGTAACAGTCTAGGAGGAAACACACACTCAAGAAAGGTAACCGTCTAAAAGGAAACACACACTCATGATGTTAACAGTCTAGGAGGAAACACACACTCATGATGTTAACCGTCTAGGAGGAAACGCACACTCATGATGGTAACAGTCTAGGACGAAACACACACTCTTGATATTAACCGTCTAGGAGGAAACACACACTCATGATGGTAACCGTCTAGGAGGAAACACACTCATGATGGTAATAGTCTAGGAGGAAACACACTCATGATGGTAATAGTCTAGGAGGAAACACACACTCATGATGGTAACAGTCTAGGAGGAAAAACACACACAAGAAAGGTAACCGTCTAGGAGGAAACACACACTCATGATGGTAACAGTCTACGAGGAAACACACACTCATGATGTTAACCGTCTAGGAGGAAACGCACACTCATGATGGTAACCGTCTAGGAGGAAACACACACTCATGATGGTAACAGTCTAGGACGAAACACACACTCTTGATGTTAACCGTCTAGGAGGAAACACACACTCATGATGGTAAAAACTAGGAAGAAACACACACTCGTGATGTTAACCATCTAGGAGGAAAAGGACTCTCATGATGGTAACAGTCTACGTGGAAACGCACACTCATGATGATAATCGTCTAGAAGGAAACGCACTCTTAATGGTAACTGTCAAGGTGGAAATACACACTCATGATGGTAACCGTCTAGGAGGAAACACACACTCTTAATGGTAACTGTCTAGGAGGAAATACACACTCATGATGTTAACCGTCTAGGAGGAAACGCACATTCATGATGGTAACAGTCTAAGAGGAAACACACACTCGTGATGTTAACCATCTAGGAGGAAACACACTCATGATGGTAACTGTCTACGTGGAAACACACACTCGTGATGTTAACCGTCTAGGAGTAAACACACTCATGATGGTAACAGTCTAGGAGGAAACACACACTCATGATGTTAACCGTCTAGGAGGAAATACACACTCATGATGTTAACTGTCTAGGAGGAAACGCACATTCATGATGGTAACAGTCTAAGAGGAAACACACACTCGTGATGTTAACCATCTAGGAGGAAATGCACACTCATGATGGTAACAGTCTAGGAGGAAACACACACTCGTGATGTTAACCGTCTAGGAGGAAACACACACTCATGATGGTGACCGTCTAGGAGGAAACACACACTTGTGATGGTGACCGTCTAGGAGGAAACGCACTCATGATGGTAACAGTCTACGTGGAAACGCACACTCATGATGGTAACCGTCTAGGAGGAAACGCACTCTTAATGGTAACCGTCTAGGAGGAAACACACTCATGATGGTAACCGTCTAGGAGGAAATGCACACTCGTGATGGTAACCGTCTAGGAGGAAACACACACTCATGATGGTGACCATCTAGGAGGAAAAAAACTCTTGTGATGGTGACCGTCTAGGAGGAAACACACACTTGTGATGGTGACCGTCTAGGAGGAAACACACACTCATGACGGTAACCGTCTCGGAGGAAACACACACTTGTGATGGTGACCGTCTAGGAGGAAACACACACTCGTGATGGTGACCGTCTAGGAGGAAACACACACTTGTGATGGTGACCGTCTAGGAGGAAACACACACTCGTGATGGTGACCGTCTAGGAGGAAACACACACTCGTGATGGTGACCGTCTAGGAGGAAACACACACCGTCGTGTGATGGTGACCGTCTAGGAGGAAACACACACTCGTGATGGTGACCGTCTAGGAGGAAACACACACTTGTGATGGTGACCGTCTAGGAGGAAACACACACTCGTGATGGTGACCGTCTAGGAGGAAACACACACTCGTGATGGTGACCGTCTAGGAGGAAACACACACTCGTGATGGTGACCGTCTAGGAGGAGTGAACACACACTCGTGATGGTGACCGTCTAGGAGGAAACACACACTCGTGATGGTGACCGTCTAGGAGGAAACACACACTCGTGATGGTGACCGTCTAGGAGGAAACACACACTCGTGATGGTGACCGTCTAGGAGGAAACACACACTTGTGATGGTGACCGTCTAGGAGGAAACACACACTTGTGATGGTGACCGTCTAGGAGGAAACACACACTTGTGATGGTGACCGTCTAGGAGGAAACACACACTTGTGATGGTGACCGTCTAGGAGGAAACACACACTTGTGATGGTGACCGTCTAGGAGGAAACACACACTTGATGATGGGAAACACACACTGACCGTCTAGGAGGAAACACACACTTGTCTAGATGATGTGACCGTCTAGGAGGAAACACACACTTGTGATGGTGACCGTCTAGGAGGAAACACACACTTGTGATGGTGACCGTCTAGGAGGAAACACACACTTGTGACGGTAACCGTCTCGGAGGAAACACACACTTGTGATGGTGACCGTCTCGGAGGAAACACACACTTGTGATGGTGACCGTCTAGGAGGAAACACACACTTGTGATGGTGACCGTCTAGGAGGAAACACACACTCATGACGGTAACCGTCTAGGAGGAAACACACACTTGTGATGGTGACCGTCTAGGAGGAAACACACTCGTGATGGTGTCCGCCTAAGAGGAAACACACACTCATGACGGTAACCGTCTAGGAGGAAACACACACTCATGACGGTAACCGTCTCGGAGGAAACACACACTTGTGATGGTGACCGTCTAGGAGGAAACACACACTTGTGATGGTGACCGTCTAGGAGGAAACACACACTCATGACGGTAACTGTCTCGGAGGAAACACACACTTGTGATGGTGACCGTCTAGGAGAAAACACACACTTGTGAAAGGAGGAAACACACACTTGTGATGGTGACCGTCTAGGAGGAAACACACACTTGTGATGTTAACCATCTAGGAGGAAAAGGACTCTCATGATGGTAACAGTCTAGTGGAAACGCACACTCATGATGATAACGTCTAGAAAGGAAACACACTTGTGATCGGTGATGGTGTCTAGGACGAAACACACACTCTTGATGTTAACCGTCTAGGAGGAAACACACACTCATGATGGTAACAGTCTAGGAAGAAACACACACTCGTGATGTTAACCATCTAGGAGGAAAAGGACTCTCATGATGGTAACAGTCTACGTGGAAACACACACTCATGATGGTCTAGAAGGAAACACACTAGGTGGAAATACACACTCGTGATGGTGACCGTCTAGGAGGAAACACACACTTGTGATGGTGACCGCCTAGGAGGAAACACACACTCGTGATGGTGACCGTCTAGGAGGAAACACACACTCGTGATGGTGACCGTCTAGGAGGAAACACACACTCGTGATGGTGACCGTCTAGGAGGAAACACACACTCGTGATGGTGACCGTCTAGGAGGAAACACACACTCGTGATGGTGACCGTCTAGGAGGAAACACACACTTGTGATGGTGACCGTCTAGGAGGAAACACACACTCGTGATGGTGACCGTCTAGGAGGAAACACACACTCATGACGGTAACCGTCTAGGAGGAAAACGTTACCATTCCCCCCCACACACACATGCACTAACTTGATTATAGTTAGACAACGACCTGAGCGTCTGTGTCACTGCCAATAGTGGTCTGTGTCCTCTTGGGTGAGCCCGGTCTCTCCAACTGACCCTCCAGATGGTCAACAACCTCTGTCTTGCGGTCTAGCACCACGTCACTGGCCGAGTGACCGTTTAACTCAAACGTGAGTTGTCTCATCAACTTGTGCTGAAACAATGGCAACGTAAACAATCAATGTGAAGTCCTACAACCTGTTTGCACTGTTGAAAAATATTACAGGAATGCAAAGAAATAA
Organism: Paraescarpia echinospica; assembly: GCA_020002185.1. Lineage (NCBI taxonomy): Eukaryota > Metazoa > Annelida > Polychaeta > Sabellida > Siboglinidae > Paraescarpia > Paraescarpia echinospica. Next base: position 18,883,858 of record CM034540.1, read on the forward strand.
CCGGGAATGTTAAATATAAAACTTGTCAGCAGTGATCATATTCAATCCAATATAACTGCAGGTGTCAGAAAATGTTATGTGACCCCGAAGAGGCTTTGTTTTCGTGGCACGCGCATCTGGAATGTCACTATAACATCAGTAGCAATAATTACACCAAAACGAACAATGTCAATACATTTTGAAAAATACAGAATTAGGACCACATACACTCAAGCGCAACAGCACTGTTCAATCGGTGAATCATCCAATGTATCAATAAATTGTGCTGTGGGTAATCATTAATGGATTGTGCAAAGTAGGAACAAAGAAGTGTCATTTTTAGATTTTAATTTTTTACTTTGTTATTCTTATTACTATAGTAGGTTATATGGCTGCCATATTGGACAGACAGGACACACATTTATCAGCACACCGCATATCCATACATAAGGTGATTCACACTTCCAGCAGCTGTATGAATTGACCAATTTGGAGATAGTCAATGTGCGAATCTAATAGAATGCACGTCATTCTGACTTTTGATAATTTGTAGACCGACTGCAACAACATTATTGTTCCACAACAGTATTAAATTGAACACGATTTCGTTCATAAACTCGACTCACCACAACCACCAATACCATCACCCTCAACGCTGGAACAAACACACCTTGACCACTGGGTGGACATCTTGGTGACCACTGCCCACACACACACGTAACTAGTTAGAAAACAAACTACAATGTTATGTCCCCAAACGAAGGTTACTGAAATGGTTAAATGTATGCAGACAAACTATGTTTCACAATGGCATATTTAGGAATGCAGACTGGGGGTTGATGGGTGGGGGGAGGGGCAAAGGTTGTGTTAACTGGGGTAGGGTTATTACCGTTATTACTTTGAGCCAAAGGGGGTCCATGCCCCCCTCTAAATATGCCATTGGCTTCACACCACATAACATGACACTGTTTGAGGTCCCGCAAGGAACCGACACAATCAGGTCATGTTAAGATTTCTACATTTACTGACCAGTTCTAATATATGTATGTCAGTCATTCAATTATCGTATGCACTTGTAAAAGGTAAGTTACAATGTCAGCTGTAAACTGGAAAACAAGTAGAAAACACTGGAAACAAACAAGTTGTTACTGCTTAAGTCTAAATTAATTTTTTTATCAATAACAGTCACACTAGACTTAAGTCTTAACTCTCCAGGGAATGAACATAAAATCTTGTTACTGATGGAAATGTGATATGGCGACATATTTTACTAGAACTAAATACTGATTACATGGTTGTACAAAATGCTAAAGAAGACATATATTGAAAGTCATATACTGAAATGGAGCATGCACTGTAGGGATGGCGGCAATGGATTTGCCTCCGATTCTCCTCAAATAGACTGTGTCAACACCACTAATGTCTACACCCTGCAACAGTGAACCGCGCACCGATCTTTGAAAAGGCACACGTTTCTACTTCATGCGTTCCTGTGTATATCTGCTGTCACACCCACTTACAACTCTACGTCTGGCATCCATCTCAGCTGTCAGACTCCGCATCAAAGCCTGTGTATTCATCAGCGATAGAGTAAAAAGATAAGTTCTCATATAGCGCATTATCCAGTTCTTACGACTGCTCAGAGTTTTACACTTCACACCAGCTAGCAGACCTGTTCATATGAACACCATCTTGACTCCTCTGGGAAGCATTCAGCCATGCAGCAATTACTACACAAAGACTACTCATTTATGCAACCATGTGAACTGGGACAATGTGGAAGGGACACGATTGTTCAAGTTTCAAAACAGCAGCAAGTAGATTCAAAACCAAGGTCCTTGATTGTGACTTTGATGTCCTAACCACCATGCAAAGTATTCATACTTGTTTACACTGTCAAAGTAATCATAATCATGATAAGAATCACGATTACCATTTTCCTTTGAGAAACATCCAACTTCTAAAATGTTGAGGAATTACATTGTCACAATAATCATAATCTGGATTAAAATGATCACTAGCTTTTGGGGACATGAAATTAAGGACAGACGTCGTTCCAAATATCATTACCTCAGTTTTTGAAGCAACTTCTTTCTCCGATGCATCCAGTTCGACTCGGGGGACCGAATCAAAGTCTCGCTGGTCAGCCTTCGAGTGCAACTGCTCAATGAGATCTGAAACAGGGAGTGCTTCAAGTTATATACAAATATCAGCACACACACACACACGCACACCCAGGCATGCACACATACGCACACCCATGCATGCACACATACACACACACCCATGCATGCACACACACACCCATGCATGCACACACACACACACACACACAGGCATGCAAACACACACACACACACCCAGGCATGCACACATACACACACCCAGGCATGCTCACATACATACACACACCCAGGCATGCACACATAGACACACACACCCAGGCATACACCCAGGCATACACACACACACACACAGGCATGCACGCAGGCATGCACACATACACACACACACCCAGGCATGCACACATACACACACACACCCAGGCATGCACACATACACACACACCCAGGCATGCACACATACACACACACACCCACGCATGCACACATACACACACACCCAGGCATGCACACATACACGCAGGCATGCACACACATACACCCAGGCATGCACACATACACACACACACCCGGGCATGCACACATACACACACAGGCATGCACACATACACACACCCAGGCATGCACACACACACCCAGGCATGCACACATACACACACACACACCCAGGCATGCACACATACACACACACACCCAAGCATGAACACATACACACACACCCAGGCATGCACACACACACACACACATGCATGCACACATACACACATTACACACCAGGCATGCACACATACACACACACACACCCGCATGCACACATACACACACACACCCGGGCATGCACACATACACACACAGGTATGCACACATACACACACACCCAGGCATGCACACACACACACCAGGTGATGCACACACACACCCAGGCATGCACACACACCAGGCATGCATACATACACACACACACAGGCATGCACACATACACACACACCCAGGCATGCACACATACACACACACACAGGCATGCACACATACACACACACACCCAGGCATGCACACATACACACACACCCAGGCATGCACACATACACACACACACCCAGGCATGCACACATACACACACACACCCAGGCATGCACACACACACACCCCCATGCATGCACACATACACACACACCCAGGCATGCACACATACACACAAATAAACAGACAAACACACACTCATGCACGCACACACACAAACATGCATACACACAATAAATTTATCATTTGTAAAACAAACAATAACACATTTTGATGCCAAACAAATTTAGTAAACAAATGGTTGAAATAAAATAAATGTATGTAAAGCTTCATACGGACTACTGCCATTATAAATGTTTGTGGCTCCTACAATAGCTACCATTTTTCTTATCAACTGAAGATTTTCTTTGTGTAGTTCTCAGCGTATTATTTTGCCGATCGTTTATTAATTGTTTTCAATATCTCTATAATAATTATTTCTGCATACGTTATCTTGTTTGTCAATGTCAGTAAAAACAAGGAGGTTATGAGGAGATCAAATAAGTGTTTAAGATAGCGTATGTTTATGAAATTACTGAGATGTTAATTGTTTTGTCACTTTAGAAGGTGAGTAGCAGTAGAGCCTTTAGAGGATACAGTAATGGAGGAATAGGGTAGTTTAAATATAACAATTCATTCTCACAGAGGACTATACATAAATGGAACAGATTATATGCTGTTTGTATAAAAGCTAGCAGTAACAGTGTGAATATGTTTAAAAAAAAAATTGACAAATATCTCAGAGGGGTGGGTTACACTAAAAAAGTTGATCAAAGGCTTCCTTGTCCACTTGCCATCTGGGTTTATGGCAATCCTGTTAAATCTAGTGAATTGTACACATCCTACCGTCTTTGTTCAACAGTTGGTTCTTCAGCTGTGAGACTTCATCCCTGAGCTCCTGTAGTGCGGCAATCTTGTCAGCAGATGGCGCTGCGGTGCCACCATCGAGCGATGTGGAACCGTACACCTGGTGGAACAACTTGTCCTTCTCACGGCCACTTACCACCAGGGTCTGCGATACAGACAAGTAGTCTCAATGGTCAAAAATGACACCTCCTTCATGTATGGATATTCTAATGTTTAATTATCACACAACATACATAATTTTAATAGAGGAAAATTTACAAATGGCATAATTGATGCACAAAATTGGATTTTGGGCAATAACATAGGTAAACCGACATGTTTATGCATTGATTTCGTGCAACATCAGCTGTGAAGACCAACTCATCTCTTCATTGGTTGACTAAAAATCATGACGATTCAAATATGTTTACCAGTGCAGGTTTTCAATTTGCCACGACCTGTTTTTGCCAAAATCGAACCATCGCGACGTGCCGTCGGCATGAAATTTTTGGCACATATTTTCGCTAAATCACAGACGATAAATTCGTCAAATAAAGGAATACTATTAAAAGCTTTACACCACTGTAAAGAATGTGATGTTGTTGTTCCAATAATATTAATTATTTTTGGTGACCTTGTGGCAAATTGGCCCCACCTTGCTAAGTAAAATTTTTGTTTTTGGTGGGGAATGTATGTATTCTTGGCATACCTTATGTTTATACATGTAGTGGTTTTTAGTCCATTATAATGTAGGAACATGTATATTGCTATTGTCATGGTTGTAAGAATGTGGTATTTGAGAAACCGGAAGGCTGACACTGTACAAGGGTTCAGTGTCATATCAGGTTTGGATTTTAGAGCTCACATTCCTAGTAATGTCATTCTGCTGCACGAGAAGCAGTCCAACTTCAATAAATAAACATCATTCATTTGCCCAATTTTGATTCTCTGCTACATATATATATATATCATAGGCTTCAGAACCAGGGGTTGCTTTTTTGCGAGTCTCGTTGAGGTGCAGTTGTAGGTTTTTGTAAGACTTCAGTCCTCTCAATATTGACACGTTCCAATTCAAATACCTTTATTGTACCTCATGGGGAAATTCTCTTGTGGTGTTCGTTGCCAATGTGTGAGTGTGTGGGTGCATGCGTCTGTGTGCATGTCACATGTCATACCTCAATGGTGCGGTCTTTCTCACTGAGAGCAGCCCTCATCTTCTCCTGTTGATGCTGGTGTTCATCTTCCAAGCGTGCCATGCGACTCTCAGCTCTCTGCAACAAGGTTCAACCCTGCACAGTACAAATCTACATCTATGCTCTCTCTCTCTTGTGTCTATCATAGCCAACGTGAAAACCACAAATCAGCCGGAACACTGAGCTTATACTTGTCATGGTCAGACATATTTTTTTAATGTGGCACATGACCAAAAAGACACTGATCTTGCATTGTTATAAACACTTACACCAGGTTCAACATCACATATCATAATGACTATATATCTGACAGCTAATAATAAAATTCTCAGTTGTCAGAAAAGATACACTACAAAATAAGAATTATTTTTGGTGTCTGAAGACAAGTATTCAGACATGTAAACATAATAGGTGTACAAAAGCATACAGCACATAGAAATAATTCTTGTTGTAGACTTGTAGGGTGTCTGAAAACACACAATGTCTGAATGCATAAAGTCATTAGGGTGTTTGTCTAAAGAGAGGTACTGGATGAGAACAGAATGAACAGCAACTTAAAGGAGGTGGTCAAGTAATAAATAACTTGGCCATTGTATAAGTCAGTTGCAGAGAAACATCAAGGCTGCAGAAAGACCACAGCTAAGATGGAAGGACTGCATAAAGAAGGATTTGTGATAGTTGGGGGAAGATGAGAGGTGGACGGAGGGGGTTGTTGATAGGGAGCAGTGAAGGGCAACAACTGCCGGAGAGGGGCGCAGTACAGGAGCTGGGCTTATGTACGAAGGAATGAGGAGGAACTGCCGGGTGAAACAGTCTACCTGCACATCAAAGTCTCTCTTCTTCAGTTCCGACTGTGCACTCTGGATACGTCTGTTGAGTTCCGCACTCTCATGACACATCTTCTCATGAAGGCACTACAAACACACACTCTACATACAGTGTGTGTGTGTGTGTGTGTGTGTGTGTGTGTGTGTGTGTGTGAATGCATGCATGCAGTGTGCATGTTTACAATGTGTGTGGTGTGTGTTGTTTGTGATATGTGCACGATGTGTGTATGTGCGTGAGTGTGTTTGGTTGTGTAGTATGTGCGTATGTGCCTGCGTACATGTCTGGATGTGTACAGTGTGTGTGAGAGCGTGTGCTTGCATCCATGGGTGATGTGTGTGTGTGTATATGCGTGTGTGTGTGTGTGTGCGTATATGCGCGCGCGCGCGTGTGTGTGTGTGTGTGTGTGTGTGTGTGTGTGTGTGTGTGTGTGTGTGTGTGTGTGATGTGCTCTATGCACATGTGTATGGTGAGCTACAGTGTTACATAATAAGTTGAAGATCGACCACATAACAACAACTATTCACTACCAATGTGGCCATTAATTGCCCATGATACAGTCGTAGTGACTCTGCCAGGACATTTAATACTGATATATTTTATCAAAAATACTAACAAGCATAAAAAGCACACTAACTACAAGTTCAAGAGCGTCTTTCCAAAAACTGCCAGTCACATTATCTTACACATTTAATTTTATAATTTATGTTTTGGCCCATAAATAACTATTTCTGTGCAGGCTTGCATACATTTTTTTAGTTCCAGAACCATATGTTTTTTAACTACTGCCACAATAATTACCCCCATAACCACAAAACGGGGAAAACATGTCACCTTAATCATGTCACATTACATACCATTATATTATGTCACCATAATCTTGTCACATTACATACCATTGTATTACGTCACCTTAATCATGTCACATTACATACCATTATATTATGTCACCTTAATCTTGTCACATTACATACCATTGTATTACGTCACCTTAATCATGTCACATTACATACCATTATATTATGTCACCTTAATCATGTCACCTTAATCATGTCACATTACATACCATTATATTATGTCACCTTAATCTTGTCACATTACATACCATTGTATTACGTCACCTTAATCATGTCACATTACATACCATTATATTATGTCACCTTAATCTTGTCACATTACATACCATTATATTATGTCACCTTAATCATTTATATCTTGTCACATTACATACCATTATATTATGTCACCTTAATCATGTCACATTACATACCATTATATTATGTCACCTTAATCATGCCATATACCATTATATTATGTTATATTAATGTGTCACATTACATACCATTATATTATGTCACCTTAATATGTCACATTACATACCATTATATTATGTCACCTTAATCTTGTCACATTACATACCATTATATTATGTCACCTTAATATGTCACATTACATACCATTATATTATGTCACCTTAATCATGTCATATACCATTATATTATGTCATCCAGATGTTCTAATTGGTGTGGATTTGATTTGGCATAGTTTGAATTGACAACCCGTTATCAATTTCATACAACAAACCAGAAAATTACGAAACTAAATGGTGCCATTATTCACTGTGACACAGCATGCAACAGAGGTCATGACCTACCTTCACTTCCGACTCGTGCTCCGCGATCTTACTCATTAGTTTGTCGATGCCATCTTTATTCAGATCGGCTACACGACTGCGGTCTGACATCACTTCCTGTGGTGAAAATTACGACATGTCAAACTTTATTATTTCGCGTCTGGAGAATTGACTCCAGCTGTGGTCTCCCTTTCAAAAGTATACACATCCACATAATGAATTAAGTTTAACTATACTAGGCTGAATACCAATTAACTAACTTTATTATAAAATGAAAAATAAATGCATTTTACATTCCTGAAATATCTAAAAACTAAAAAAAGTTTAAGTTTTTATTTTTGTACTTTTGATGTGAATATCTTTGGTGGAAGAAATAACTGAAAAAAACTTCAGTTTGCCTATCCGGAGGAGGTTTGCCTATGCGGAGGTGGTTTGCCTGCGTGCCTACCCAGATTAAGTCTGCCTACCCGGAAGAGGTCTGCCTACCTGGAGGGCTGCCTACCTGGAAGAGGTTTGCCTACCTGGAAGAGGTTTGCGTACCTGGAGGAAGTTTGTGTACCTGGAGGAGGTTTGCGTACCTGGAAGAGGTTTGCCTGTCGGGAGGTTTGCCTACCTGGAGGAGGTTTGCCTACCTGGAGGAGGTTTTCCTTCTCCTGCAGTCTGTGCTGCAGCTGTTGTACAAGAGTGTCGCTGGCATCTGGACTGTGCTCAATAAGTTCCTGTGGATGACAGCAACCAACATGACAGACCAGACAGCAAACATAGCGGACTATCCAAAGGTTATCATGTGACTCCCATCTCATATGTTGTTTTAAAGGGACCCAGTCTGTTCGTCTGCAAGGAATTAGCAGGCGTAGTGATTTGAAACAGGAAGTCTGCTGTGTTGACTTTGGGAAAATGAGACATCGTTGAACATCAAAGGGTATAGCAGTTAACCATTTCAGTATGACAGGCCGGATTTCCGGCTGCACTGTCTGTGACGCTTCAATACGACAGGTCGGTTATTCGGCGTTGACGATGTCTGCTATTCAAATCGTTTTTACTCATAATTATCTACTTCGTGGAGCCACTTGTTGTGTACGGTTGTCAAGACGAATAAATTAGCTATTCAGCAGTGGTCATCGTTTATTATTGCTCAATGATAGTTTAGAGATTTTTGCAGTTTTTAATGATGGATTCTCAAAATCTGCGGTGGCCACAATGGCGGATGGCATTACTTCAACTAGCGATTTACCACCGTATGTTTTGGATAGATTATTTGATAGTTTTAACGAAGAGTCTTTGTTGAATGTTGACGATTGACACAATAACGATGTCGGCGAATTTAGTGTACAATTGTGTTCAGCAACGGCAAAAACGTTGAAATTTTGGCGGCCATCTCGGATTGCTGGTTACCATGACAACGGAATGTAAAATGATATGGCTCATTTAATCGCTGATTATTATACTTTCCGAAAATATATAACATTCCTAAAATGCATTTTTGTTGCTCAAATCTTGACTTGAATTGAGGTAGTCCATTGTCTTGCATATTCACTGGGAATGTAGTATTCAGTGGCCACAGCTGTTCAGGGCTGTAGTACTGAAATGGTCAACTCAGACCAACTCAGCCATATTGTCAACAAAGCTTGTTCTGAAATTGATTTTTTTGTTTACTATTTGAACATGTTCCCGTGATCGTGCTTTCAAATTGTGACCGCCGTTAAGGGCTTACTAAACACAATTTAGTAGGCAGTATACCTTCAACATACTTAGTACTGTCTTAAGCACATTGTATTAATTAACAAACAAAAAGTAAGAACAGACAGCCTCCTTTTAACAGCTAGGCTGCCAGATTTGGTTAATGTGACTGTTTTGTAGTATCATGAATATTAATATGTCAACTGAAGCAATAAATGAATGTCCCCTCCGAGAGACCGAGGTCCACTCACCTCTTTCTAAGCCCATTCACTTCCTTCGACAAATGGCCTCTTATCTACAATCTGCTGACGTGTTTAAGAAAGCGCAATAGTTATCTAGTCATTTATTTACATATTTAGCTACTCTATCCTTTTCCAGAAGGCTTTTCTCCCACCTGAGACCACCGAGTTGTTGTCAACCCTGCAGCAATGTAGACGTTTAAGATCACAATACTGCAATAGTGATAACTGAAAACTGCTAGTCTCGCTTCCGAATGACACAGGCAACGTAGGGTGAACAAAAAAGTTTTGACATGTTGGCTGACATGTCGGCACTACCTGATTGGCACTAGGATTCTAACCCTGGTTCCTCTGATCGACAGTCCGGCACTCTGACCGCTCGACCGCCACAGCCCACAATGGCTGGTCTTGTCTTAGTCTTGACTATTAACAATAAGAGTATGACACAGGACAGCAAATGTTAAGTAGCAGTGTGCACTCACCTTGAGTTCATCCTCCTTCCTCGCGAGGCGTTCTCTCTGTCTCTCAATGAGGGCCTCCTTCTCCGTCATGGCCTGGCTGTGGTTCTCCTCCATCGACTGCACACACACACAGGGGTGTCAGACGGATGGACACAGACAGATGGACAGGCACATACAAATATAGTCAGTCGTGACAGCCAAGCAGGCAAAGGGGGTTGAGACACAGGCAGACACAAACAGACAGACCAACCAACAGAGAACACTATCTACTCACCCACCCATCTACTCACCCACCCACCCATCTACTCACCCGCCCACCATCTACTCACCCGCCCACCATCTACTCACCCGCCCACCATCTACTCACCCGCCCACCCGTCTACTCACCTGCCCACCCATCTACTCACCCGCCCACCCATCTACTCACCCGCCCACCCATCTACTCACCGCCCACCCATCTACTCACTCGCCCGCCCACCCACCCATCTAATCTATTCACCCACCGACCCCCATGCACCCACCAACCCATGCACCCACCCGCCTCAATTTGGGACATAAAAGAACCACTGAAGACAACAAGCACCCTGGCAGTGACCACCCTCAGTGCCAGCATATAAAGGTCGGTTTGGCGATAATGTTCTGAAAAAGGCCAACTAGTTGAATGAGACCTCACAAGACCATTACATTGTAACTACAATAATACAGACTAGTCAGTTAATAGAATGCTGCTGAGCGCTGGAAACAACTAGAACCCACCCATGCACCCACCGAGCGACCGACCCAACCATCCATGCACCCACCCATCCTCCTTATCCACATTCTTGCCATTTGTACACTTCTGATCCTTACTAAATCTCAGAGATTCCAGCCCACACATAGAGCACATCTAACTTACTGCTGACCTTTGATGTGTGCCTCAGAAGACTGCCACACACTGACCAGGTAACTGACCCCACACAAGCAGTAACTAGCAACCAGATATACCACCACAGCTAAACCTCTCACAAAGGCTCCCAGTGATTGTGTGAACCCAGGCCCACATGAAAGACCATGATTACATAACAACGCCTGGCAGCCTAGGACACTGAATGGGATAGTTGCTACATGCAATGTGATCTAATCTGAATGGTGTCATAACCTGTTCAATGCACACATACAAACAATGTGTAAACACATTTTACGACACAATGCTGAAACTGCCTACACACATGCATTTCCCACCCACACATTTACCCACGTGCTCCACACACAAATTCCTCCCCCCTAAAAATCCAGGACACATCCCCATTCAGAATTCTTTTTCCATTCGTCTACCCCAAGGGTGTCAACATCCACTCTTGGAAAATCGGGAAAGTTCCACTGAATTTTAGTAGACTTATATATATTGTTTGTATGGGTTGCCATTTATTTGCCATTCTTGTTCAATGTGAATACATGTGCAAGAAAATGCGAAATCACTTGATGCCATACACATGACATCATTAGAATGGCTTCATTGGTTCATATACAACACATAAATTAATTATACAGTAATAAAAACTAGACATTTTGAAAATGACAAAAAAGTGGGACATTTAATAAAAACATGAAAATGGAATAACTGGAAAAATCTGTTATTTCCTTCCCAACAGTCCTGAGTAATGCCAACATATATGGCACCCAAACAACAAATACAAAGACACACCTGTTGCGCCCTCTGGCTGGCAGCGAGAGAAGCAGTCAGCTGGTCATGGTTCTGTTGTCGCTCTCGGGACTCCGCCTCCAGGGTCTGACGAATAAATACACGACTTATAACTGAACTCTGACCTCCTTACCTCATTTACTGATGCAACGCTAACCATCTTAGATGTACAATTCAGGCAATTGATCTGTTGCCTAGCAAAATGGATCGTCAAGCCATCAGAAAATGGATGCAGAACACGTGGAACATTTGGACATTCCCTCATACATTTTATTGAAAATCTGGCCTCAGTTGGTTTTCTTTAGGACAAAAACACAAGGCAAAGTTTTTAAAGCCACAACTGTTGCAGTAATGTTTGATCTATGTCATGCCGACATAGTAACGTAATTCACATATATTACTGTTATCAACTTTGTTGGTAAAGCTTAATTCTGATTATGATGTAAGCAAGCCAAGACTTACTGGTTCCATCAATTGTGTGTGGTGAATGAAGTTGAATATGCTACTACTTATGTACGGGTAATAATCAAAGAATGATGTAAAATCAACCACAAGGAGCATAACAAATTCTGGTTACATATTTGGACCCCATTTTTATTGTACAAACCTTGGTTTTTCAGGCCCATGGAATTCTTGAACCCCTTTTTAAGCCCAAGATGCATATTCCTAAAATACTTCATATTCCTCTAAAAACTCACATCAATCATCTCTTCTGTTCTAAACAGCATCTGATTGGCACGTTCGATGTCACTCTCGCGTTCCCTCAGTGCTGCCCTCAGTTGGTGGATCTCTGCATCCTTCTTGGCCGCTGCCTGGCATTTGTCTTCCATTGTTTCCTGAATAAAGTGTTTTCACAAATCGAATTAAAGGGAGGTTGTCTACTTCTTTTTTTATCGTAAATTCATGTTATAAAGTATGAACTATCGTTTATTGCTCCTTCTGGTGGTATTGCACCTTTGCTGCAATGGAAAAACAGCGAATTTGATTATCGGCATGGAGGACAAATAATCGAGCTAGAATTACATAAATGTGAATGCCTCACTGCCACCACTGGCTGCTTGTCTTGTGTTCTAGCTGTGTGCTGTTTTCTGTCGAACAAGTGCTGGATGGTTTGATAGATCTGCTGAATATGTCTGTGCTACGTATTATCTGGTGTGGTTGCATGTGCATGGCGTTTATGCATGTTGTGCAACTGCCCACCCCTGACAGCCCACCCCTAACAGTCCACCCCTGACAGCCCACCCCTGACAGCCCACCCCCGACAGCTTGTGCTATTTATGGCTTATAAGAAGTTAATAAACAGACACCGAAGCCTCTGCACTTGTGCCGTGTGCACTACACTTCTATTGGGAACTTTATAGTAAATAAAAATCGACTCACCTCAATGACGTTGTCTTTCTCGTGAAGGGCTGTCCTCAGGTTGGTGATCACTCTCTCCTGAGTCTCATTTAGAGGCTATGGGAGTCAGAAAATTGAAATGTGCAAATCAAATTTTATCACATTCATCTCACAGAAGATACAACAAAGTCATTAATTATTTTAATTCTAAGTTGATAAAGGTCCAGACCGACAGCGCAGCAATTATTTCGTAAATATTATGATTATCCAAGGAATTCTGAATGATGATGAAGAATGACCTGGGCAATAATGGACTAATCCCTTATAGACTAGCTTACAAAAATAATACATCAACAAACCAGGCACACTAGTTATCACCATCACATTACATTACATACTTTACCCTTTAAACTTGTCTCTGCTGATAATTAATTTCTACAGTCAATAATTATGGCATGCTGTCCAGGTAAAGTGAACACAAAGTATGTGGCGCCCTCTGGAGAGTGGCACACCAGCAGCAACAAATACAAATACTAAGTAAACAGCCTGAAATAACTTTGTTTTTTAATGCATCACCAATTGGTAGATCTAAGGCCAGGAAAGCAAATTAACATAGAAAGAGACAACTGGACGCCGGCACCTGTGAGGAGATACATTCAGACTGCCCCCCCAAAGTTAGCACATTGATATGTAGATTGTGTATCTCACCTCCTGGTCGTCAACCAGTCTCATGTACTCCTGCAGTAACTTGTCCTTCTCGCGCAGACTGTGACTGACGTGTTGGATCATCTTCTCCTGGTTGTGGATCTGGCGGTGGGCGTCGTCCAACAACGTCTGCACACATGACAAACATACACCGTCACGCTCCCAGAGAGCGGCAGACTTACATACACAGTCACGCTCCCAGACAGCGGCAGACAAACATACACAGTCACGCTCCCAGACAGCGGCAGACAAACATACACAGTCATGCTCCCAGACAGCGGCAGACACCATTATCTTGAATATGACATCAAGGAAATGTACCATTGCACATGTCCGAACTACTGGTAGCACAAAGGGTATCACTCCAGCTAGAGGTCATCTGTTCCGTTACTTGGGTATCACATGTTTTCTGAGCCTATTAAAATACTATTTTACATACTCTACCATCTAACTATAATTGAGTTAGCATATGTATCTTAATGTTTTTCCTCCTAGAAGGCTTGCAGCTAGGAGGCTAAACTTTCAGGAATTAATCTACGACTCCCTTGAAAGAAAGGTAATACCTTAATTTTTTTACGATTATTCATAACGTTACAGGCGACTTCTGCAAATGTTCTGAGCCACGAGAAGAGTCTGCCTATTAGTTGGGCATTTGAGAGGGGCAGAGCAACATATAAGTCTATGACTTCAGCTATGTCCTTTCAGCAGCAGCAGCAGAACACTATATTGTGCATGTAGTATGTTGCTGCTGTTGTTGAATAAACTTTCATTCATTCGTGTTTTACATAACTCATAAGAAATGCATTTCAGCACAGCGGACATTCTACCTGCAGTGCATCCTCCCTCTGCCTCAACTGTGAGTCAGATTTGTGCAGCTGTTCCGTCAGTCGCTCCAACTCCCCCTCCTTATCTGCCAGTCTCCTGCGCCAGTCCTGCAAAGGGAGGCAAGAACATGAGCATAAGTAATAATAACACTGTGTGAATTTATTCAGCACTGGCATCTGCCTGGACAATGCATTCACAGCACTTAGGGGTGGTCCCATAACTTTGCTAAGTCACAAAATACCTTACGTATGATATAGGGGGTGGGGGAGTTGGTCGCCACGTTTTGTTGGGAAGGTACTAGTGGTGCCACCTAGTGAGTGAAATGCGTGTTAATACAAATTGATGCTAGCAGCCATTTTGGATCGTAAACATTGCTTGTCCCACGCCAGGACATTTTAATATGAATTTTGATTGCTGAACATTCTTCAGGATAGTTAATTTCTATGCAAATTAGTTCTTTTAGACATATCCAATATGTGAATTTTTATCTTGTAGAGGCTTTCGTCGGTGTAGCATACCAACTTCTTCACCGCATGTATTGAAGAAGTTGGTGTGCTACACCGACAAAAGCCTCTGCAAGATTTCTGAAAGAACTAAGTTGCATTTTAACATGAAGATTACATCCTGCTGCGGGGGAGGGTTGAACCAATACTAAACATTATTTTTTGGAACTTTGTAACTTGATGAGACTATCCCTTATCCTCCATCATCACAGCAAGTGCTTTAGCAGCAGCTATGCATCCTACATGTTTTGTTGTTGTTCTAGACCATTGGCTATATAAGTCCTTGATTTTTTCATTTCTGTGTATGAGATCTGAAACTTTCCCTGGTAACAAGTACACGGGATCAAGGGCTGTTTGTGCCTTTTTCAAAAGTTACACGAAAAGTGGGTTTGAAAAGTTTTGAAAGTGGTGACATTTCACAATGGTAGTAGGTGGATTTTAATGTGTGTCCTCTCAATCAAGAGGTCGTGCTCTAACCTTCACAAGCAATGTTGAAGTCAGTTATTTACCCTCACTACCATTGCACTACTTGAAGTCAGTTATCTACCCTCACAACCATTGCACTACTTGAAGTCAGTTATCTACCCTCACTACCATTGCACTACTTGAAGTCAGTTATCTACCCTCACAACCATTGCACTACTTGAAGTCAGTTATCTACCCTCACAACCATTGCACTACTTGAAGTCAGTTATCTACCCTCACAACCATTGCACTACTTGAAGTCAGTTATCTACCCTCACAACCATTGCACTACTTGAAGTCAGTTATCTACCCTCACAACCATTGCACTACTTGAAGTCAGTTATCTACCCTCACAACCATTGCACTACTTGAAGTCAGTTATCTACCCTCACAACCATTGCACTACTTGAAGTCAGTTATCTACCCTCACAACCATTGCACTACTTGAAGTCAGTTATCTACCCTCACAACCATTGCACTACTTGAAGTCAGTTATCTACCCTCACAACCATTGCACTACTTGAAGTCAGTTATCTACCCTCACAACCATTGCACTACTTGAAGTCAGTTATCTACCCTCACTACCATTGCACTACTTGAAGTCAGTTATCTACCCTCACAACCATTGCACTACTTGAAGTCAGTTATCTACCCTCACTACCATTGCACTACTTGAAGTCAGTTATCTACCCTCACAACCATTGCACTACTTGAAGTCAGTTATCTACCCTCACTACCATTGCACTACTTGAAGTCAGTTATCTACCCTCACAACCATTGCACTACTTGAAGGCCGTTATCTACCCTCACAACCATTGCACTGCTTAGTCAGTTATCTACCCTCACAACCATTGCACTACTTAGTCGGTTATCTTACCCTCACAACCATTGCACTACTTGAAGTCAGTTATCTACCCTCACAACCATTGCACTACTTTAGTCAGTTATCTACCCTCACAACCATTGCACTACTTGAAGTCAGTTATCTACCCTCACAACCATTGCACTACTTTGAGTCAGTTATCATCTACCCTCACAACCATTGCACTATTGAGTGTTATTGCTCCTCACAACCATAGCCTATTCAATCTCACAACCATTGCATTGTCCAGTTATCTCTCACAACCATTGCACTACTTGAGTCCTCTCTACCCTCACTACCATTGCACTACTTGAAGTCAGTCACCCTATTGCACTACAGTTATCTACTCACTACCATTGCACTACTTGAAGTGTTATTCTCACCCAGTGAAGTTATCTACCCTCACAACCATTGCACTACTTGAAGTCAGTTATCTACCCTCACAACCATTGCACTACTTGAAGTCAGTTATCTACCCTCACAACCATTGCACTACTTGAAGTCAGTTATCTACCCTCACAACCATTGCACTACTTGAAGTCAGTTATCTACCCTCACAACCATTGCACTACTTGAAGTCAGTTATCTACCCTCACAACCATTGCACTACTTGAAGTCAGTTATCTACCCTCACAACCATTGCACTACTTGAAGTCAGTTATCTACCCTCACAACCATTGCACTACTTGAAGTCAGTTATCTACCCTCACAACCATTGCACTACTTGAAGTCAGTTATCTACCCTCACAACCATTGCACTACTTGAAGTCAGTTATCTACCCTCACTACCATTGCACTACTTGAAGTCAGTTATCTACCCTCACAACCATTGCACTACTTGAAGTCAGTTATCTACCCTCACAACCATTGCACTACTTGAAGTCAGTTATCTACCCTCACAACCATTGCACTACTTGAAGTCAGTTATCTACC
The DNA here is from genome assembly GCA_020002185.1 of Paraescarpia echinospica. Taxonomy (NCBI): domain Eukaryota; kingdom Metazoa; phylum Annelida; class Polychaeta; order Sabellida; family Siboglinidae; genus Paraescarpia; species Paraescarpia echinospica. Next base: position 18,901,208 of record CM034540.1, read on the forward strand.
CTCACTACCATTGCACTACTGCTCATACATATGTCAAATAGTCTGCTAAAATAACATTTGAGACCTTTCAAAGAATTTGCATGTTGAAAACTTTTCAAGGCCTAAAAAGCAGGATCCAATTTAAGACTGCATATGTCCCACTTATGCCTTTGTTTGACACCTACCTGGACAGAATCAAGCGCATCATTCCCTGAACGATTGTGACTGCCCAACGACATGACCAGTGGCGCCACCGAGTGGTTTGTACCAGCAACACCATTCGGCTGTGTCACGCCAGTACCAGAGGACTGAATACAAACAAGCTGTCATTACTGTGGCAATTAATATGGAAGAAAATTAGTTTTTAAGGGCTACGAAATATCAATATTCCTGTTACATAGCGAAGTATTCTTTCACGCATATGTCAGAAATGTTCATTCTTCTTTATTGAAGAGCATGACATAACATCTGTTATGCATGAGATTTGTCAACCTTGGTGCTGTCAGTACAAGACATGCTCTAAAGCAGAGAGGAATACTTCTGTCACCTACCTCATTTAACACAGCCGACGTTCCATCTTCAAACATCAGATCATCCTGCCCTGACATGGATGTCTGTCCCTGGATGGTACCCTTATGATAAAGAGACTAAGTATATAACATATCTCAGATAATACAATAGTAATTTGTACTTCTGTAGAAAATAAATTTATTACTATGTTATTTCTTGCTGACAATATATCCTCACTTTCCCGCAAAGGTCGCATGTCAAACAGTGTGATGACCATTTTGAAATCGGTGAACCACTGCCACTATTTTAGCGTCTTTACTAATGAGCATATTTCGCAATGCCAGCGTAATTGTCATAGTGCAATAATACGGCATCTTCATAATTTATGGCGTACACAACGACACCACCACTACTGCAATTATGGCAGTGAGTGTTTCACAGTGAAGTTCTGAGATGGTTTGCAATATTTGCCGCACTAACAGAGTAATACAAGAGCCAAGGTTATGGAATTTATACAAATGAAAGGGCAAAATATTTTGCCAACTGGTTACCAAAAAAGGCCAAATGAATGACATTTATTGAAGAGAGAGAACTGTGAGCTCTACATCCCAAGGCCAGGCCTGTGACTGAGCCCATACTAGTCTCCTGTCTCTCAGGTTGACAGAGCCCACATTTCGGCATATACAACATTAGCAGTATTGTTATACAGATATATAAAACAACAGCATTACTACTGTAATCACAGTAGACCACATGTTGAGTCACATATGATGTAATTACATTGTTATGCAAAAAATTACATACTATTTATAAGATGAATAACATGTATTTTGTCAAAACCATTAACAAACTTTTGTAACAATTTGCAAACCTCGTAACTGCCCCTTTACCTTAGAGGCTCAAAGCATGTGGAATCTGTGCAGTCGCTACTGAAGACTCAAAACATGGGATTCCCACCAAGCATGACACATCTTCAACGCGTCAATGTATCAGTAACACCAAATAGAGTCACCTACCCGTGACCACTGTAACAGTCGCCGTGACAATGCAGCAATCTCTGCATCCTTGTTCGCTATAATCTCCTGGAGTTTCTGCAAAGTTCAAGGTGCCAGAATATCAGCCCAACGTCAAAGAACCGCTGCTGATGAGTGAGAACAATGGAGTCCCTTTTCATCTGCACCACAGGGCTGTTGGGTATAACAGTTTAAAAAAGTAAAAGTAACTTCTTATAGCACACAGTATCCAGTCCTTAGAATTGGTCAAAGTGCTTTACACTTTACTCCCTGGCAGACCTATTCAATCAAACACCTCTCGACTTCTCTGAACGATTTTGCCCAAGGTTTGATACGGCAGCACAGGATTTGAACCCGGGTTCCCTCAATCGAGGGTCTAATACTCCAATCAACTCTGCCAGTGTGCTCCACAAGTTTAATTCTTCAGATAATCATGAAAGCAAGTTCTGTTGGTTTGGTCGCATTTGCAGGTGGACATTATAGCCTAACTGGACTTCTCTGTGTTTTTGTAACCAGTTGGCAAAATTGCTGAAACACTATTACACCAAAATGTAAAACATGAAAATGAATGTCCATTCTTCTCAATCTTCAACAGTGGTGTAGCTTCAACAGCAGTATCACGCCCACAACGCTGACCTTTACTAATTCGCCACCCCTCAGATGATTTGGTTTATGCCCGACTCGTGTCAAAATCAGACTCCACACAGAACAGATTACGCAGCACTTGGCAATCGCAATTCAATCCTAGTAATACATGTGCTTGACTCATTTACCTAGAAAACATGTTTATCCAGATACATTCACTGGGACCAAAGTGTCTGTGATGACTGAGGATCCACTGCATAAATTCATCCCCCCTCTGAGGAGCACCTGTCAACCCTAAAACCCACCTGGTTGTCCTCTTCCTTCTCCCTCAGTTCCTGCTCAAAGCTTCCCAACTGGTCCTCAGTCATCTCAGTAGCCGCTCCCCCTTCCTTTCCCTGCAACACAGACATTTAATTTTACTCATAATTCTGCAGGTAAGGTTGGGTTTAATCTGACACATCTTCATTAGACTGCAAAGTACCTATTTAAGAAAGTTGTGATTATTTTATGCTGTTCAAAAACACAATTCTGATAATACTAATAAATCATTACCATTACATCACTTTCTGCAACTGGTAATTTTGCTACTAGCTGTAGTAATATAAAATTCAAGTGAGAACACAGATAGGTGCGTTAGTGGATCCTTTCACTAGGTCAATGCTTTGGTCAAATGACAATGTAATTATGTAACAAATACTCTTCACACTGTAATTGATTACGGGTCGGTATTATAGCAACAGTGCAAGACTACTATTCAATATGATTATTATAAAGAGTAACTGCAGCATACTGAGAATATGATAACAATACATTTCATGTATTACAATAATTGAAGCCTGGTGTCCTACAGGCGCATTTCAGAAACCACACCGCACATTAACAACAGTCTTTGCAGCTGGAATGTCTAGATAAATCCTGTAGTTGCATGAGTGCTAATTTTCTTTTCTTTGTATCAACAACACAGCAAATGTATTGAGACAAGTAATAATAAAATACTGTCTCTGTCTGTCTGTCTGTCTCTCATTTTTAATCAACAGCCAGCAACTTACATCAAAGTCAGCAGTATTCGCCTGGTGTCCACCAGCTGAACCAGTCAGCTTTCTCTCTCGTAGCTTTGCAGACAACGTTTGGATCTAAAACAACATAATGTGGTATATTCTTGAGTCAGTTCGAGGAAATGCTTAGCAACAAGTATTTCTTATTGCCCATTGATGGTCAGTGACATCTCCTCTTGATGCAACATGATGTAAACTAGACATTGATTGCCTCTGGGTCTCCTAATCCTACTTTAATGAAAATATATAACTAAAATGGATTAATAAAAGTTTGTATTTTCAAGTGTGCCATCTGAAGCAAATATATTTCCATCTGAAGTGCCAGGCAATATAACTTATAAGAGAGACTTTTTAGTGAGTTGACAAATTGCATGTATTTCATGAACTAATTTTGTGAGATGCTGGGCTCTGAATAACCAGTAAATCATTTGATGATGTCTACACGTATATGCAACCATATCAGTTCTTCACACAGCTTTGTTAGCCAGCAAGCACACCAGCAACCACTGAGAGAACACATGAACTTCCACATTTCAACAAAGTGTACAATATCAAAAGCGACAGTGTTCCCTGCAACTTATTAAAATACTGCGTCCCGATGCACAATACCACAAATGTTTCTGAATTCTGTGCCACAACAAGATGTACAACATCAAAAGCTACCAAGTCTCATGTTTGCTACTCTTCAGTGAGTGAACATTAGGAAAATACATTAAGAAACCTATTGCAACATCACAATGTGTAATGGTTGAGCAGTTATTTCTATTTCACTTTGCGAGTTGTCACGTTATTACCAGTGCAATAATCCACAGGAAAACTTGTCATGAAGTGTGTGAAGTTTGACCTAAGTGAATGTGGTGAAAACTGGCACACCAAAGATGCAATTGTGGATATACGAAGAACGACTCTGGCGTTTCTACGACAGGAAAAAACAGGAACAGTGCAAAGTAACGTCACTAAACAGTTACAATCTCCTTGTTCCGTCTATTACGGAAAGCAAACATGCCGACATTTAACTGTTACCTGATGTCCCGTCGGCTTCACCAAACAAGACAATGTAACAATGTATTAACAGGACCACAGAAGTACAGAAATTTGCTTGAACGACCTTTTTTAAATAAAAAAACTAAGATGCTACATTATAACATATTGTACTGATAAACTTGGATTGAGTACATACAAAATCTGATGGAATACACTTGATTTCAAATACAGGGGGACAATTTATGTACAATTTAAGACCAAGTCAATATGAAACAACAGTGAAATTTCACTCAATGAACTGTATGTCTAGTTTAGTGAAATAAATTTATGATCTTTGAAAAGATATTCCTATAAAAATTAAAAATGGTAAAACCGTAAGACCTTTCAAGGCCTTCAAAATTGAAAATCTAATAAGAGTTTATAACATTAACCACAAGCCCTGTATAATGCATTGCTGATTTACTGAAGTTAGGCATTTACATTTGTTGTCAATATCATAATCAACATGCGTTACTGCTGATAATGTAAGTTCTTTTATCGACATCAACATTATTAGGCCTACTCCCTACAGTCACTAGCTAACAATCTACCTTCAATTTCACATCAACTACCGCACAGCGAAGTACATCAAATCACCACACCTCTTTCTCCTTCTGACGAACAACCTTCGCCAGACCGTGAATGACGAGGTCGCGCTTGAGCGCATTCTCCTCGTGATCCTTGTTCACAGTTGCCAACTCCTGGAAAAACGTGCAAGAACATCAGGGGACTGTTTCACTAACATTTTATGAGCTTGTAAGCCCGATGTTATTCTATGAAAGCGATTTCACTCCTTAACTGTGATCTTGTGTACAGAAAATTATCAACTGATATAAAAGAGAGTGGTGCCACAGGCTAAAATGTTTAATGCAGACTTGTTTAATCAAAACGTGATATAAGATTAAATTGGTATTAAAATGTGAAGTTTTTGGTGAAAACGTGATACATCCATACAGTGAGCACCACCACTACACCTAGTGGGTAGAGGGGCAACGTGATGCTCATTGGCTGCAAAGGATATCGTACGTTTTGGTAAAAAAGAAATGGAATTTCTTGCTTTTAAAAAAAAGAAGCACCTTTGTGCATGTCGTTTAACAGTGATCAATTGTGTTTTGGAGTAAATTAGATATTCTACCAGCTCAACGTGTCGTTAAAGAAACATTTGGACTTTCTGTACATGTCTTGCCCTGAAACCATATCATATCTTCTATGGTGTGTTTGACAAGAACTCACCCCATTGCTGTGTTCTCTGTCCTGTACCAGTTCCTCCAACCTCTACAACAGAACACAATATTGGTCAATATTGCATTAAACATTGCTTGCTGTACTGTTCCCAAATGCCAGCTAACAAGCAATGCATCACATACGTACATCTATACTCCAGACACCATGTCAGATTCAACACACATCACATACGTACATCTATACACCAGACACCATGTCAGATTCAACACACATCACATACGTACATCTATACACCAGACAACATGTCAGATTCAACACACATCACATACGTACATCTATACACCAGACAACATGTCAGATTCAACACACATCACATACGTACATCTATACACCAGACAACATGTCAGATTCAACACACATCACATACGTACATCTATACACCAGACAACATGTCAGATTCAACACACATCACATACGTACATCTATACACCAGACACCATGTCAGATTCAACACACATCACATACGTACATCTATACACCACGCAACATGTCAGATTCAACACACATCACATACGTACATCTATACACCAGACAACATGTCAGATTCAACACACATCACATACGTACATCTATACACCAGACAACATGTCAGATTCAACACACATCACATACGTACATCTATACACCAGACAACATGTCAGATTCAACACACATCACATACGTACATCTATACACCAGACAACATGTCAGATTCAACACACATCACATACGTACATCTATACACCAGACAACATGTCAGATTCAACACACATCACATATGTACATCTATACACCAGGCAACATGTCAGATTCAACACACATCACATACGTACATCTATACACCAGACAACATGTCAGATTCAACACACATCACATACGTACATCTATACACCAGACAACATGTGTCAGATTCAACACACATCACATACATCTATACACCAGACACATGTCAGATTCAACACACATCACATACGTACATCTATACACCAGACAACATGTCAGATTCAACACACATCACATACGTACATCTATACACCAACATGTCAGATTCAACACACATCACATACGTACATCTATACACCAGACAACATGTCAGATTCAACACACATCACATACGTACATCTATACACCAGACAACATGTCAGATTCAACACACATCACATACGTACATCTATACACCAGACAACATGTCAGATTCAACACACATCACATACGTACATCTATACACCAGACAACATGTCAGATTCAACACACATCACATACGTACATCTATACACCAGGCAACATGTCAGATTCAACACACATCACATACGTACATCTATACACCACACAACATGTCAGATTCAACACACATCTCATACGTACATCTATACACCAGACAACATGTCAGATTCAACACACATCACATATGTACATCTATACACCACACAACATGTCAGATTCAACACACATCTCATACGTACATCTATACACCACACAACATGTCAGATTCAACACACATCACATACGTACATCTATACACCAGACAACATGTCAGATTCAACACACATCACATACGTACATCTATACACCAGACAACATGTCAGATTCAACACACATCACATACGTACATCTATACACCAGACAACATGTCAGATTCAACACACATCACATACGTACATCTATACACCAGGCAACATGTCAGATTCAACACACATCACATACGTACATCTATACACCAGACACATGTCAGATTCAACACACATCACATACGTACATCTATACACCAGACAACATGTCAGATTCAACACACATCACATACGTACATCTATACACCAGACAACATGTCAGATTCAACACACATCACATACGTACATCTATACACCAGACAACATGTCAGATTCAACACACATCACATACGTACATCTATACACCAGACAACATGTCAGATTCAACACACATCACATACGTACATCTATACACCAGACAACATGTCAGATTCAACACACATCACATACGTACATCTATACACCAGGCAACATGTCAGATTCAACACACATCACATACGTACATCTATACACCAGACACCATGTCAGATTCAACACACATCTCATACGTACATCTACACACCAGACAACATGTCAGATTCAACACACATCACATATGTACATCTATACACCAGGCAACATGTCAGATTCAACACACACACATCACATTTGTATGCACTTTTGTAATTCCACACAAATGTCAGCTCAATGATTTGAGTGTTTCTAAACAGTCAATCATCATGCCATCGAGAGGAAATCATTACACTTTAAAGGGACTTTCTTGAATCAGTGCTGAAAATGTGAAACTCGCTTCCTATGCTAAGAGCGAGCGAACAATAAAATACACTAGCCCTTGGACTCTACCAAAACATTCTTTTCAAATCTGCCTTTACAATGCATAAGGAGGTCAACAACGATATCAAATTAGGTAGAAATCACCAGAGGTGTCAGATTTCATTACAGTCCAATTTCTAAATATGATGATATAATAGCAACACTCACACTTATAAATGTATCTTTTTCTGCGAGGTCAGAGGTCAATTTATCTGTTGCCTCCTGCAGCAGCGCCACCTTGTGTTTGTAGTCGTTCAGCATGCCCTGACAACACAGCACAACAAATTCAACGAAACATGCAAATGTACAAGTTACATTAAATAAATGCAAACATCCACATTCAGGAGTAAGAATTACAACAGGGACATTAAAAATCATAGTTTAATAACTATGCATACGTGCATGGTATGTCTGTCTATTATGTCTGCAAGTATTGAACAATTTTATGTTTTAATACTGAAACACATAATTACCATGCACTAAGAGCTTAATCGCATCAGCACCAAGTTGGTATCGAATGACTGTTCACTCATCTTTACCAAATTTCTTGTCTCCCGCCTCAATAAAAATAGGGCTTTCTAAGTGTATGTTTACGATGACATTAAACTGTAATAAGTCATACGCAAACAATAAAATATCAAAAGAAAATATGAAAGTTTGAACAGCCAATTTTATACTACTTTTGTGGTCACGATAAAAACCTTGTTTTATGATGTAAACCAAACAGTGAAGACAAAGAACTTATGAAAGAAGGCTTGTGATGACACGTACATGTAAGGCAGTCTCTGTCACTGGGACGTCATCCTTCTTACTCGCCCCTGTCTTCTTCATTGTCTGTAAACAATGGCACAGTTACAATAACACGTCAACAAATATTCTAGTTCCAGTTGTTTCCAGGACTTGTCAACGTTCTATTATCTGACCAGTGTACATATACTGTGGTTAGAATCTTATGGTCCTACGAGGTCTCATTCAATTAGTTAGCTTTTTTTAGAACATTATTGCCAAGCTGTCTTTTTATGCTGGCATTGAAGGTAGTCACTGACAGGGTGCATGTTGTCCTCAGTCGCTCTTTTATGTCCCAAATTGAGACAGTTGACTTACTTGACTTAACCCTTTTCACTCCCTGGTGGAGCACAGGCCATCAACAACTCTTTTCCACCGGACACGGTTTTGGGCAGTTATTTCCAGTTCCATCTTGTTTTGTCACGTCTGTTTCTACCTCCCTGTGCCAGGTGTTTCTTGGCCTTCCCCTTTTCCTTCTCCCCTACGGGTTCCATGGCAGTGCCTGAGCGTGTGGCCTATCCAGCTCCACTTCTTCCTTTTGATTTGGTGTTTGACTGGTTCTTGATTGGTTCTTTCCCACAGTGCTTTGTTACTGATTGTTTCTGGCCACCGCATCCTTAGAATTCCCCTTAGACATTTGTTTATGAAACTCTGGAGCTTGTGTAGCATGGATTCTGTAGTACGCCATGTCTCCGATCCATACATTACCACAGCCTTAACATTTGAGTTAAAGGGAATAAAAGCAAGGCATTAGCTAAAATCGTTTTCCATGTTTACACAAAGTTTAACATTGTAGCATCCCAGAACATTAAAAAAATACAGAAAAATACATTTGTAGCATAAATTCAATTTTAAACCTGCCTGTGTAGCGATTCCCGCAGAAAACTTAAATTTAATGAGCTAGACGATCACGTGGCATCGTGACGTCACAGTCGAAATACACTCGCACTAGGCCGACCCCTTGCATGCATTCAGAATGAGAGCAAGGATAGGTTTTGAATCAAAGTGAAATATGGATGTGCTAACCACTGCTCTATCATGTTCTCTCTCTATTGATAGGGCTCTCTCAAACATCAGCATAAAGACCTGTCATTCACCCTCAAGTGTCAAGCTGAATGGCAGTTGTTTCATATCAATATTGGTTACATATGTATTACATACAATGAGATTGTACATAATAAAGACATACAAACATGTGTATGTATGATTTTGATGTCATGCTAAAGTAAAGTCCATCCTACTTGGTGTCGGGGAATGATATATAAATCACCACCTTTCATGTGGGATAACATTCACAACATGGAGTTTCTAGTAAAAATGTCATGACAAGAGCAATTCCAAACCCAGATTTTAACTTGGGATGTAGTGACAGAAAAAAGTGTGTAAATTATTGTTGGACTTTTTAACAGATCATAATAGTTTTTTAACAGATCATAATATTGTTAAAAACTAATTATTTGATAGCTTTTCAAAATCTTCATTCGGCCTTCTTTGTAACAAGAACAGCTTCATGGGAACCATCTCACAGACATGCAAGAAATGCTTATAGTTGTACCTCAGGCTCCTTGCCGCCAAGCTGTGCCTCCAGGTGGCGTATCTGATCCTCAAGAGGTCGTGTTACAGTGGCAACTATCTCCTTTTTCTCCGCCTCGAGCTGTTCAATGATCAGCTCCTTCGTCTTCACAACAGACTTCAGCTGAGAGATGATCCTACGTCAACAAGTACAAGTCACTAAGGGCTGTCTCAAAACACATGACAAACACCTGCACATATGACATGCAATTGAATCGAGAATTGCCTCTTGATATTTTTTTTTATCATAAGTCTATCTCCTCCCAGGCGCCGAGGTTTCATCTCTTCCTATATTAATTCACTTCCTTGGACAACTGACCTTTGACCAACCAATTGGCGATATAATTGAAAAACTCAAAGGTAGTTCTTCAGAGGTATTTACTATTTACATGTCATATTTCACTTTAAACTCGACCAAACCTCTAGTATGCTCAATTAATTATGTGCAAGTATGAAACTTATTAGCATAACAGTAGTCATAGCAATGCTTTTGGGTACACGATAAAATGGTTGGTTCACAAATAAGGGTATGTTGGAAAATATGAAAACAAGGAAGAAGATGTCTTGGCATAGGTGCATGGTATTCATGTGCATTGGTGTGTCAGTTCTACTCAATGACAAGTTAGTACGGTCAACTGATAAATACAGAAGTGAATCAAACAAGTAACTCACATATCTTTCCCCTCGAGGTCCGACACATTCCCTTTCTGCAATGTAAAATACAGAATAAACAGGCCGCTTCAAAGTTATGCAGTGACAATGCAATGATGTCAACATACGAAACAAAACATACAACATTTTGGCAGTCTTAACAAACTTATGTAATATGTGTCAGGTTCAACATTTAAAGACTGATCATGATCAAGTAGTATAATTAAGACTGGACAATCAGCCCCATGTCATTACCAATCACTCCTTAAAGAGAGCAGTTGTTTCACCGACACAGTGGCACACTGACTAACACAAAGTTCATATACTTTGCAATCTAGGAATTTCAAGGGTTTTCAAGTATTTTCAAACTTTAACAAATAAAACAAATATTCATTATGGATTTCATTTAATTATTTTTCTGATATCTTGAGAAAAATTATAATCACCATGAAGCATCTACAGGACTATTTATCTTGAAACAGGAAAATTTACCTTCTGGATTTCAACACACACATTTCTAGCTCTTTCAAGCATTTACAACAGCTTCCTACCATGTTTATTTAAAATATCGGTATATTCACAGACAATCAATGTGACATGTGATACAGGGAAGACACAATGAAATTAAATTTATCCTAGTTTATAAGTGTCTTGATAGAGTAGCAAACAATGTAACATACAAACAGAGCCATGACATACTTTGGGGGTGGTGCTGCTTCCGTTGCCCTCGAGTTGTTCCTCAAGCTGCCACTTGATAGCCTCCAGTTGCTTGTACGCGGCATCCAGCTGCCGATTGGCTGTGACGACCTCATGCAGCTTCTGATTGGCTTCTTCCAACTGGCGGTGGGACTTCTGCAGATCCTGCGAAAGAAACCACAGTGTTAGGCATGACATTGAAAATATAGCCTAGATTATCTGTCATTGTTGTGGACAAACAAAACCAGAGGAAACATGTCTACTTCCTACATTTATTATAATCATTCCTGCAGGTACACACGCTTCAATAAGGATTATGTATAGAACAGTAGATAGACCTGTGAAAGAGAGAGAAGGATAGAGACAGGTGGGAGAGCTGATGTGAGGGATAGAGGGGAAAAGAGAGAAAAGGAGGGGAGAGGCACAGGGGTATAAGATGGGAGTAGATAGTGGGTGACACTGTAAGGAAGGGAAAATGTGAGGGGAGAGAGAAATGTGGGAGGAAAGGATGCAGTGGGGAGGAATGAGGAAATGATAATGGGAGGGAGAGAGGGAGGGAGGGAGGGAGGGAGGGAGGGAGGGAGGGAGGGAGGGGAGAAAGGAGGAAGAGAGGAGAGGAGAGACGAAGAGAGGGAGTGAGAGGGAGGAAGGGAGAGAGGGCAGGAAAGAGGGAGGGGGGGGGGAGGAAGGGAAAGAGGGAGGTCATCCGAGTGGGGAGGGTATAGCAGGTGTAATGATTGGAGAATGCGGGGAGGTAGAGTGCAGGAGGTAGAGTGGGGAAGGTAGAGTGGGGGAGGTAGAGTGGGGGAGGTAGGGTGGGGGAGGTAGAGTGGGGGAGATAGAGTGGGGAGGTAGAGAGGTACAGTGGGGGAGGTAGAGTGGGGAGGCATACAGTGGGGAAGGTAGAGGGGGAGGTAGTGTGGGGAGATAAAGTGGGGAGGTACAGGAAGGTAGAGTGGGGAGGCAGTGTGGGGAGGTAGAGTGGGGGAGGTAGAGTGGGGGAGGTAGAGTGGGGGAGGTACAGTGGGGGAGGTAGAGTGGGGGAGGTAGAGTGGGGGAGATAGAGTGGGGGAGATAAAGTGGGGGAGATACAGTGGGGGAGATAGAGTGGGGAAGGTAGAGTGGGGGAGATAGAGTGGGGGAGATAAAGTGGCGGAGGTACAGTGGGGGAGGTAGAGTGGGGGAGGTAGAGTGGGAGAAGAGGATGGAGTGACATGTCTAACCTCTGCGTTCTGCAGTAGAAGTTTCTCGAGTTCCTCCACCCGTTTCTTAATCTCCTCTCCTTCTCCCGGTGCCTGGTCCCGAGCCTGCTGCAGCTCCACCTGGTGCTGGTTGCTGATTGTTTCCAGTGCGCTCCTGCATGACGGCAACATGTACATATGATTCGGTAATCTGCACTGACGCAAAAAAGTTACACAAAAGCAATTTTTAAAACAAGGGCCTTACATTTTACATAAATACAAACAGGTAAAAACGACCTTTAGAAATAATGTGTCTGTGCATTTATTTTAACAAATGTGGACATTTTGAACCCAACAGTGGAATGAGATAACTGTATTGAAGTTTGGGATGTGGCAGATGGACTGGCCTCTATATGAAATGTGTGGCATGCAAAGTGTGAGGTGTGTCATGCAGAGCTGGTAGAAGTACATTTATTTTGTACTCAAGTAAATGTACTTTGTTAAATGTACTTGAAGTACAAGTAAAAAGTAAACAACTGTACTTGAAGTACACAATAGTACTTTTCTAGGTTAACGGCTTGACATTTTGTTATGCAAATTGTATGTCACCTGGTAACCATGCCGCCTAATGATAATGAATCAGCCAATCAGAAAATATTCCCAATTGTAGTTCCCGCAGATATCTGTATCTACATATGTGCAGGGGACAAACCGTTCTGGGTTCTGACACGGATCATTTGTCAGAAACCTGTTAGAAGTGCCAAAATGTAACACATACATTATTGATACTTCATTACGTTAAGAAAAGAACACCTGATCTGTTTTTCGTTACAAGTAAAAGTACCTATAAAAATATACTTTGTTACTCAAGAAAAGTAAACTATTATACTTAAGGTTAAGTAAAGTAACAAAATAAAAGTACTTCTTTATGTAACATTCCGGCTCTGATGTCATGTGATGTATACAGCTTGTGGGATATATGAGATGTGAGTTATGTGAGGTGCATACAAGTCTTGTGGTGAGTCATGTGAGGCATACAAAATGTGAGGTACATCAGAGTTGTGTGAGGTATATTACATAAGTCATGTGAGGCACAAAAGATATCTGACATGAGGTGTGTACAGAGTGCTAGTCATTCAATACATTTGAGATACCAAAGACATGTGATGTATCTGAGTCATGTGAAGTATAGATCAGATATATCCGAGTCATATGACATATCCGAGACACGTGAGGTATGAGGTGGTACTCACGAAGCCTTCCTCAGGAGCTCCTGCTTGTCAAGGAGCTCCTTCTTGAGACTCTCCACCTCCACCTTCAGCTCAATGTTCTACAACAATCAGCCTACAACAGTCACCGTGTGTGCACAGCGCAATCACACATAAATCAAACCTTTAAACCTCAGCCGGGTGTCTCTCTCAAAATGTCAATGTTTACCTAGCTAGATTTAACATGCAAAAATTGAGGCCAATATGTCCAGACAAGTTTCTAGCTTTTTCTAAACTATCCACTAGATAGTACCAAAAAGTACATTTGACTGGCTCAATTTAGATGGTGGTTAAATAAAACGATACTTGACTTGACTACAGCTGTACTCCAAAACAAAGGCACCACCTGACTGTGATTAACCAATCATCCTTCTCCAAAATGAGACCATTCACCACATCAAAGACAATTTCAAGTTAACGTCGGCAAACATTTTGAACTTACAAAGGCTATAAGATAACATTAAACGTATGACTGAAAGCAAAACCATTGAAATATGATTTCAATATATATTTATATATATAATAAATTCTTAACAACAGTCCTGCAAGCAACTTAAGTCAGTGATTAGAATTTGACAGTTACATGTTTCGTGGGGGTTTTCCACAAAAATTAATCACTGCGCCATCAAAATCCAATCAAATGGCAATCAATTAAATATGGCAAACATGATGAATTAACAACAGGATTCTGCCACTGCCAGACTTTAATAACAAAATCCAATATTTAATCAGCATCATGAACAGCCTCTGGAATTGTATAAAGCAAACATTTTAATGCTGTTGCAGAGCGTTGGAATACGATTGGTGTAATTAGCTGGGTGAGTGAGTAACCACCAAAATAACAAATCTAGGACACCTCCACCAGATTTGCACGGCAAAACACAGACAGCGATAAAATGAAATAGACAAGTACATTATATTAATGTAGAGTTGTCTATGACAGCATGGAAAAATGTGACCCCATCACGACAAACTGGATATTAAGCGACATGGGTCTATTCTGCACACAAGACAAAAATAGTTGTCTACGTCAAGTCCCATCAATTGTATGATTTTGGCAGAAATGAATGTACCTCAACTTTGAATGTCCACTTTATTATCCTCAACAAACAAAAAACTAATAAAATACAGGCAGTTACAAACCCACACATTAAAAAACAATAGACAATATTCAGTAAAAACGACGGGTTCTCAAAACATAACTTTTTGTAAGTTTGCTTCAGTTTTAGCGATAATTAAAAAAACTACTGAAGATAGTTCAATAAATAAGGTATAATTTTAAAGCTTATGATGTGTGGAATCCAAAAAGATACAAAATACCATTTTACCACTTAATAGTCAATATCGATTTTGCTGTGGCTGGTCACAAATAGGCACTGAATCAAGTGTTGGGGACCCTAAAGTTGGCAGGGAACAACCGGGGAGTAAAAGACACACAGACCAACTGTAACCGTGTACCTGATCCATGGCCTGAGGACACAAGTACAAGTACACATTAGTGACATCTTAATTAATCATCAACATGATGTTATACAGTGACCATAGCAAGGTCAAGTCGCTGACCGACAACAGCGGCATTGTATATATGGTGTGCTTCCACAATACTGGGCAACAGATTGGAGATCAATGATGTTTCTGTATAACTAACATGGCAATGGCATGCTACAACCAGCAACATCTTAATTAGAACCATTACATGATGATGTAAAGAAATCCAGTGCGTTCAGAAGCAAGTGACTTAATATAAGATGACTACGCCCATGTAGGCGATGTCAAATTCATGCTCATCAGGAATAATATCTGACCAAATTATCTTTCAAAATGTTAAAGTTATAGAGACACCACAATTGTCTTTATCCTGTTGTCCAGTATTATAGAAGCTCGTGGGCGGGATATTTATGGGTAGGAGCATCTCTAATACAAAAACGTTTGCATATCAAAAAGTACTGATTGAAGACAGCAGCTATAGGGGATGTCATCATTAGAAAGAATTAACAATACTGTATCTACATTTAATATATTAAATCATGACTAAATTGTAACAACAACAAGAAATCAATGAGTAACATTGATAAATCATGTATGACAAGAACACATGGAAGAAACAACTGCTGTTGGCACCTTACAGAAATTACATGATTTTATCAAGATTACAGTCACATGATGCCAACAACATCAATATCACATGATGCCAACAACATCAATATCACATGATGCCAACAACATCAATATCACATGATGCCAACAACATCAATATCACATGTTGGAACTGTGGGATTTGAGTGTGCATTCAACAGGATAAATTTACACACAAAAACAGGAAAGTGGCCTTCAATATAAAAGAAGTATGAAGTCTCACAGTTTTAAAGAGTTCCTCCCCTCTGCCACTAAACTTCTGCTGCATTCGTTCCTCAAGGAAGTAGATCCTCAACTTGAGGCTGAAGTTCTCCTTCTTCAGCTCAGCCAGTTGCTGCAACAGGTGGCAAACTCAGTCAGAACAATTTGTTAGCAGCAGACTTGACTATTGCAATTCCCTCCTTTATAATATCGCTAGCAAGGATATTACAAACTTCAACATATCCAAAATTGTCTGGCAAGGGTAGTTACAAGATCTCCTCGTTTTTCTCGCTCTGTACCACTTTTGAAGTATTTGCATTGGCTTCCTGTATGATATCTTATAATATTTAAAATGTGTACCATTACATATCAGGCACTGTCCAGTAAGCAACCTCCTTATTTGCATTCACTGCTTATTCCTGTAAAAAAAACCTATCCAGCTTCAATCATCTAGTTCTGACCTACTTTTTGTTCCTAGAGTCAACGCTAACATTGAAACTACGGCTTTTTCTGTTGCTGCACCAATTCTTTGGAATATGCTCCCTCTTAGTGTTAGATCAGTTGAAAATATTTAAAAATTCTGTCGTCATTTAAAAACTTATCTTTACAACCTTGCTTATCCACCGTAGCTCCCTAGCGCCTTGACCCATCTGTTGACAACTGGAATACTGCTTATGGATTTTGAGACTGACCAATCCTTTTGTTT
Source organism: Paraescarpia echinospica (assembly GCA_020002185.1). Classification (NCBI taxonomy): domain Eukaryota; kingdom Metazoa; phylum Annelida; class Polychaeta; order Sabellida; family Siboglinidae; genus Paraescarpia; species Paraescarpia echinospica. Next base: position 18,918,154 of record CM034540.1, read on the forward strand.
TGATGCACCTCTGAGCTTGGTTTCCAAGGATTTAGGTGCAATAGAAGTTATCTTATTATTATTATTATAATAACAACATCTCTGGTGTTTAAATCATTAAGAAAGTCAGCAATAAGGATGCACAAAAGTCATAGGTAGATAAATATACCTGTAGATAGACTTTATTTTCATCATGAGAGCAAGATACAGCTGAGGATTTAGGGTGAAATGCAATTTGGAATAAATGTCTTCAATTTTTGTGTGAAAGACGGCAATATTTTCATATGATTTTAAAGTTTTAGGTGCTGCTACAGAAAAAGCACTTGCCCAGGAGGGTATCCGTTGTTTTATGAACAACAATAATGAACACAAATTGGGGTACTTTTAATATAAAATATATTAAAAAACAAAACAATTACAAGAAAATAAAACCTTTACATAAATAAAAAATATTTCTCACCTGATCATATTCCTTCATGGTCCGCGATCGAACGGGAGACATTCGGCCACTGCCCGCCTTGGTAACCACTGCAAAGTAACAGGATAGTGAATAAATAATTTTAAAGATTTAGGCAAATGCTGATACATACCAAGCCTAGGTATATAAGGTCAGAAAATTTAGCACTCGTAAAGATATTGACAAATGTTAGTTTTTATTGTGTAATATCATGATTTTCATAATATCCTTTCTCAAACAATGTAATTGGTACTTCAAACCTGTTAACAATTATTAAGATATTCTTCATGCTGTGTTTCAATTCTTCATAACCAAACCAGGTATAATTCTGTAAGTTGTAGTTGCTGTTGCCGCTGAACGACATACACTATTAGCAGAAACCTACCTATTGATGACTTTCCTGTTGATGCTATTTCTGTCCAACAGAAACTATTTCTGTGTGGCAGAAACTATTTTTGCCCTGCAGTTCCCCCTATCTCTGGTATCAGCAGACGTATCTTTATTCCAGGCAGAAAACCAACAGTACCGGGGACTAACGTATCCACATATCCGGCATGGGATCTATTCCATTCCAGAATCGATTTTTTTAAAGTTTATTGGAATTGAATTTTTAGTAGCAGACATGAGCCAATGAACTTGATTTATTCGAGTGAGGTAGAATTAACAATAATGATTTTTTAAATCATATCTGATCAAATATGATTGTGCACACGTTTTCAAGTACACAGAAACCTGTTAAAACAAACTGAAATATAATTTTCCTTTGGATTTTTAAATTGAAACTGATCATTTGGAATTAAAAGATATTTCTTGCAAGGTGCAATCGACTAAAACTGGACTTGACAAAGTCGAACTGACCCAGTAACTGCCACATACATCAAAATTGAACACATACTGGTGAGTGAACCATTCATCATTATACACCTGTACTGCAAGACTGACTACTCCAAGGCTGACTACTCACTTGGAACGGATCCATCGGGGAACTCAAGGTGAGGCCCGAGAGTCACTTCTGTCAGCTGATCCAGGTTGGTGCTACAACTGAAGTAGAGAGAGGATTAACATGAGTTACACATCAACAGATTAACACGGAGAAAACCTGCAACCTAAATAGTGTAATACTGTAGTACGAGAGATGCTATACATTTTAAAAAATAAACTACAATTTAATAATCAAGATACATTGATTCATCTGAATTTGTCTGGTCTAGCAGAACTAGTTGTTTATAGTGAGTATAATGTTCGTGCATAAATTGACGAGTCTATACCAAACTGATGTGTATTTGAGTTGAGGTAATATTGGCCCTACAAACCACACATTGCCACACTTTTAATGCTGAATAATTAGTTATGTTTTTGAAAAATAATTAATTTTCCTTACCAAAATTATCCAAAAAACATACAACTCAGTGCACTGATATATGATACCAGCTTCTTCTATGTTACTTATGTTAACTACACAATGCTGGACTAAGAGTGGCTGCAACACACACAGACGTTACTAGTTCTTCCAGGTAATTGGCTTAAATCTGCAAGGAAAACTAATGAATGGAAATTCTAATAAACGACAATGAATACAAATTCAAGGTGGCAACTGACGATAATAAACAAATGGAGAAACCAATCGGCAAAACGACCGAATTGAGGTAAAAATTGCAGTTGATTGTACAAGTGTGGCCAGGTAATAGCAGCGCTTTAAACATTTAGATTTTCATCAACATCTGAGCTATCACTATCAGATCTAATCTCCGTCTGTTCCTACTGAAATGTAATAGCCACTCAGCTAAAACAAGCAGACCTTCCAGTGGATAATTGCGGCTTGATGAAGATAAACACCACTGCCTAAATCTGGTGTAACGTTAAACCGAAACGTTTTGGCTACTAATGATTCATCAACAGGATATTGTTGAGAACGGACAAGCCAGCAGCATCCTACACAGACACATCTACACACTGCAATCTATACATAAATCATGAACGTCGATCTGCTACCTATGCAATTCGTCCACAATAAAAATTCACCACGAAAAGAACTAAATCTGAAACACTTACCGTACAAATCAAACAACAACTGTCCTGTGATAGAATTCACTTATTCCGTTGTGTTGTATCGTTAGAATCCAAAGGGTGAACAACAGAACGATACAGGGAGAACACAATGATTCATCCCAACAACTGAATACCTGCCGTACAGTGCACCAAAACCATGGCACACGGCAGCTAATCGACTTTGAGCATGTGCCAGGCAGAAGCATGCGTGCATGACAACGTAAACACACATGCACAATGGTGAGAGTTCAGCTATTATTCACGAGATGCTGGCTGCACAGGCAATGGCTTTGTGGCGAATTCACAATGGCTTTCTATATAATAATGCATCTATGGTCCATCTGATAAAAGATCACACATTTTATTTGAATTTATGCACAATTTATTAATGTTCATTTCTACACTGGCATATTGATTACCTTGCAAGTAATTTAGGTATACACATCACCCTATCTCTAGTGTATTGTAGAATTCAATTTGTACAGTCTAATTTATTTTGGGTTAAGACGTTACCTTACAAAAAATAACAGTTCATTGATGGAAATAAATAGCAGTGCCTAAACAACAATTAACCAGCACCATAGCCACTATTGCTTCCTACACGTGTAATAAAAACTAACTACTAACCAATTTGCTCAATTCTGCTAACCACTGTTAATTGCATAACTACTAATAGGTGCTATGTATAAAACATATATTGTAACTGATTCGCTATCATGACACAATATCTCTCTCTCCTCCCCCTCTCTCTCTCTATATATATATACAGTATGTGTATATATATATATATATATATGCCTATATATATATATATATACATAAAACAAGTTCTGTATTAACTGTACCATACAATAAACAACCACAATCACACACTTATATACTATATGGTATCACAAGCTCAAGTTACCTATTTCAAAATAATATTCTTACACTGTTTATGCAACAGAATGTATCAAATGATATGTGTATAACTATATTGCTATCCCCAATATCAACAAGGAGCAATCCAACGACACCCACACAAGCTGTAGTACTTACTTATAGGTATGCTTGTACTTGTAGTACAAGAAACCTTTAGGTGTTGCCATGTTTATCAACTCCACAATATACGTGTGTATATATATACCGGGTGTGGAGTTCACACAACCCCCACAGAGTAACCAGCAACCCAGTACATCCTGGAAGTGACGGGCACACAAAAGCCAACGGGAAAGACGTCTGGATAAAACTCCCAGCAGTCTGGGAGCTACCACACCACGTCACAGCCTCTGCACCTGTGACCTTTATCCGAGACGATAAAAGGGAACCTCTGTATCACATGCACACAGTGATGATGATGCGGCAGCATCAGAACGCATCCAAAACAATGTCTTCAATTCAAACGTGGTAGTGAAACTCAAACAGCTCTCCTAGTGGACAGCCTGGCATAATGACTTTGACCCTGCAGGGGCATAGGGGCTGCTATTTATACCTCAGTAACAACAGTGGGGGTGGATGCAGCGGTGCTAAGCCTCCAGTAAAACCGATGTTCGCAGATAATCTTGGTCAGATGAGCAGTGTATGTATTTCTGATGTTACTGGAATAACAGGGTTAATTGGGAGCATGTGTGGCCTTACTATGGGTCATGTATAAGACTGTCCAGTAGTAGTCCTGGACTCACACCTACACAACTGGCTCAGTCCATCTCGGATATCACCTCACTGGGTCACTTGCTATCTAATCTAAGAGGGCAATAAGTCTTGTTTAACAGGATTGGCTATAGAAACTGTTGTTGGTTGTTTTATTTTGGTCTTTGACCAAAACGACACCTGAAAATGTTACAATTTAACAAATATTTTTTGTTTAAACATGTCAATTTATATAGAAAAACGATATAAATTTATTTTGCGTTTCGATCAATTCATTCAATTCATCTTACTTTGCAGGATTCAATTCCAATTTAATCTGTTTTTATTTTATTCAATTCCAATTCATGCATTTTTTTATAAATTCAATTCCAATTCAAATAAGAATTTAATATGGGTCTGGTTGAGACATACTGCTGCAACATTTTACAAGCTATAGTATTTATATAAGCTAAACTAATCCCAACAACTAATGGCTTACCAATCATGATGTTTCGTCTATCACACAAGGCTCCATTTATGATCCAACATATATGTATATATATTCATTATTGTTGTGTATATATATGCATACCACAAATGTAAGTATACATAATTTGTGAACATAACTTCACTTCTGACTATCTATGAAGCAAAACTATTCAGTCATAAATTGGTATGCTACAAGTAACCAAGTAACCATTTCACCAGGTACTGTCAGAATGTATGCAATTAGTCAAGCTCAGTGCTATCTGACCAATCAATCAAAGTGCCATATGGACAGCTGTTGAAAGGGGCTGCTAAGTTGAATGAATAAGCAATGTGATACAGATCTCTAGAGCTTAACACTTTGTACATGGGTCATTCATGCAAAAATTGTACTATTAACACTCAAAAATTAAATGTTCTATATATAAAAAATTCCCTTAGAGCTTAGATACAGTGATTCTTATGAAGATTAACCATGTATGAATTATGAATATATAAAACTCTTTTGCAACCATTCAGAAAAATATCAACACACTTATTTCAGCTGAATGCTTTCCTGCTTAGTGTACATAAAAAAATGTTCATATACTTGGCCAATGCAACTGCCTACAACTGGCCAATCTGCTGTGGTCCCCGACTGCCCGTAGACAAGCCGGACATTAATGACTCGTGTGTGGTGCCACCTACTAATTAGGTAACTGCTACATGTCATTTTAAAACTTAGTATTTTATTAAAATGTCATAGAGTCTAAAGGATTAATATGTATCCTTATAACAAGGGGCAACTGCCCAGGTTTTCAAAAGGGCAGGGTGCCATTTTAGTAAAAGGTCACATAGAGCGCGGTGAGCAGTGGTTAAAAGGGCACTTGCGACACGTGGGTAAATTAAATACGAGATGTACTAGCAGTGTACAGCTTGTAGTTTAATATTATACTACTTACATATATAGTATATTATGTACACAGTGTATACATATATTTATGTACTATAATATAGGCTTGGGCATTGTAGAACAAAACATAATATTCAGCTTTATATAACTTTTTAATTTGTGTCAATTTGCATAATATTCAAATTACACAGATAATATTATATAGGTAATATTTTTGTCAAATTCCTTTGGGCTAGGTTTAACATAATTGAGATATATGGTTATGTTCGATTTTTAAATGTACATGAAACATAGTAATTTTGAAAAATTACATTTAGATTAATATAAATGTGGACAAATGGAACATTATATTATATATATAGACAATACAACATGTTTAATTTAGTTAAATTGGCATGCCTTAACTTTATTTAAGTTTTAGCAAAACACAATATTCAGCATGACATAACATTTTATGTATAAATTCACATCATATTTAATATTCTCAGAGACTAGTATATAAGCAAAAGGTATGCAAAATATTGTTGGGCTAGGCTGAACAGAAATTTAGATGCATTGCACTGCAAATAGTAAAAGGTGTAACTGAAAAGGTGTGATCTCATACATTAAAATAATCCATAGCTAATTTTGTTTTATTTACAGAAAAAAACACCCACACACAATCTCAATGTTAACAATCAGTCAACAACAAAAAAAGAAGTAACTATCACTAGTTTGAAGCCACTGTTTAATGGTATCCTTCTGAATAATAATTATTATAGGTAGCTACTGCTAAACGATTTGGCAAAAAACAAGACGCTGGCCGGCCAGCAACCTTAGCACCCCTGGCTATTCCACTACACATGCACATGACGTTGTGACTAGAAACGGGATGCCTTGCATGAGCATGAACGCCGTAGTGTGCTGGTGGGTCATTGCATATTGAGGGGGAGTTGGTTGTTTTAACGCACACATTACTATCGGTACATTAACACATAAAGAATGTACGAGTAAAACATTTTTTTAATCACACATGCCGGCTATGGTCCTGCTGGCGTTTTCCGACAGTTTATCGCGAACAGGCTCTTCGACCTGCAAAGTTTGGCGGCCCCTCAGATCAAAACGCATTTTAATAATTTTTGCACGCTTCAAGATTAAGAAGTAAATGACAGATCTAACTGTAGAAGAAATAAGAACTACTTGCTGATACATGTATCTAGTTGAGGCGTTGCGCGAAAGTCCGTCACGAACTGGGTCTACTGACTTGCGAAGGTTGGCGTCTCCTCAGATCAAAACGTATTAAAAAAATTGTGCACACATCACATGAGAAAGAATTTAAAGGCAACTTTAACGGTAGAAGTCTGCCGACGATCGGATTGTAACTTTTGAAGATACAAACAAAATAAGGACTGCTTAGCGACATGTATAGTCGAGGCGCTGCGCGAAAGTCCGTCACTCTGATCTGTCCACTTTCGAAGGTCGGCGCTTCCTCAAATCAACGTATTTTAATCTTTGTTGGCACACACGATTAATAATTTAACGGCGATCGGGATAGATGTCGAGACATGGGCGCCTGAACAATCGAACTGAGTGTGTGGCGTGATTTCTGTAAGCACCCCGATTTCGACTTTGTATCCCATTCCCAATCGCTGAACATTCTGTTTGATTGTTTAAAAATTGAATCGCGCACGTGGTGCAATCGGGATAGGGATGTGTTTCAAGATCGGGGCGCTTGCAGACACACTCAAATTAATATTCATCATGTAACTCTCTGTAGCCACAAGTAGGGTTACGATGCAAATGTAGCAGGGTGTCGTGTAAAAATGGCAGGGCGTTCTTTTTGCCTTTTCTGGGTACCAGGGTGGCACTGAAGAAGGGCAGGGCATAACGCCTTGCAAATGCGACCTAGACAGAACACTGTTATATGCTATATGTACTTCAATATGTATATAATCTAAGTATGCATTAATGGTGATAGAAACGTACTCAATTATAAGATAAACAGAAAAACTGATTTTGTTCGATGCCTAAATCGGCAAGATAGAACGCTGTGTATCGCCATCTTGTTTCTATGCAAGTTCCAAGCGAGTGGTTCCAGTCAGTCTTATCTAATCAATGACATTTTTTTTTTTTTTTCAAAACTATGCATTTCTGTGCAAAAACAAAAATATGGTGCCTTGTTATACTTGGTAGTCGTTATACAGGCTAACAAATAATTTGTTTATGCATTTGGAATAAACGGGAAAAAAAACAGCAAAGTTTTTATCCAACGAAAACTTAGAACCGCCACACATTTTGAAAACGTGAGACAGAATGAGGTCGCCCGAACTGGACAGGGTTTTTGCAAAAGGGGTCAGCCGGACTATTTTTGTTTTATTGACAAAGTTCATGTGTTGTGGTAGCATGAACTTCCAGAAGAATTTTTAGAAATGGATACAATAAACCAAGGATCCTGTTCGACTAGTCAATCGGAAACTAAGGCTGGTACGGCTGACATACGCAAGGGACCTGTGCCATACAGGTTTCATCCAGTGTGTGCGAGCCACGGACCGACTCGCAGTCAGCTTCGCCATTAGCATTGTGTGCATCAACAGGGCAATGTTGGAAGTAGTCCTTGCACGATTTGCGTGCAGAGTCGTTGATTCGGCCAATATGACAATAGCTAGTAGGAAAGTACTAAGTCTTATGTATGTATATTGTTTTATTTTAGCGACTCTGTACACACTATTGAACAGAGTCGTACTGTGGAGACTAGTGTATAAATAAAGTTAATTATTATTAGTTAAACTGGTATTGAGTAATCATCTAACAGAATCGGATGTTATTGGTTACTAATTATTCTAGCAATGACTAATTAAAACTTAAATAGAGCAATTGCAATTATACTTTGACCCACTTCAGTTTTCAGACTCGCCTTAGCTTCATGAAAAATACTCGGATTTTTATCAATTTAGGTTTGATCCTTTTTTACAAACTTGTATTCTTGACAGGATGTGTGCATCCTTTTTATATAATTTTAATTCGCAAACATTGTAGTGTTTGAGCGACTTGCATAATTTGTGTGAAAAATAAGCAAATAACACCCTACCTTAGCTGTATAATTAGTACATTGTGCAATGTATTATTGATTTGATATAACAATACTGAATTGTTTTTTTAAATAAAAAATATATATGTATTATGCATCAGTGAAGAGGTTCATTTGTTTGTGAATGGCTGTAATACTTAGATGAGTGTAAGATTACAGTTCATGATGTGGTTGTTAATAAATCACACAGTTTTACCAGTATAATAATAATTATAAAATAAGAGCTGTCTACTAAAGTACTATCAACTAATGCCAACAAATTATATTTCAGAACATGTCGATTGGCAACATCATGCTACTTCATAATATGGGCAAGGGGGAGGCTCGGCAAAGGCAACAGACGTGTGATACCAGCCTCTGCTGTGGGACAGATCCATGCTGCTTAATGTATATACTGGACCAAATGGGATTTTTGAAAATTTCAGCATTGAAGATTGAACTTAGACAGGTGAGTGAATAGTGAAAGTGAAAAACCCTGGACAGGTAAGATACAGTGGTACCTCACTGTTAAGGTTAGCCCTGGGACTAAGTGTAACTTACCTGGTCAGTGAGGTGACCATACTAGTGGGACTAATTGCCTAGTGTTTACTGTATATATATAATGGACACAATTTGGTCGTATTACTGAGGTGACTGCAAAGCAAGGGTTCAGTTTATTTTGACCAAAAGATCTAACCGTATTGCATTTTAAAGTAACTTTGAGCTGTTTTAATCGTCTCTGAGGGTCTACGTCCATCTTGTAAACAGATAGTATAGGAATAAGTAACTTGTTAACCAATGATCACTTTTGCATAATTTTTTGGGTTAATATTTGGGGCAGCTATCAAGAAAACAAGTAGTTAACTTGTACAAATTTCATAATCAAAGAAGTACTTTTTGAGATCTGATTTTGTGATAATAATGTCAAATATGATACTAACTCGTTGTTGCATATAACAACTCTTTCAGGATATTGTACAATTTGTCCATAAGATGTAGCGCTAGCCACATGTTTGCTACAGCTAATGTCTGCTCGGGTAAATGTGTAATCAGAAAGGCTATTTTTAGCTTAATGAATAGGATTGACATGTCTTTGAATCCCATTATTTATAGCATTAAAACTAGTGACGTGTATTGTACTTTGAAACTGCAGCACCAGTGGGTCCGGGATTTATATATTTTTTTTATTGTTCTTATCGATGTATTTTTATATTTATTTATCTCCAGGAATTTTAAATCATCAGTTTTACAACAACTTTTTGTTCCAAAACCCATGCCTAATACAGGTATTGGCAAACATGCTTTTTCTGTAACTGCACCCAAAATCTGGAATCAACTTCCTATCACTTTAAAATCATCTGTTCTGAGACTACCTTGTAGCTACCTTTTGTAAAAAACTGAAGATTTATTTTGAAATTGCATTCCCACCCTAACCTTCGACAGCTCCTTGCACTAATGGTAACTCTTGCTTGCTTCTTGATTCTTGTATGTTGCGCCTCTGAGCTCAGATTCCTGATGATATAGATGTTATAGAAGTTTATTATTAATATATTTTTAAAGTTTGTTTTCCAGCTGAATGCTTTGCTGCTTCAATTGCATATTATTACAACTTAATAATATTGACTTAAACATACAAATTTACAGTTTTCATACAGTTTTCACAATAATGGCCCATATACCATTTATATGTAACACACAAGAAGCCACATTAAAAATGCACAGTGTCACATACGAACCAATACATCTATTGTTCAGTGTCACATACAAACCAATACATCTATTGTTCAGTGTCACATATAAACCAATACATCTATTGTTCAGTGTCACATACGAACCAATACATTTATTGTTCAGTGTCACATATGAACCAATACATCTATTGTTCAGTGTCATGTATGAACCAATACATCTATTGTTCAGTGTCACATATGAACCAATACATCTATTGTTCAGTGTCACATATGAACCAATACATCTATTGTTCAGTGTCATGTATGAACCAATACATCTATTGTTCAGTGTCATGTATGATAAATCGTGGTCTATCACAATATATAACATGTTGGGACTTGGTCACACTATTTCACATATTCAAAGTTTCTTACATCAAAGACTGTCTAAAACACAGTGCAGGCCACGATTAGAATACAAGCTGTTTAGTGGATGTTCCTTGCATAGGCATCCTTGTAGCGAGAATCCATTGTGCTTAACACTGCTTGCTCAATGTCTGCCACTGCCACTGATGTTCAGATAATAAAGTCTGTTCAGTCAAAAAAACGAAACGATCAAACCTACAGGCTAACATGATACATCAGTTCTAACTAATCATTTAATTAAATCTACACCAAATAAAACATGGATACATCTTCAATATATCATGCCAACAAAATTCTGATTAATTAAATAGTGCCATTACAGAACATGCCGTTTGTCAGAAGTCATAATTATTTGTTGCTACTGACAGTAAAAATGTGCCAATCATTCCTACTGACAGCAAATGTCCACAGTACCCCATTCATTTGTTTTGATACAGTACTTGTTCCTACTGACAGTAAATAAGGAATCCACCTCCACCTAAATATATACACCAAACATATGTACATTACTTGTTCTTGCTGACAGTAAATATACATCAATCATCTGTTGTAATACATTACTTGTTCCTACCGACAGTAAAGATACACTAATCACCTGTTTGATTTGTTTCTGCTGACAGTACACCTGTCACCAGTGGCAGTCAGATCGGAGTGTGCTAAGGGTCATCCACCGCAAGAAGATGCTTATGGTGAATGTCGGAGGAGACACATTGGAATCTGATAGAAACTTCACATGTATGCTTGTTCATGTTGGGTGTTCACATAGACAAGATGTCACCAGTAACTATACCTGCATTTACAAATTGTTGCACTTGTGATATAACTACAGGTAATTTTGTATTTTGAACTTTCGACATTGATTGCCAGTTGTTGTGACAGCAGTGGTGGCACCAAAAGTGACATATGTAATTTTGTTTGAGTGGACACTTTGAATACTTTGTGGATACTTCGATAGTGTATACTTCAAAGCAAATCCATTATCTGAAAGGATTATACAATGACTTAAAATACATTTAATTAAGCTTTGTTTATATATTTATATTTAAGAACACTCATCTATTGCATAATATAAAGTGAATGTTGATTATCATTTTAGTGGATCTATATAGTATATGTACTCTGTAGGGTGAAGGACACCATCAATAGATTATATCATTACATCACAACTTTATTCTTTATTTTCTGTGACTTCATTTCCGTCCACCAATAAGACATGCTTGTGACCTTGGCTTCACAAGCCAATGACATATAGCAAGGGTTGCTAGCCCTTTTCTCCCTATGCACACCCCCCGACTCACGAGAGGATCAACCGGGAACCCCATTCACAGAAATGGTGGACAGAAATAAAGTCACAGTTTGGGCTAGCATAAAATGTTATAGGATGTAAAGTCACAGTGTAATTTTATGCAAAGAAAATGTGTTACCAGTATTGCATATTTCCAGTGATAATTGACCACAATAATGTTTTGTGCATGATTAAGAGACATATTCTGAAGAAACTGACCTAGTCTTGCACATTTCCATTGATATTTGAGCATGTGTGATCATTGTAAGTGACGTTATCAAAATGATTCACTTGGTATTTTATGGTATCTTTAATTAAAACAATTATTTAATATACCACGGCGCTGTGCTCATCAAATCATGGTGATATGTACTGTACATGGTATGTTCTGATGTTTGGGCTATGGTTGTTCAAGCGTTTCATTCCACCTTTCATGTACCCTGGCAAAATGACAGTACTATTTTTATAGAAAATGTATAGCTTGAACAAGCTAGCGTGGAGGCAAGTGGGAGCCAAGTACGGGAAAACAGACAATTAAAAATTTTATAACAAAAAATTATATCATACGAGGAACAAAAGTTTCTAATTTTGTAATGTACTTTCTGTTCCTAACTGCTACAAAATCAAATTAAAGAATGGTTCTGCAGTACTCCTTGGAATTGGGACAGATCCTGTGCTGTGCCTGGAAAATTGATTCCACATTACTGCATGAAGTAGTATACAATCAGTCCCAAGGTGCATGTCGTGAAAAAGAGACAGGGCTAAGCCTGGACATTCAGTTCCGCATGACTGGTGTCATGAAATAGTCTCTCGTGCATGTCTGCAACCTTGCCTTACAAGAATCCTGCACTCTAAGAAGAGATATAGAGCCGTGCCTGGAAAGTCGGTTCCACATGCTATGGAATATTCTCCCATGCGTATCCATATCCCTGCCTGATGCCTCACAAAGTCTCCAGCCAACGATCCACCAGAACGTGAATGATTGGCACAGCAGCTACGCATTAATAACGCATGAGTGGCGAGAGTCACTCAATGATCTCAACAAGTTATTATGTATCCGTGAATACCAGCGAGTGGCAACAGCATGTGGCTGCAGATTAACATACTATTAAGCCAATACACACAGCGAGTACACAAAGCAACAACGCTTGCACTGGGCACATATTTACCTTCGTTGGAGATACGCTCTCAACATGACTGCAATCAATGTAAAGTCAGTTTTGTCGATACTCTACCTAACAGACTTTTATATCAAACTACACCAGAGTCCTAGCATGCATATCCACATTTCTGCAAGAGCCCACACACTGCTAATAGAAATAACTTCCAAGTTGAGTAGCATCTTACAAGCTGGAACATGCCAGCTGGTACACACTACACAAGCAATTGCTGAATAGGGGGTTTAGAGAGAAACAGCCAGACACCCTATGGCTGAGTACCCCCATTGTCATGCAACACTGGTCCAGCTATTAAACAAGGCAGCAGAAAACATGTGTGACTAGGGGTAAACATTTACTATTTAGGCAACTGATCAATGCGATATTGGTTAACTACAGAATCAGTACACAGCAACACTGTGGCCATGTCTTGTCATTTCAAGTTGGGAAATATATAGTACATACAAGTTTCCATCATGATGAAATATTGGAATCAGAAAAAAACTACAACAAACAACTCCAAACTAATATAATCTTGATACAGTTTGCAAATGTGCTAATCACTGACATAATAAAAGACAACCTGAATGTTCCATGGGAAGCTTAGAGACCCACCTTCAATGTTACATCTAGACACCAAGTTACTAGATGTAGGAAACGGGGAACATGGAATGTTGACAGCTTACAAGAAATTAAACAAATTTCCTTACTAGTAATGTGGCAGTTTCTTTTAATAAATTAATATACTCCAAAATGACCTTGGAAGTTATATTTAGGTATCAGTAAAGATTCCAAGTACTATCAACGAAATGTTTCAGACTTTCAGTTATTTATCTTAATGCAAGAGCCATATCAAAGATGTTCAGTGCAGCATTTGTTCAAATTTATGGTGACTAGTTCAATAATTCAAAATAAAGCAAAAATATTAACATACAATTATATATTAAATAACAGTCACCTCAGGGGTTCAGTGTATGAGCCTTGTCGACAATAGAAATACCAGTCTTCTCTGACTATTGGAGTAAAATTTGGATGCATAACAAATTAACGATGGACTTGACAATTCTTTTTTATTTTTGCTACTCCACCTTTATGTCACCAGAGAATATTTAAAAAGTCAGTCTGTAGAAATGCAAAAATAAAAAGTATTTGTGCAAAAACTATGACAACAAAGCTAAATAAACGTGCAAACTACTGTAACCGTGCCAATTCTAATCTTTGATTAATAACACTAAAATGCAATACATTTTTTCAATAGGACTCCGACACAAAAGGCAGTATTCATGATTTGTATGAAACTGCTTCCTCAAAGTTCTGGTTTAACCCATCGAGAATCCGGTCCTGTGATGTCCAAAAATGTAATGTGAATAGATTAAATAATTATAATATCCACAGTCAGTTTAATAAACAAGTGTGTACATTTATTTAGTCAAAAGAATTTATTTTGGCCAATTACATCTGGTAACTTGCCATTTCAGCCAATTGCCATACCAACATTTAACATTCAACCGACTGAATTTGTCACTCACACACGTTTTGGGTGCAAGAAAGTCAACAACAGGTGCATAATTGTATCATCCATTCACATGAGTAATCAAATTCTGAGAATCAGAATTAAACAAGTTAGTAGTTTATCTAACGAGTACCAGGTACATACAAAAAGTTGCGCAAATTGAATTTGAAATGAGACAAGCAAAAATTTGAATTTATGAGGTCCCTTAATATATGTAACATTTAAATTTCACACTAGTTGCGAGGCATATTCATCTTTCTAATACAAGTATATACATGTCACCGATTTCACATCTAACTTGCTGTGCTTCTATCAATGCAGTGATTGAGAGTGACCAGATGATATTTATGTGGTGAATGAGGTGAATACCAACGACAAACAACATATATACATCATACAACTCACTGTTTCCTCGATGACATCTTACGTCCAGTATGACATTTAAATGTGCATATCATGCGCTGGAAACGATTTATTGATTGATCATTGTTCCAATCATTAATCTAATATCATTAATGGATATTGAGTATTTTAGCTATGGAGGCCATAATAAGACACTCTCTACCTACAGGCTGTACTGTCATTACAGGTAGCTAACAGTTTCAGTCTCAAGGCACAGCACAACAGTTAATTTTGCTGCTAAAGTAAGTTTCCATCCAACCAAAACTACACACATAAATTTAGTGTAGTTTTGTCATGGACTATGTTAATAACATTTTAGAGAAAAACATATTTTCATGTGTTTTATTATGTTCATTCAAACACTATCTCAATTTTTCTGGGAGGAATTCAGCCATGCTACAATTACTAAGTGAAGATTATTTGTTTACATACGCACCAGTTTTATAGCCAGGTATTAATTTATTCAGCCTACTGAGCTGAAAGAATGAAAGCAAAATGGAGGGACCAAATTGCCCAAGCTTTGAAAATGCAGCAACAGGATTCAAACCCAGAATCTCTTGAATGAGTCCGATGTTTCAAGTACCACACTACCATGTCCCATACATATAGACAATGTTGCATGAACATCCCGAATTACAGTACTTAACTATATTAAATGAATGCATTGCATCTATCGCCAGTATATATTGGTAGAACTTCCTGTGTTTGGATCAGTGGTCACTGATTCTAAATGTTTTGGTATGATTTGATTCAGGTATTCAGAAAAAGACATTACTACATTCAGGTACTGCAATTGTTGACATTAAACTTAAAGAAAAAAAACCAATTTAGAGCGAGCTGGCTTATTTCCTAAATACATGGAGACAGGGTCAATTCAGTATAAAAAAATTAACATTCTGTTACTGTCGTTGTTAGAAGTTACTATACACATATTGATTGTTCAAAGTGAGAAGTCCAAAGCTAACAATATTGCAATATTGTTCAAGTGTGTACTCAGATGCATATATACAGTATTTGCCAAGTTTAAATAAAGTGTGGCCAGTGTGACGACAGCTAGTCAGTCGGTAGTTGAGTTGACGCTGTTTTCATGTACAG
Source organism: Paraescarpia echinospica (assembly GCA_020002185.1). NCBI lineage: Eukaryota > Metazoa > Annelida > Polychaeta > Sabellida > Siboglinidae > Paraescarpia > Paraescarpia echinospica. The sequence continues at coordinate 18,934,219 of CM034540.1, forward strand.
GTCAATCAAGGCATTACACTATTTCACGGTTCATTCGCTAGGTGGCACCACCCAAAATAGGTGGCCTTCACCTTGCCCTTGCTGATGCAGCGTTACATTTGGTTTCTGTCATTTTAGCCATTAGTTAAATTTGGATTTAAGCTATATTCCATTCATATATCTAGAGAAGAAAAAATGTGCATAATTCTAAAATGGAGGCAGCTTCCAACCACCATACAAAGTGTGTCCAAGGGATGCGGTGGGACTTAAAAAATGGTGTCTCTCGTCATAAAAACCTGCGCTGCCGGTTGTTAGAAAATTTATTCGATGGCTTTGCACGCCGTCATCCGCATTATAAGTGTTGGAGTTTGGACTCATTATTGATCAGAATTAGTATCTACGTTATGTTTACAATGTCCTATAACTGAGTCGGGTCTAAGAATTCTGGCGGACTGCATCTGATAACTGATGCCGTGACTGCCGCTTAGTCTTGGCAGCATTCGACAACCGGAAATCAGTGGCCCGTCGGGCCAGTAAAATATAAGAACTGGTGGCCCGAACTGGCCTGACAGCTTAAAAAACGTCGGGCCATCGGGCCAGTGTTAACCCTACAGGTGACTACAGTGCAAAACTGCTCCAGGCCGAATTTCGGCCCGATTCAGTATCACTCTTCTTAAAAAAAAAAAAAATTCCACTAGCAACTGACAGGGGAATGTGAGGTATCTTTGGAAAGCTGAATTATTCTTCTTCCTGTGGCATTTTTATCAATGAGTTTTATCACATCATGATTCAGTAGTAGCTAATCACAACCAAGCTTTAAAATGTTTTAGTAGTAGATGCCCAAATATGACCGATTTTACTACGCTCTGCGACAGAAATGTACATTCCCATTCATGTGGTTTAAACCAGGAAATGGAAGTACCGATGGAAAGCCCAATGATTGGTCTATCCAAATAAATTTACGTCAACGGTCAGCCAATCAGCGCATGGCTCTCAAACGTCTTCTTGTTGATGCTGGTTTCATTCCATCACGACGAAAGTCTGCCATGTTTTTTGTCTCGCTTCGATGATATAAGTTGAATTATTTCAAATGTCCGCGTCAATATATAAGCAAAATACATGACAGTAGTTGTGGATCAAGTTATTAGACTAGTTCAGACAGTTACATAGACTTTGGGGGTTGTTTTGAAGTGGATATTATGCAAGTTGCTGGCGAGTAATGTCGCCAGACATCACTGTCTTGCACCCGGACTTGGACCGATTAGGCCAGCCTACTCGGTCCGCCAGCGAAGGACACGATGCATTCAGAGTTCAAACATAACATGTCCTATAACCTGATGACATATATATGTGTAATTAGGAACTGTAGGTATTACTTATTTTATTGATATGTAAGGAAATTTATATGTCATGTTATCGGACAAGTGCGCCACGGCGCGCAGCAGTAGGTCTACAAGTATGAGGCCTATTGCATATCGGTTGTATTTGAACCTTCTACAAAAAATACAATAACATGAAAAGTTTTGAATATATTTGAGTCTAGTTTTCATTATCACACAGCTGAAATGTATAGCTACATTTGTCACATGCATGAACATACAACCGCTCAATAATTATTTTGTCACTGGGCAAACTTGGGTTTCTACTTTACCCTCGCTCTGTCATCTGACGTTCATGAAGAATAGTCTAAATTTTACATGGGTCTACCTAAAAAAATTCATATAAAAAACTTCTGAATATATTTGATTATTTTTTTCTGAACTCATTAGCTTATATACATGGCTACATTTCTCTAATTTTACATTGACGCATACAACCACTCAGAAATTAGCTAGTAGTAGGGTGACAAAAAGTTTTTTTCATTATTTTTGATAAATTTTAAATAGTTATATCTTCATGATTATTTGATGTTATGCAAATATCATCACTGCATAATAAGAAAGGGTCTTTCTGCCAACAAAATGATAGCTCAATCATATTTCTGCGATACATATTAGCAAAGTTGTGATTTTTTAAAAGCACCCCTACAAATAGCTCCAAACAGTGTACACCATGGAAGTTTACTATTGGTCACCTGTTGCAGTGTTGGGTTAATGTCGAGGCCTGATACTTATGCCCTATATCTGCATGTGCAGCGTCTTAATCAACTGACATTGTAAACCGTACTTGTCAAAGATATTTAAAAAATTCAATTGTCTGTGAAATAAAAGTTCCAACATGTATTTTTCTAAAAAAATTGCCAATTGTATATTTTGAATTATATGGCTTGAGATGCTACACAACTTGAACTAGATGTTTGCTGTGTCTGTCATACTCAGTCACACTGAGTCTGACACTGTCTAATTTCAAAATGTTAATATCTTCTTTGCAACCCGGTCCCAGACATAATGAATGATATGACATGTGAATGTAATGATGTATTGATGTAACCACTAAATAAACAAGGCATCGAATAAACAATACCGACCGGCTACTGCATTTCACTACTTAGCTATTACGTTTCACTGAAAGCAGGTCATTCATTTAAATCCACTGTCAAACCTCTATCATGATTTTACGCTTTTTGTTGTTGACACTGACAGTGTTGTTGTTCACCTGTCTAGTGTAGACAGATCAACTCAAGTCATACTCATAGCATAGACATAGCCATAGGCTAGCATTACCGCGATTAACGTTGCTTAGAAACATACTATCGCATATAAAACATTTGTAACTAACCTAGCGTCGAAGTCGACGGGCAACGTTGGGTCATCGTCGTTAAAGGAACTCATCACGAATTTGGTTTAATGAGTCGTGTTTTCGGCAAAATTATCAACACCAAATAAATCCCCTGTTCCAAATTTCCGCCATGATTGTAAACCCTTAATACGCATGCGCATTTACAAACTTCTCGTGTATCATGGGAAGGGATGTACCCAATCCCCGCCAATTTTTAAGTCTCGGTTAGCCCAGGCACCGTAAAGTTGCGCCTCCTTTTGTCGCATGAAGATAAACTGCACTGTAAATTTAGGCTCTCTATGGTTTTCACGAGCTGTGCGTCTACGTTTCTTGACATTTTATGCTGCGATGTCTGTCAGACGATATGGGTAACATTCTATATATAGTATAGGTCTATATTATAACGTAGGAATAATACTGTACTTATTTTGTATTATTTATCTTAAATAATTTTATTAGCTAAATAACGTAAGTATTATATTTAATTATTCTTGCCTTTATCAACAAATCATAGTTAAATAATGGAGTAATGACATCACCACGATTGTCTGTTTTTAATAACATCATAATTAATTTTAATGTGTTGGCACGCTATAATAATATTTTATTTTTTTAAGCGCCACATCCAATATTGTTCACAGCGCTTTACAACAATATACAAGTGTATGTTAATAATAATACATTTGAATAAAAAACAATAGTTATTATATCATAGATAAAATGAACTAATAATAATAGCAAATAAAACAATAAATATAGTAGAAGTAGAAAAGGAATGTGGTGTAAAATATCATAAAATAAAATTGTTAAGATCCTTTTTTTTTCTTTATATAAATAAACTAAAATTAATGTAAACATCAATAAATTAGGCTAAAATGTATACGAAAAATAAATAAATAGATAAATAAATAGTAAATAAACGTTAAACATCAATCAGCTATGGTAAAACAGTGTTGGTAAGGGTCCGAGTTACATATACGCTGCAGTGAACAGATGAGTCTTCAACACAGATTTAAATGATTCCAGTGATGTTTTGTTAGTAACGCTTGACGGCAGAGCGTTCCACACTGTTGCCGCTGCGTGAGCAAATGTACAGTCACCGGCTCTGCTGCGTGTTCTCGGAACAACTAGTGCGTTCGAGTCAGCAGACCGAAGACGTTTGGCTGGCATGTAGACACGCACGAGTTTCTGCATGTAGACAGGCGAGAGGTCTTCGTGCAGCGACTTGTACGTAAGAACAGCGATCTTGAATGCAATGCGCTGTTGAATAGGTAGCCAGTGCAATTCGCGAAGAATAGGGGTCGCACTTTCACAACGAGCCTGTCGAGTAATAAGGCGAGCGGCAGCATTCTGGAGTCGCTGCAATCGACCGATGTTATTGGTTGAGGTACCGAACAGTAGAGAGTTGCAGTAGTCCAAACGGGATGTAATCATAGCATTGACTACGCGTTCCGCTGTCGGTTGAGTGAGGTAACGGTGAATCAACCGGATGTTGCGCAGGTGCAGCGAGCAAGTGCTGATAGTACGTGACACTTGCATAGTCATATCCAGGTGTCTATCAAGATGGACGCCGATATTTCTAACGTGATCAATTGCACAGATTTCATCTGTCCCGACGCGCACACGGAGCCCACTTACGATGGCAGATGCTGATTTGGGGACAACCGGTAGAATTTCTGTTTTCGTGTCATTCATGACCAGATAATTCCAAGTCATCCACTCCTTCATGTCATCGATACATCGCTCGATCCGACGCACGGCAGTCGCCAGAGAAGTTGCATCCAGGTCGAAGTGACAGAACAGTTGTAGATCATCGACGTAGTGGTGATATTTTAAGTCGTGTTTGTGAATGATATCACCGATCGGCTGCACGTATAGTGAAAATAATAGTGGTCCCAACATTGACCCTTTGCGGCACCCCCGTTAACAAAATCGTCTCGCTGGATAACACGCGGTCGATGACGACACTCTGCTTGCGATTACTTAGGTAAGATTCTAGCCAATGGAGAGCCACTCCGGTGATGCCGTAGCGTCGTTGTAGGCAATCCAGTAGTATTGTGTCATCTACCGTGTCAAATGCGGCGCTTAGATCGATGAGTACAACGATTGTACCTTGTCTACGGTCTAGCGCAGTCCTGATCTCGTTGTAGGGCTGTCTCGGTCGAGTGGTTTCGCTTGTATGCGGACTGAAATGTGTCCGTAAGTGATTCATTGGCTAGGTGACTGTTCAATCTGTTGGCCACAATCTTTTCAATCACTTTCGAAAGTTGGGACAGATTGCTGACTGGGCGGTAGTTACTTAAAGTATTCTTACACAGTGACGGCTTCTTCAGAAGAGGATGCACAAGTGCTCGCTTTAGTTCACCCGGCATTGTTCCTTCTGCCAAACACGCATTTGTTATATCGGCAACAATGATCGCAAGTGCGTCAGTGTTCTGATTTACATGATCGGATGGTAACAGATCAAGTGTACAAGACGTACAAATTCTAGCGATTGTAGCCGTTATTTCACGTGTTGTTGTAGGTGTAAATGTGTCAATTGGTGTGACAAAGCGACGTGTTTCATGCGGCGATGTCATGCTATGTCTGGCAGCATGTAAGCCGAGTCGAAGTTCAGCTACCTTGTTGTTGAAATAGTCCGAAAATGAATGGCAACAGGCAACGACGGAGTCATATTCGGGATACGAACGTGATGGCTTCCCACTCAGTGATTTCACGATGTTGAACATGCTTTTGTTGTCAGCGTTCAGAAGTTTATCTCGATAGTAGTTGGTTTTTGAGAGGGCAATGAGCTTGTTGCACTCATCACGTGCATCAACGTACATTTGTCGATGAATCTCCAGCTTTGTGCGTCTCCACAATGACTCGTTCTTTCGCCGTCGTCTCCTCGCGACATCGATGTTGCTGTTGTACCATGGGTTTGGCATATTACCCCGCATGGCAGTCAGTCACTCTGGTGCATGTTTGTCGATACATGTTCTTAGTGAAGAATTGTAGCCAGTGACCAGTTCCGCTGCGCTAGATGTTGACACCATGGCTGATAGTAACTCACAAGTTGATCGAATGTCATTATTAAAAGAATCGGCATCAAACGAGCGGTAATTGCGTTTTACTATATGTGTCGATGTCTTAGCTGGCCTCTGGATGTTCATGACGTAGCGCACCACGTGGTGATCTGATATAGACATCGGAATAACGTCACCAGAGGTAGCGAGATTGACATTTTTGGGGGTTATCACAAAGTCCAATGTGTGGCCTGCAGAATGTGTAAGATGTGTGACGTGTTGAGTGAAATTATATGAGTCCAGTAGTTGCACGAGCGGCCGGGCTATCCGTTAGATGGCGCCACAACGTCCGTTCCAAACGTGAGAGTACGTTGCCTCGCTTACATTTATCCGGTGTCCCGGGCCCCGATTCAGCCGTGCCAGGATTCCTCAAAACGCATACTGCGCATGCGCCCGCAGGCGCAGTAGGCACTTTGATGAGATGTGACGTCACGTTTTTCACAGCCGTGCCAGAAGTATCCGCGGTTGTATAGTTTATGTGAATTAGTAGTTGTACGTCGATTTATTTAATTCTGCGTGTTTTTAAGGAGGCATGGTGAGTATGGAGGACAGAGACAACAAATACGTGATGTATATGACATTCTTGAAACATTATTTGGTGCATGGCACACATCGACCAGTACTCGGAGCAGGACTGGCAGGAGCCGACAAACGCATCAGGAATGCGATACACAAAGCGGTCAATAAATACGAAATAGACGGTGGGTAAAATGTTAGCGATCCAAAGAGTCATAGTCCTAACTAGTAATCAACTGATGCAGTACAAGTAAACTTAGTCTTAATTTGTTTCTCATTAAATACAACAACACGTTTTCCGAAAGGACGACGCTATTCGCACAGCTGCTCCGCGTATGATTATGCTGGTGAGAATAAAATTCGTACTACCTAGTGATTTTATCGTGTCAACAAAAGCAGAACATACTTTCACAAGATATCTATATTCAGCTCTCTATTTTCAAATTCTTTGAACGTCGTGCAAACAAACTCTTAGAAAAGTTGTTTTGAGTGAAGTAGGCCTACTTAGAGTCACTAAATAGACCAAAATAGAAAGTCTCTCAAGAGACGCCTACTGCCCAAAATCGTGTATCCTATCTGCTGTGTAAGTGCGTGTTACATGGTTTTTTTTTTATACAAGATCAGACACTGTATTAGTAAATGTTTTGTTAAATTATTTGATTTGTTTTATCTCCTGTTGAGCTGACAAAAATGTGGTACATTTAGTCGACGAAACATTGACTCAGAAGTCCAGGCCAACTCCTTTGCTGCAAACTCTATGACATATATTTTTTTCCCGAAAAAGGTATGCTTTGTTCATTGTTATGAAACAACTGTTTGTTACTTCTAATTTTTTACAATAGCGTGGTGACCTCTGTACAAGGTAATTTAATGCTCATATATTATCTTCTTCACATTTGTGTGGTGACCTCTGTACAGAGGAATATCCCACAGTAAGCTTACACGTGGGTCTAATTTAAAGTAAGGTTGATAACAACAATATATTATGAAGTTTAGCTTCGATTAATTGACTCAATGACCTAATGTCTGAAAGGGTTAACTGTTTTTCCTATATAATTTTCAGTGTTATGTTTAATTTGAACAGAACAACGTTAGGGCATCAAGAGGACAAGAGTATAGAGGACATGTACGACCTCAAACGCCTACTTATAAAAAAAAATTTAATGACCACTAATCGTTTTCGCACACATACTTATAAAAAAAAAGATCAAAGGCTTTTTTGACACTAATTAGTTTGGGAAACCTACTTATAAAAACGTGATTGATGAGCGTTGTAATTTGATACTAATTGGATGATTGATTACCCCTACACTAGAGATGCCACCTAGCGGTGAGTGCAGAGATACTTTTAGGTCGCCTCCTAGCGATCAACGTCGTACCTAGAGCGTGCTGACGTAAGCAATAATGCGTTTATTACCTAGAGAGTGCTGACGTAAGCAATAATGCGTTTATTGCGCTAATATATAACCACGATAAAACCATTGTATAACGATTTTTCCCGTCATCCCTATGTGAATGACGCGCTGTACCCTATTAACGTCGTACCTAGAGGGTGCTGACGTAAGCAATAATGCGTTTATTGCGCTAATATATAACCACGATAAAACCATTGTATAAAGATTTTCCCCGTCATCCCTATGTGAATGGCGCGCTGTACCCTATGTTGACAGCAGCGATAAGAACGACGGCTGCTGCTGCAGCGATAAGACCGGCTGCTGCTCTAGTGGACTTTGACCCCTGGATGACAGCATAGCTGGCTAACGGTAAACAACGTTCTGGTGGAAGGATTAAAACGAAACCAATGCGTTTAAATACATCTAGTCGTGGGATTACAATCAAATGCATAAATACACTAACGTTCAGTAGGGTGTTTATGCATTGGAAACAGACGCGTGAAAACGTGAGTAGTGACTGAAATATTTATTGTGGAAGATGATAGGCGAGCATTCGGCCGCGGCCAACGGGTCGCCTGCTCTCGGGGGAATTGAATCCTTCCCGACGATACAGTTCGCGTGGAACGGGTGTCTTCCATAGTCCGTTGGGCTGCTTGACGAGGAATACTCTGGCCAGATCGGGGATGACGACTTCATCGTCGTCAGAGTCGTAGTGATGGCTGTCAGTGCCTGTCGGCGTGACGACGTGCGTAGGAGGCGGCGACGTGGGGACGAAAGGAGCGACCACGCATGTCGGCTTGGTTGCTGATGTGTTGGTTGTAGGCAGTTGGATCGGCCTATGAAATAAAACCACAATACATTTTAAACAAAGGATGCATTGTTTAAATGGTAAAATAAAATGATGCATAGTTGTGAAATTAAATGAGATAAACGGTAAAATAAAATGATGAAATAAAATGAGACATAAACGGTAAAATGCATGCATGCTGTAGTAAAAATAAAATGAGAGATATGCACGTACACACGCACGCACGCGCGTACTTACAATTGTTTAAATGGTAAAATAAAATGCATGCATGCAGGCGTACTGTTTAAACGGTAAAATAAAATACATGCATGCGTACTATTTAAACAGTAAAACATGCATGCATGCATGCATTTAAACGGTACAATATGTTGCGTACTTACAACAACTGTAGTAAAATGAGAGACATGCATGCATGCATGTACTTACAATTGTTTAAATGATAAAATGCATGCATGCATGCATGCATGACGCGTAGTTACAACAACTGTGTTGGATCTTACCGTGGCGTTGACTTATGTGGTGTGGCCATGTTTGATGAAAAGTTCGGAGCGATGTATAGACGTTGATTGCGCGTGACTGTAAAAGTGTGTATGAAATGTGCGCGCCGTCAAACAGCGGTGGCGGCGGCGGCGGCGGCGCATGACACTACGGCTTATCTTGATTGGAATGTGAACGGAGAACAAAGGATTTTTACAAACGATAAACGAAACGTTAAAATCATGAAATTAAACGTTGTATACGATCCCTGGAGGGTCAGGAAACACGAGATGCAGTGATATTAGAGAAATTTGCTGTAAAAGTCACATTTGACAATGGATGTACTGACGTGAACGCTAACTTTTTTTCCTAAAACAAATTCCTCGGTAGACTAGGCGGAATGCGTTGTGACATCTGTTGCGCGTGACTTAACGCGATTGGAATGGGAACGGAGAACAAAGGATTTTTACAAACGATAAACGAAACGTTAAAAGCATGAAACTAAACGTTGTATAGGTTCGGTGTGGAGTCAGGAAACGGGAGATGCATCGATATTAGAGAAATGTGATATAAAGAGAGATTTAACGGTGAATGTACTGACGTGACCGGAAACTTTTTTCCGAAAATAAAATGCCTGGGATGAATGAAGTATGCACGCTGATAATTGAATAAGATAACGGTATTAGTGTGAAGTGCGCATGCGCGTTATGTTGTAGACAATGACATTTCAAAAACAATAAACGAAACGTTAAAAGCACGAAACTAAACGTTGTATAGGTTCGCTGTGGAGTCAGGAAACGGGAGGTGCATCGATATTAGAGAAATTTGATGTAAAGAGAGATTTAACGGTGAATGTACTGACGTGACCGGAAACTTTTTTCTGAAAACAAAATGTCTGAAATGTACGAGGCACGCACGCTGATAATTGAGTAAGATAACGTATTAGTGTGAAGTACGCACGCGCGTTATTTGGAAAAGTATAAAACGGTTGAGAAAATGCTATATTGTATGACGCTGAACTTCTAACGTGTATTCTTTCTACAGCAGCAGAGCAGCGAGCAGCAGACGTTCTTCCGCGATAGACAACATGGCGGATGAAAGTCAACCAACAAAAAAGACGAAGGCACCGCGGAAGCAGTCACTGAAGGCGGCGGCCAGCGGTCAACAGCAACCTTCGCCGCTGATTGCAGCCGTGTCAACGGGGGCGTCACCACCCGTTAAGCGGCCCGTCGTGCTCATTGCGGCCCCGTTGACTGTCGGGCGAAAGCGAAGCGCTGAAGAGGCGTCCTTGGAGCCCGTCGAGATGGCTGAGCAGCCCCTACTCCTGTCGCGGAGCAGTTCTATGGAGCGTGAATGCGAATCGTCGGCGTCGACGCGCGCCACAGTGGTGAGTCTGAGACATCTGAAGTGTGCTGTCAACGGTGTGTATAAGCTTCGGTCGCCCGTTATGATCGACGCTGTGTCGTACTAAGAGGTCGGCACCTATTTGTGATGTTCCCGTTGTCGCCGGAAATTGCAGACAAGCAAAGGCGGGGTACTGATATGTCGAACGCACGGTGAAGTGTCGGTACCGAAATATTTCTTCGCGTTGCGTGTGATGGTGAAGGACGGCGAGGGGGAGGAAGACGAACTTTGGCTTACGTTGTTTGACAGCCAAATGTCTAATCTCGTCGAGTACACGGCCGAGTACTTGACGGAATTGAACAAGGATGATCACCGCGATACCGTGCTCGAGTTAGCCGGCACTAAAGTGGATATTAGTGTGCGTAAGACGAGTTGGAACGGGGAGCCTTCGTATACAGTGCGCACACTAAAGAGATACGACGACGTTGTTGTCGTCGACGACGACTAATGTGTTGTGTTGTGTTTGTAGGAGGAAGAATGGCCGACACTGGTAGATTTATTGACACACGCGAACGAGCGACAACGAATGAGAGAACGTCGTGGTCGTGAAATAAGCGAGGAGGCCTTTCAAGTATTAGCCGAGGCGGCCGAATAATACATAAGAGCGTTTTGGCTAGCTTACGAAGCAAGCTTATTTTGTAGTAGTTTCATGTAACTAACAGTTGTGCTTATATGCTTTAGGAAGTGCGCCGCGTACTGGAAAACATGCTTGCAAACAACGAAAGGATCCGCGCTCAGTACGACGAGGTTGCCTCGTTCGTAAGAACGTTGTTGGAACGCGGAGTGCAGGGGTCGATAAAGAGGGAGGAAGAGATCAAGAAGGAGGAGGAGGACTAATCATAATAATAATGTGTTTGTAGGAGGCTCTGATGCAACACACCAGGCGTGAGTGTATGAGCGACTTCCTACACGCATTCCTGATGGTGATTCGTAAAGAGTAGAACTGCTTTGTGCTGTAGGGTGGAGTGCGCGACGCCCACGTATTGGAGGCGATCATCGAGGAGGCGCTGGGCGAATCTAGCCGAACGCGTCCCCCTCCACCGACGTATAACGAAAGCCTGGGGACGATGGGACCGACGTGCGCGCCGTACTGGAGCGTATCGGAGGAGCTGGGGACGTGCCAACGTCAACAAATCATGGTGCCTAGCAGGAGCCAGTTGATCGCCCGTTATGAACAGCTGGCGATGGACCTCATCGCCGAGACCCTCGGCGAAATGATTCTGGAGAAGGCGCGGGATCATTGCGCGGTATGCGAGCCGAATGAAGGCTGTCCATATGTACACATGCCCGGCTATCACGCGGGACGTCCAAACCGTGTATACATGCAACGTTTCGATAACCCGGGCTGCATTGTGACGCGATATTTCAACGGCGTCATCGAAACGTTCCTGCGTCGATCGCTCATCCCCTATTTCACGCGAGTCGTGCATATTCTACACGAAACTACGGTGTCAACTTCTTCCGGTGGCCAGCAGCCGCAAACGGGCCGTGCGGGATAGTTGTATTTGATGCAGTTTGTGTCGAACTGGTTGTTGGGAACGAATTGGCGCGATTATATGAATCGCGTGCAATTCGAGTCGGCCGTGCACACGTACGTGCAACGCCGGAGCGGACTGGAATGAACAATAGAATAGAGAACACTTTGCTAATATTTGCTTGCTATTGAAACAAAGGCTTCAACAACGCTGCGTTTGAATGTTGTAAGAGTACCGAATAAAACGTTGAAAATGTACTTTCCGTTTCCGAGTTACCCACATTAGTTAGAAAAATTACCGCTAGTTCCCCTTCCATCCCCACCGTACCTTAGTTATAAAAATGTCCGCTAGAGTTACTCACATTAGTTACAAAAATTACCGCTAGTCACCACCGCAAACGCATTCCATCCCCACCGTACCTTAGTTATAAAAATGTCCGCTAGTTCGCAACCACCTAAAACTACATTCCTCCCGCTAGGGTGTACTTACCACCACCACCGTCACCGTCGCATGTTATAAATAGCGGTGCTCGAAAAAATATCATTAGAGAGAATGCCACCACCTACTATATGGCAATGTCCGAAATGTGGGAAGTATTTCGCGCAACAGTCGACGTTAGAACGACACGTAAAGAGTTCGAAACAATGCGGCAACGAAGCGCTATGCGTAAAACGCCGAGAGTGTCCAAAATGTGGCACGATGTACACTACGCGTTACGCTATGCTACGACACCAGAAGGACCAGTGTGGCCGTTCGTCACCTCCTGATAATGAATCAGCGGTGGTGGAGGCGGCAGCCGCTAGGGCGCCGTCGCCGTCACCCGACGATCTACAGCGTGTCGTGGACGAGCACCGGCGTAGCATACAGACGTCGGTAGCGCGCGGTGCCGTACAGTCGCGTTACAACTATCGTATGACCGCCTGTACGAGTACGCGCGTACTCGAACCGCGTCTGAGGGAAATGTTTCGCGCACAAAAGAATGCGTTTAAAATTAACGTAAGCTATGGTTTTGTATTACGCCACAAGATGTCGGGTCGGCACCGATATTTTCATTCTTCGTGTAACTGTTGCGGTCGCCTCCTCGAAACACCCGCCCTAGTCACCGATAGCCGTTCGTTCGAACGATTCCTCGACGCCGTGCGCACGACCGACGTACTGCAGTACGCCATCGCGCAGCGCCCCGACTCGGGGTGGATCGTCGAGCTCATAACGAACGCCACCTACTTCGTGAACGTCATCATCAATCATCCTATCGGCTGCGTTGGCGTGGTGACGCTTCCCGCCTACGTGCGCCTCAACAGGGCCATCGTGTCGTTGACGAAAGATCATCGAGGCACGCCCTACGACGACCATCTGTGTCTCTTCCGATGCATCGGACTCCACCTGCAAGGTCACCGACGAGGCGAAAGTATCCGCCACATCGATACGACGCGTTTAACGAAAGTCGCTAAACGTCTGCACGCGCAGTATTGTCGCGCCGCGCGCACGTCGGCCTCGAACGGCGTGCGCCTGAACTAACTGGATCGCGTGGAGACGGTTTTTGCCATCAACGTCGTCGTCTATCGTCGACTGACGAATGACGTCGCCGAACTAGTCCGTCGATCGCGCGAAGCGCACCCCACGACGCTGAACGTCAACCTGTACGAGTCGCACTTCTCGTACATAAGCGATCCGCGCGCGTACACGAAAACGTACAAGTGCGGGAAATGTGGCAGTTCCCTCTGGCGGAGCGCGCGCGATTTACGACGTCACGAAGCGACGTGCGAAGGTGGCGTTCGTCACGTGTTCCCCGGCGGCGTCTACCGACCGTCGCCGTCCGTATTCGAGCGGCTCGACGACGAAGGCGTCGACGTCGGCGACGACGACCTGCGCTACTACCCGTACCGCGCGCCGTTCGATTTCGAGTGCTATTTCGCCGATAACGATCTGCCGACGGACACCGACAAATGCCGGTGGATCGCGCGACACGAACTGCACAGCGTGAGCGTCGCGTCGAACTTGCCCGGTCACGAAGCGGCGCGGTGTTACGTCACGACCGGCGATTCGACGGAACTCGCGCGTCGCCTCATCGACGACCTGGAAGCGGTGAGCGCGGCGGCGTGCGCGATTCTACGTCCCCGCTACGACGCGACCTTCGAGGCGCTCGACGCGCTCGACGCCGACTGGCGGCGACGATGCAACGACGACGACGACGCCGCCGCGTCACCGTACGCCACTCTCGCCAACCGGCTGTGGACGCACCTTCGTCAAATGCCCGTATTGGGATTCAATTCGGGTAAGTACGACCTCAATGTCGTAAAAAAGTACTTGACCCCCCTGCTCATCACCGGCGACGCGCAGCACACGTCGTCGGCGTTTACGAATAAACGTCAGAACAATTACATGTGCCTGTCGACGACGACGTTGAAGTTCCTGGACATAACGAATTACCTCGCGCCCGGCGTTAGCTACGATCGCTTTCTGAAAGCGTACGGTTGCTCGGCGACGAAGGGCTACTTTCCGTACGAACATATCGGCGCGTTGACGCGTCTGGACGAAACCGCCCTGCCGTCGCGCGAAGCTTTCCACAGCCAGCTGAAACGCGAGGGAATCTCCGCGGAGGCGTACGAGATTTGCGCGACGGCGTGGCGTGACGAGGGCATGACGTCGATGCGCGATTTTCTTGTGTGGTATAACAATCGTGACGTGGCGTCGTTTCTCGAGGCCGTCGATCGCCAGTTCGCCTTCTATCGGCGCCGACGTATCGACATGTTCAAGGACGCCATCAGCGTACCGGGGTTGACGTTGTTGTATCTGTTCAACGACCTGCCGACGTCGATCCATTTCTCGCTTTTCAACGAGCCGAACAAAGATCAGCACCGTCTGCTGCAGCCGCAGGTCGTCGGCGGCCCGTCGATCATCTTCGCGCGCCACCACGAGGCCGACGTGACGTCGATTCGAGGCGGCGACGCGCCGTGCCGATCGATAGTAGGCTTCGACGCAAAAGGCCTCTACCTATGGGCGATAATGCAGGAGATGCCGACGGGCTGGTACAGGCGCCGGCGCGCGGAGAACGCCTTTCGAGCGGAACGCGTGCACCGCTACGGTCGTACGGCCATGGAGTGGTTGACGTGGGTGGAGGCGCAAACCGGCGCGCGTATACGTCACCAGTTGAACGGACGCGAGAAGCGCGTCGGAAAGCACCGAGTCGACGGCTGGTGTGCCGCCACGCGAACGGCGTATCAATTTCACGGCTGCTATTTTCACGGCTGCCCGACGTGCCAGGCGCACGTGACGACGAACGCCGTCAACGGTCAACCGATGACGACGCTGTACGCCGCGACGATCGCCGTGACCGCCTACCTGCGCCGTTTCGTCGACGACGTCGTCGAAATGTGGGAGTGCCAGTGGTACGCCGTGCGACCGCCGGCGGCGCCGACGCCGCCCGACGCGTCACGATGGCGACCACCACCGACGACGCCCATTACGCTCTCGACGATACTATAGGCGGTGCGCGACGGCTCTCTGTTCGGGCTCGTGCAGTGCGATATCGACGTGCCGGAAGCGCTGCGCGACAAGTTCACCGAGATGCAGCCCGTATTCAAGAACGTCGATATCGTGCGCGACGATCTCAGCTCGTTCATGCGCGACTACGCCGAGTCGCACGATCTCCTCACCCGACCTCAACGGACGCTCGTCGGTA
This sequence comes from Paraescarpia echinospica, assembly GCA_020002185.1. Classification (NCBI taxonomy): domain Eukaryota; kingdom Metazoa; phylum Annelida; class Polychaeta; order Sabellida; family Siboglinidae; genus Paraescarpia; species Paraescarpia echinospica. Next base: position 18,949,737 of record CM034540.1, read on the forward strand.
GCTACTTCGGCGCCGAGATCGTGCTCGCGACGCCGCTCCTACGCTGGTATCTGGCGCACGGTCTCGTCGTCGAGCTCGTCTACCAGATCGTCGAGTACGCGCCGATCGCGTGCTTTCGCCGCTTCGGCGACGCGGTCTCGACGGCGCGACGCGAGGGCGATATCGATCCCGACTAATCGATCATCGCCGATACCTTTAAACTTCTCGGCAACAGTTCCTACGGGAAAACGATTTCGCGCGTCGATCGGCACCGGGAAATCAAGTACGCCACGCCGGTCGGCGCTTCGATGCTCGTCAACAATCGGAGCTTCCGGCAACTCGACGTCGTCGTCGACGACGCGCTGTACGAGGTGGCGCTGAATAAGCGCAAAGTCGTCTACGGCCTGCCGATACATATCGGCTATTTCGTATTGCAGTACGCAAAATTGAGAATGCTGGAATTCTATTTCGATTTCGTCGACGCCTACATCCCGCGTCCGCTCTTCCAGTACTGCGCTATGCACACGGACTCGGCGTACATCGCCCTCGCCGGACGTGACGTCGACGCGCTCGTACCGGAAGAACGTCGCGAACAGTACTTCCGGAATCGATCGCTCTGGTTTCCGGCCGAATTTTGCGACGCGCACGTGGACGCCTACGTACGACGGCGCGTCGCCGGACTAGCGTGGGAGGCGGACGTGCCGGCCTGCTGCGCGCGCCGACGCCTGTTCGATCGTCGAACGCCGGGTCTCTTCAAAGAGTGACGCGGCGACGGAATCGTGGCGGTGTGCAGCAAGACCTACTACTGCTTCGGCGGCGCCGACGGTCCGAAGTACAGCACGAAGGGACTGAGCAAGCGACAGAACGACATCGACGAGCACACCTTCCTCGCCGTACTGCGCGACCGTCGCAACGGCGTCGGCTGGAACCGCGGTTTCCAAGTGAAGACTCGTCCGTGTTGACGTACGTTTAAGAACGCGCGGCGTTGAGCTAATTCTACGCTAAACGCCGCGTGCTCGACGACGGCGTCACCACGGCGCCGATACTCGTCTAACTCGTAAACTCGTCTAACTCGTATCTAACTCGTCTAACTCTACTAACCTAACCCCCACCACCCCCTAGGGGTAGTTTCTGTATGTAGGTAGGGTAATAATAAACAACAATACAATTGTGTACATCATCGTTTGTTTTTTATTTCTACTATAAATGTAAAAGCGAAATTAATGCGGTTTTAATTAATCGAATATGAGACAGTCATTGGTCACCCGATTGGTGCCGAATAGGCTCTGGAACATCGTCAACGGCATACCGCGATATCGGAGGACAAGGTAGGCGATGCAATATTGTCCGCACACGTTAGAGATGGCGCTCTGCAGCCGCTTTTCGTTGTACGTCCACGCGTCGCCGCAGTGGTGGTGCAGGAACGCGCGGAAGTCGGCGTGCAGCGGCGGCAGACCGTACGAATCGAAGTACTCGACTCGTCGGTCGGCGTCCAATTAGACGGCCTCCCAGTGCTGTCCCGGTTCGCCGCCGTCGTCGGTGTTGCACACGAAGGCCGTCGGGTAAACGGTGGTGACGGCGGTAAGTAGCGCGTCTTTAGGCACGACGCCGACGACGATACGTTTAGCGTACGTATCGTGTTCCAGACGACGCATCAGTTGAAACGTATCCATAGTTACCAGTCGTACACGACGTTCCGGTTCCTGTCGATCTCCATTACCGTCTCGAATTCCGCGTACTCGACGACGTTCACCGGAAGGGGTAGCGGCGTCCCGAATTTTGATGCACACGGGCCCCTGACGCACGACGTTGAAATGGTCCCCGTCGCAACAGTCGGGGGTCAGATCGAAAAAAAGAAGATGGTGTAGCCGGCGCCGAAGTCCGTGCGCGATACGTCGTTCCCTCGTCCTCGTACGCCTTTCCGCTGGCCTCGAAGAGGTTCATGTAGCTCCGCACGTACCGGTTGTGCGGGAAGTCCGGCTGCAGCGGCTTGCTCGGCACCTGACGTCCGTCGACGATGAGCGTGAGGAAGTTTATGTCGTTGTGACGGATTTCTAGTGTAGTCTCCGTTGTAGGCGACGTTATCGATCATCATTAGGAAGAGGCGTTTCGGAATCGCACCCATGTACAGGTTCTCGTGCGTGTGCGATAGCGTACCCGCCGTTATCGAGATCGATTTGCAGTCGACGCGGCGCATCGGAAACTTAGCCGTTCCCAACGTCCACGCTTTGATATGGACGGCCGGGTTCAACTTCACTTTTCGCACGTGCAGTCGAATCGCCTGCAACACGACGCGCCACCCCGGTACGGCTTGCGCGCCCATAAGCGCGAAGGTGTCCTTCGAGCGCACCATGCGTACTTTCGTGTCGACGCCGTTCGGTATGTGTCTGTTTAACATAAACGCGTCGACGTGCACGCGTCCCATCATCTCCACCTCGTTGCTATCGGCCGTCATGGCGCGCCGTGCCTCGAACCCGACGTTGTTGTTCCCGAGCGTGTCCATCTGTCCGGCGGTGTCTTTGTACCACAACGAGCCCGTGAGATGCGAACGTTTCGCGTCGCTACCGTAACTCAGCAGCGTCTCCAGGTAGGCCCGGTACGCGTACGTATTGGTCGACGGCGTCACGAGGACGTCGTTCAGCGACACGTCGAGTTGACTGAACATCGAATGCAGACAATTGTTGACCGGCGCCACGTTGGCGCCGGCCGCCAGATCGGTACCGTCCCCCTGAATCACTTTGAAGCGCACGTACACTTGAAGGCTCGCCAGGTCCGTATAGTCTTCGCCCGAACCCGGGATGGGGAACTCGATAGGGCCGCCGGCGTCGAGAGTCGTCAGCGGCTGGTAGACGGTCCACTGACTACTCTCGATGCTCGGCTGCGTCACCGGCCCGCTGAACAGGTCCAGTTCGGCCTTCACGCCCTCGCACGTTGCGCCGTTCACGAATGTCATCGTTACTCGTCGAATATGTCGTGATCCGTTCGACGCCGTTTCTTCCGCCTACTGACGGTCGTCGCCGCTAGGCGCTGTCTCTTTATGCCGCCGCCGCCGCGGGGGCGGCGCTGCTCCTGCGTTTTTTTCTTCCCCTCCTTCTTCTTCTTCTTCTTCGGTGCCTGCGAATTCAATAGTCCGTCGAGAAGATCGGCGCCGGCCTCTTTCGCGCGTCGTTTTATCGACTGTTTCAGATTGCCGCCGGCGACGACGTCGCGCGCCACGTGCATGCCGGTGTTGAGCGCACGTTTTCCCAACGCCAACGCGCCTCTCTTGATAAGCGGCATGGCGCTTCGAAACAGGCTCCCGAAGAGATTGCCCAGACCGTGACCTCGTTGCCCCCGAGCACCGACGAAGACCGGGAGCTGACCGCCTACCTGACGAACGTAGTAGTCCACGTACGGGTTCTTCGACATGTTAAAACAATCTCGATTTACAGCGTCTGAAGTGAAGCGTCGTCACCATCTTCCCCTGCTCGAATGGTATCGGTTGGCCGTGATCGTCTCTTATATCGAGTTCGATCGTATCGAATTGATTCTGCAGCAGCTTCACGCATTGGACGCGGTCGAACGTTTACGAAATAATGTCACCGTTCTCTCCGCGGACGACGATGTTTCGAAGGAGTGGCGCGTACACGTCACCGACGACGCGCGGTTCCACGAGATCCGTGTACACGTACAGAGTCTCGATGCCCGATGACATATCCACCGTATCGCGACCTTCGTACTCGTACGTGTACGCGACGGGCGTGGTCTCGATGACGTCCGGCGACGCGGGACCAAACATGGCGTTACTCAGGATCGTTTTGCTATGAAAACCTAGCACGTCCTTCAGAAGACTCGTATGAGGTATGATAAATTCGACACCCGGCGACATACGTAGCGTAAATCGGTTAGAGACGGCGCAGTATTCTAGCATGACCTTGACCTTCTTGTTGCACAATGTATCTAGCCCCTCGTTGATCCTGTTCAACAACGTATAAACGTTGTTGTAGTAACCGTGAGGAATCGTGGCCTGACGGTATATCAGGATGGTCGTGCCGTATTCGTCTACCTGCGTATAAATACCCGGATCACCAGTCGAGCAAGTCAGGTAGAAGTAGGCGTCCTTCTTTCTCACGTTGTACCACGTGTGCGGATACTGTACCGACACCGCTCCGCATTCCCACTCCCCCGACAGGTCGAAACGTCGCGGCAACGACGTGACGTAGTGCGTCAACGTATTTTTGGGGTGATGTTTCATAGACGCGTTGCTCGGTAGCGTCAGATAAAAGTCAGACGAGACCGCCATCATGTTGTTGTCGACGTTCGCCGCCACTCATAGACGGACTCGGGAGCAGGTAACCGAGACAGCTGCTCAACAGCGCCGTCCACAGGTTGGAGTCACCTTGACCTTTCGTCAGATTGTATATACTAACGGCGATGACGAAGTACAGGACGACGACCTGACAGAGGAATACGATTTCGGCCTTAGGACATTCGTTGCCGCAGATTCGCCATGGAACGGGTTCGGCGGTGATCGTAGCGTCGATGGAGTCCGCGTCGTGCTCGTCGACGGAGTGCTCGGCGCCGGCGTTCGTTCCTTGATCGCCACTCGAGGTAGTTTCGTCGTCGTCGCACATCGTCGCGCCACTGCGCTCTGTCGATACAGCAGGGACCTTTATACGGTAAGAACGAAGATCCGTTGCATATTCCCGCCTCGTGCAGTCGCCAGCAGCCCGTGTGACGCATCCAACGATTCATTCTCACCGTCGCCTCCTCCGCCTCGCTACTGGTTTTATAGGTCCACGAGTGACTCGGCGTCGATCCAGCTGTTGAATGAGGCCGGATATCCGCTCCATTTTACGAGCGCCTCCGAACCACCGCGACGCCGACGACGCTGTAGAACCGCCTCCACGCGATATAGTTTGTCTTTCGGAACGACTACGCGTTGTAGTTCCGGTTCGTAGAAGGTGCCCTCTACCGGCGTCTCGGCGTCGTCCTTCAGGCGATAAACGGGCGGTTCGGACGGATACACCTCTACGACGGTGAACAGCTCCTCGCTCCAGTTAGCCATGTATCCTTTTTTGAATTGACCCCTCGTCTTGCTGATACGTACGCGATCTCCCACGCGTAGTTTCGGTTTTCGTCGTTGATCGTCGCCACCCCCGTACAGTCGTTGCCATACGGCCTCCTGATTCGTCGCGTCGACCCCTCGCCGGCGTCCTACCGATGCTTCGGTGGTAGGCGTTGTTGTACGATCGCACGAAATCCGGTAACGCCTCTACGTAGCGCAGCGTTTCGTGTTTCGTAAAATAGCGCCACATACGCGTCTTCAAAGTTCGATTAAATCGTTTCACGACGCTCGCTTTAGTCTCCTCGTTATGCGTCACGAAGTGATGAACGCCGCGACTCTTTAGCAACGTTTGCAGGGGTCGGTTCAAAAACTCGCTCCCCTTATCGGTCTGCAGCGTGTTCGGCGTCTCGACGGCGTCGTCGCTCAGCAGGCGCTCGAAGGCTACGACGAGCGACGGGCCGGACTTACTCTTCAACGGAAGGCACCACGCCCACTTCGAAAACACATCGATCACCGTCAATAGGTGTGTTATACCGTCGTTGTGCGTTTTCAGTCTAGTCAAGTCGACCAGATCGGCTTGCCACTGCTGGTTTCGACCGCCCATGATGACGCGACGTCGTTTGAAATGTCGTCTAACCGGTTTGTGTAGGGTATAGGCGTCCTGCGACGCTAGCCACCTCTCGACGGCCGGACGTCGGAGCTTCGACGCCCGGTGCAATGCGTCGACGCCTCCGTAACTCCCCACCCGTTTCGGATCGAAGTACACGTTATTCAGCTCGTCGTCGTCGTCGTCGACGTCGTCGTTTCGTTGCTGTCGAGGCTTTCGTTTTGGACGACGACTGCACCCGGACACCATGACGACGACGACGACGACAATGATGATACGATGATTATTATACACGTATAGAGTGCGATAAGCGCGATGGTGAAGCCGATGACCGTTATCGCGCGTCGTGACGGCATCACAACGTGTCCCACGCCGTGACGCCCAACGAAGGGGATCGTTGTCTGCGTTTAGTCTCGCCTCGCATCCGAAGTCGCTGATGAACTAGACGTCGTCGGCATCATCATCGCCTCTTCTAGTAGGTGCTTCTGTCGTCGCTCCATGTACGATCGATAGCGCGGGTTGCCCACGAATTCCATAGGGATATTCATATCCTTCATGCGCAATCCGAACTCTCGCCATCCTACGGGCGCCGTCGTCTTCGATCTCGTTCGCATGAGATCGTTCACTAGATCGACCATGTTACTCCCCGCGATCGTTTTACCGTCGTACACGAATTCACCGCGATCGTTCCATCGACACAACGGATCGGCTTTCATTTTTTCGATAAGCAGTCCCGTCTTCCCTTTCAACGTTTTCGGTATACTGGCTATGATTTCACGCTCTACCACCTCCGACGATGGTGGCGCCACCGCCACCGCCGCCCCCACCGCAGGTGTCTCGCCGCTGCTGTTGACCACCGACACGCGTACCGGTTGCGCCGCTCGAGCCGCCTCTATCGTATTGTACCGACTCAGCAGTTGATTGTACGACGCTACCTTTTCGCGTTCCGATAAATCCGAACGTTCTAGAATGTCCTTCATGTCGCTGTCCAGACTACTCAGCACACGTGATCGGGGTGTGCTCGACGACTGATCGACACGTGGCAGGAGGCTTTCCACCAATCGTGGGTCGACCAACGCCATCTTCTTCGCGTACTGCATCAATCACGCGCTGCCGATCACCTCTCTGAGCAGCGGAAGGAGAACGGTACTCGCTAACGGCGCTAGCAGGCCCGTCAGAAAACCACCCGCACCCTTTTCCAAGATGACACGCTTCTGCTTAAGCGTAACGTGTTTGTCGACGAGTTTACGCAGGTGATTCCGGTATTTCGCCAACACGCGTTTCTGTTTCGGCGACAACTTCACGTTCCCTTTCAGAATGTTGTACGCGCAATCGCACAGACTACAAATGAGACCGGAGTCCGCGTGGGCGAGCACGGCTTTTCGCAGAGCAATGTTCCGCCTATGTCTCTCCAACAGTTGCAGGGCGACAATGTGTCTCTTTATTTGATTCGTCGGTGCCGCCACCTTCGGTCGTCTCTTCGCTGCCACCGCGCGCCCCGTCATAGCGACTAATAAACGTACGCCCCGTCGTCCCTCTCTTCTTATAGTCCGCCGACGCCACCACCACCACCGCCACCACCCTTCCGTACGTACACGTACTGAAGGCGATCGTCCGGAAATATGCACGTACGCAGGCGCATGTCCTCTTCCGTTTCCTGTTTCAGATCCACGAATAGATAGCCGTACGCCGACGACGTCGCGTCTTTGAAAGCCTCTATCATGTAGTTGACCTTTCCCGGGTACATCTGTTTCGCTAGGTGACCTACTTGGCCGGCATCTCGGGGACTCTTGAATAGCACTATGTATTGAGCGTTCAGGCTGATTGTACGGTTTTCTTTCCCTTTCGGAAACATGTTCTGTCGCAATTGTACGACCGACGTATTACAATTATGACTTTTTTTAGTAAATAGTACCGTCACCCGACTATCGGTCTCCTCCATGAGGTCGTCGAGTACTAGAAGCGTTCTCGCTTTACCGTCTAAACGTTTCGGATCCGGCAGGCCGTCTACGAACTCTATTTTCGAAGACATAGACGCGTAGCCGCTCTGCCACTGTCCGTAACACCACAGGATTTTCTCCGGCGGCGGATCGATCATAGAGTCGTGAAATGTCAAACGTTCGACGAACGTCGTCTTACCGCATCCCGTAGGACCGGCAACTATACACCTAAAAGGATGGTTCAACGACGGTCCGTTCATTTTTCACGACTGAACGACGAACACTTTTTTACGCGTCTTTATAAGCATCGCGCAACCTCATCAACAGTTTACCAAGCATGTTCTTCCCCACATCGCCCGCGATTCCGCTACCCCAGAAACCCCCCCTACTCGCTACCCATTCCACCAATTCGACGTCCCCGGTCGCCAACAGTGCGGCCTTCAAATCGCTCGATCCCTCAAACTTCCTCCTCAACAACGTCTTCATACATCTCACCCTAACGTCGGTCCATTTGGTTCCCATTCTCTTTTTTCGAATGTCGTAACCGCGTCGTTTCGCTGCATAAGAGCTTCGCGAACTTTTGATTTCTTCGGCACATTCCACGTCGCCGTAGAATATCGCTTTCCTATACTGATAGGCGTGCTCGACGGATCGAAAGCTCCGACCGAACGCCGACACTCGACACATATACATATTCGACAAGAACGACCGCGATCCACCAAACCTTATAGGTGACGACATCATACCGACTATAGTTCACCCGCTACCGCCACCGCTTATATACGCTCACCGTTAGACTAACAAGTTGCGAATAGGGTTCATCGATCCCTACGCGAACGCTCTCCTAAGACCCTCGCCAACGATTATGCAGTGGTTTTACCCCGGTTATACCGCTAGGTGGTAGATTAACAAGTTGCGACTAGGGTTCATCGACCCCTAGGCGAACGCTCTCCTAAGACCGTCGCCAACGATTATGCAGTGGTTTTACCCCGGTTATACCGCTAGGTGGCATCTAAAAAGGGTCGACGCACGGATTCGGACCGGGAATCTTTCGATCCCTAGTCGAACACTCTCCCAGGAGAGCTAATCCGTCGTCGACGTTTATACAATGGTTTTATCTTGGTTATATATTAGCGCAATAAACGCATTATTGCTTACGTCAGCACTCTCTAGGTAATAAACGCATTATTGCTTACGTCAGCACGCTCTAGGTACGACGTTAATCGCTAGGAGGCGAACTAAAAGTCTCTCTGCACTCACCGCTAGGTGGCATCTCTAGTGTAGGGGTAATCAATCATCCAATTAGTATCAAATTACAACGCTCATCAATCACGTTTTTTATAAGTAGGTTTCCCAAACTAATTAGTGTCAAAAAAAGCCTTTGATCTTTTTTTTATAAGTATGTGTGCGAAAACGATTAGTGGTCATTAAATTCTTTTTTATAAGTAGGCGTTTGAGGTCGTACATGTCCTCTATACTACTTACATCCCAAATGACGGTTTACCTTTTTTGATAATTAAATAATAACAATTGTTAGACCCAATTTAGCAGTAAACCTAAATTGTCTCTTCTACTACAAAAGTATTGATTTATGGTATAATTATTAACCACCACTCTACTGTCTACTGGTTCTTTGTGCCCTTCTAAAGGCTTGTATAGCGCATGGAGATACGATAAAGGTGGCAGATATTATGTATGGAATGTATTATTTTATGTTTTGTTTGTTTATTATACTTATTTCATGTTCTACGTTTTAGAAGATGATCAGTACACGAAGTTGAAATACTGTTTCACTGAAACACGTCACCAACTTGCAGCAACATGTTCGTGATCCGACACACACCATCGGCAATATTTTGGACCTAGTAATTTCACCATCGTCAGGAAGCGTTCTGACATCAGTGACGGTGGGATCCCTGCTCACCGATCACCACGCTGTACACTGCCTGCTCCAAGCACCAAAGCCGAACCGAACAAAGAAGCGGGTTTCTTATCGAAAATATGCTGCGATTAATCCCACAAATTTCAGATCAGATTTCACATCTGGCAACACGCCCGTGTAACAACATTGCAGACTTGTCGCAACAGTATGACACTTCCTTCCAAGAACTGTTAGACAGCCACGCTCCGTTGATCACACGGTCAATTACTGTGCGCCCCAACACGCCTTGGCACATTGTGGAATTATCGCTTGCTAAGCGAAAGCTCCGACAAGCAGAGCGGAAATGGAGACTGACAAAGCTGCAGATTCACCGAGACATCTACACTGGACAACGTGAAACTTACAAACAGCAAATACAGTCTGTGAAAGCCAAATTCTACACAACAAAAATTGATGAATGTGCACGTAACAACAAAGCACTGTTCAGGATCATGGATGACTTGATGAAGAGAAAAACTTCTCCAAAACAGCCCAGTATTGTGTCTGGTATAGCACAACTGGCAGATGACTTTCTCGTGCACTTCACACGCAAAGTGTTAGACATTCGAAGCCAGTTAGCGAGTAGACGCCTGCAAACTGTCAACGCTGAGTACGTGCATTGTGAACAGTCTTGCACAGTCAATGCGTTTTACGGCATCACCACAGACGGCGTACTCTCTTTGGTAAAGAAGTGTCCAACAAAATCAAGCGCGCTCGATCCACTTCCTACCTCACTCGTGAAAACCAACATTGACATTCTTGCGCCAACATTAGCTACAATCATCAACATGTCGCTCGAGTCGGGGTTCATGCCGGCCAACTTCAAACATGCTGTGATCACACCACTATTAAAGAAACCAAACCTTGATTCAGACTCGATGAACAACTACCGGCCTATATCGAACTTGTCATTTGTTTCAAAGTTACTGGAGCGCCACGTAGCAGTCCAACTTCGCCAGCATCTAGACGACAACAATTTGATGGACATTTTCCAAAGTGCGTACAGACAACATCACAGCACTGAGACAGCACTGGTGCGCATTCAGAATGACCATCTCCATTCCCTTGACAAAAGGAAAGGTGTGCTGGCAGTGCTGCTCGATATGAGTGCGGCGTTTGATACTGTTGACCACTCGATATTAATCAACCAGTTACGCAGCATAGGCATTGAAGGCATGGCACTGAAATGGCTGGAGTCATACCTGTCGAACCGGACTCAGTCAATGTGCATTAGTGGCCCCAACTCAAATAGAACATTGCTCGAATCTGGCATCCCATAGGGGTCTGTGCTGGGCCCAATTCTCTTCTCCATATACACTCTGCCATTGGGTGCTATCTTCAGAAGGCACAAGCTGCAATACCATCTTTATGCAAATGACGCCCAATTGTATGTTGACTTGAGTGGAACGCGGGATGGAGAAGCCGCTGTTGCGGTTGACTGCATCGAGCGATGCATCGAAGAAGCGAAGCAGTGGATGTCAGACCACAATCTACTGCTGAACGAAAACAAGACCGAGGCTATTATCATCTCGGCACCAAATCGTAAACACCTGCATGACGTTTCGTGTGTTAGTGTATGCGGATGTAACATTGTTCCGTCACCGACCATCCGCAACATCGGGATTACAATCGACTCTGGACTAACAATGTTGTCACACGTGTCACAGATGTCCAAGTCAGCGTACTACCATCTCTACGCAATTTCAAAAATAAGACATTATCTTACTACTGATGCATGTAAGACACTAATCCACGCCCTGGTGACACCGCGGCTGGACTACAATAATGCGGTCCTGTACGGCATCACCGAGGCACTTATGAACAAATTGCAGATGGTACAGAACTCGGCAGCAAGACTAATTTCAAGACACCGAAAGCACCAGCACATAACACCTGTGCTGGTCGAACTGCATTGGCTTCCAGTTCGCTGGCGTATCCAGTACAAACTGCTGGTCCTTGTTTTCACGGCTTTACATGGTCTTGCTCCAGCGTATATCAAAAATCTCATAATACCGTATACGCCCACCCGCAACCTCCGATCTGATGATCTACATCCGCTTGTAGTCCCGTGCTACAACTTAGAGGGCTACGGCAGACGAGCTTTCTCCGTGTCTAGACCTACGCTCTGGAACGCTCTACCAATAAACGTTCGTCAAATAGAGACTTTGTATAAATTCAAAACTTGCCTTAAAACGTATCTATTTAAGCAGGCGTACATCGACTGAGAAACTGTGCTGCAGGACACTTTTTTATGAATATGTATTTAATCAATTAATTTATTTCTATTATATAATGTATTCTAATTAATTTATTATTATTTATCGTTTAATACAATTTTATATATCATAATGTATATTCTCTTACTTAATTATATTAATATTTGTGCAAATATGTCATGTATGTTGGTCACATTATATGTATACAATCTTGTAAATCGTAATAATTATTACATTTACCGGCATCTTTATACATATATATTTTTGCATTTGTTTCCATGTACGTCTTACAATGTGTGTACGCGCCTATGAACGGGCTGGTCCCGGAGATATGGCGCTATAGAAATGCTAGTAATAATAATAATAACTGTTGTACGATGTCTGAACAAGAAAAACAACCGACATCTGCAAAATAAAAGAACTCGGTTATTGAGAATTGCTTTGTAATTATGAAAAAAAATGTGCTGATGATTTTTTAATAAAGAAAGGAAGTACAGTGCATTCCACATAATTTGAACTCGGTTAAGTCAATTTTAATTCAAGTCAACTCTTTTTCCTCAACCCCGGCTGTCTTTGTATCTCAGATGGTATAACATAATTTGCATAAGTCTACTTCTCTAAATTTTGTGCGCAGGTATGGATATAAAACGCTATTATCGTATTGGTAAAGTGATTTTTGTAAGGATTTAGTTACTATTTCACATGACATTTCTCTCACTCGGAGTGTTTTGATTTTACTAACTTATATTTCACTGTCTGTTGGAATTAGTGCTCAGAACTCTTGTTAATTTGTTTCCACAGTATTGCTGACATCAGTCACTAATGCTGTTTGACCACACCAATGCCTAGGCCAAGAGAGAGGTTACTATAAAGTCTTTCAAAGAGAATCAGTTGCCTTTTGGAGTAATTGATTAACTTTATAAAACAACATTTTGTTTGTAATTGATAGTAGATGCTAATGTCTTGGTTTTAGTTGTTGGTTCGATCCCAACTGGTATTGCACTTTGTGCAAAATTACCACTGGCATGGGCTTATTGACCGAAACATTGCATCTCCTCTTGTAATTATATTGATGTTGAATTGGAAATGCTCACCAAACAGTTATTATTTTCAACATTTAATTAATTGACTTTGACTAATTATTTCTGGTGCTGTGGAAAATATGCATGATAGTTGATTACATTAATAAATATTTGCCCTGGAAATGACAACATAATGAGTCAAATCCCTTATATTAAAATAATGGCTTATTTTTAGGATATTTTAATAAACTTATGCTGGGCAACATTTTAAAATGAAGGCCTACTATATTTTTATTTATTAAAGCAAACAATTAATTATGTTGAGTAATTTACCACCATTTCAAGAAGAAAGTATTTCGTATGCACAAAAGAAAAGCACGACACCGCGGCTGTGCATATCACGATAGCCTCGATACTAGTTATAGCCTCCATTACAGATCATGAACAACAAAAAGAGGGCTCTAAATCACACGATATGTTTGTGTGCGTGAAAATAATCATGCAAGTTATTCCATTTTATTTTTTAATATGTATACGAACAATTATACTGGAAAACATTTCGTATTACTAACGCAAACCACCTTAGTAACAACGCGGAATCCTGGCACGCACCTACTCTGGGCCCGCTACCGTCGCGGGCCGAAAGTAGGCGGTGAATCCTGGCACGGGTGAATACCGGGCGTTAAATAATATCCGGGTGAAGTTTCTGCGCGTGCGTTTATCTAGGGGAATGCATTTATCACCAGCTACGACTGTCGCGTTTTCATTTATCGGGGCGTTATGCATGTTTATATGTATATATATATATTTACATATGTGTTTATATATATACATAAATTATAAAATGTTTACTTCCCACAGACATAAACAATTTCTGTCGTAAAACAGTTTCCTCTCCACGCACACGTCACGTGACATACTCTTATACTTGGTTACAAATCTGAAACAGCAAATTATAATTATGTACTCTAACTATAACGCTCGTATTACGACAACAAACGAAACATATTTAACTACTGAATATTATTTATCACTACGTGATCTACTGATGCCAAATATTATGCCTTAATTACATATGCATAAAAACATAACCTGGATAAAATTTAACGCCCGGATAAATGTAAGCGCGACAACGTGTAAACGGGCATAATTATTATGTAGGCCGGCGTACACCACTCGTAGGCCCCTGTCCTTAATTAATTGTTGTACAATGTGCAAGGTTGTAATTTCCTCACATCTTCGATCGTAGCAACTGTGTGTATGTGGGGCGTGCGTGTGCGTGGGTGCCTTTACGTGTGAGTGTGTGTCGCAATGTGTGTGCGTGTGTGTATGTGTGTGTGTGTGTGTGTGCGCGCGCCCGACATATTGCCCCCCGGTGGAAATAGTCTACACTAAAAATTTCATGGAGCTTTTAGAATTTTTCTTTTTCTTCACCATAGACGAACCCAGGGGTGTGGGGACACGTGTACGTCCCCCTAGACCTTTGGAATTTCCCATGGAACGTGCCTGCGCTAGCGTGACGCGTCCCCCACCAGACCTTTTGAATGTACTCCCGTGAAGGTGCTACTGAAAGTATTTGGAGAGTCTGCAGTGTTAGGATTTTTGCGAGCTTCATGGAATAATTTGAGGTTTTTTGAGAGCATCAATTAATTGTTGGCATTTTTGGCGAGCCACAAGCGGGGGCGGAATTGGAGGTTTTTGAAGAACCTCAGGTGTTTGTATTTTTGGCGAGCTTCAACGTGGGGACCGCAATTGTAGGTTTTTGGAGAGCTTCGTTTTCATGGCGTTGGACTTGGTGAGCTTCAGTGAACTATACTGCCCTCGTTGTTTTGTCGCTGCGTCCTTTAACGCTTTCATGTTATACTCTGTAGGTGGGGAGGGGGTCATGTAAAAGAGTACCCCTTGTACATTTGTCGACAATTTCAACGACCCCTTACATAAGCGCTGGAACCGGAAAGCTTGGGGCCTAGCCCCCAATATTTTGAGGGAGCGCTCGAGATAGGATTAACCCTCCCAGTATTTAGGGAAGGTGTGTGCATTTTGGGGTGGACGTTTTTGGGTGGGGGCTGCATATAGTATTAGTCCCCCAATATTTTGGGGTGACATTTGATGTTTTTGGTGAACCTCAATGTTTTTTGACGAGCCTCTGGGGGAGCAAATCTAGGTTTTTTGAAAAGCCTCAAATAATGTTTTAGCGGGCCTAAAGGGGGTTTAATTGGAGGGTTCTGGTGATGTTGAATGTCGCTACGAAAAATATTCAACAGCACCCCCCCCGTCTTCCGAAGTTTTCATGCGATAGCGCGACAGCTGAGTGGTGCTGAAGCTTCGACTCAACCCAACCGATATCGATTTCGTTCGAGCGCCTATGCCTAAGTGTTGGACATCGTTAAGCATTTTTAACGTCACCAGTTAGAATCAAACACGACTAATTTCCTCCAAGCGGAACTGCTCCCCTCGAGCGGAACTATTTTGCCCCAGCGGGGTGGCGTGTGGGTGCGTATGAAGACATCGATTGACTTCTTTGTAAGGTCCAACGCCAACGGCAACGATACGCGTAGCCCAGTTGGCAGAAATCCAAGCATGGTTATTTTCCATAGGAAAGTCCCGCAATGACATAACCATGCTGGCACACCATAGGCCTACTCGTGTTATGCGATTGCAATCGCTGCATATATGTGGTTATGAACAACGTCATGCTTATTAGTCATTCAGGTCACATGCATATCTATATATCTACAGTGAACACTACTATATAAACCCACAGTGTTTTCGTCAGGTGCAGACCGTCTTGCGGCAACCAGTTGTTTCGTACACAAAATAATGATAGGAAATAACTTCTCCGGCGTGTTGTTGGTGTTGTTTCTGCTCTCGAGTTTCCTTCAGCAAGGTATGTTCTTTTTTGCTCTGTGCGGACTATTTACCATACTATGTGTCATGTTGAGGCCACTTTATTTGTAAACACGATTATTGGTCATTATATCCCGTATTACGAAACTGGGGCGAGTTTGTTCAAACGTAAGCAAAGGTAAGTTCTTATATATAGCTCATTATCCACTCCGCAGGACTGCTCAAAGCGCTTTACACTTTACTCACTGGCAGACCTGTTCAATCGAACACCATCTCGACTTCTCTGGGAAACATCCTGCAATTAATGCGCGAAGACTATTCATGCACAGTTATCAACCACTGTTTGTAGCCATGCAGGTACTCATTCATACAGCTGAGTGAACTGGAGCAACGTAGCGTAAACGAATTTGCCCAAAGGTTCGACATGGCAGCACAGAATTCGAACCCGGATTATCTCGGTTCAAAGTTCGAAGCTCTAGCCACTGCACCACTGCGCACCACGTTGCTCCAATTCACTCTGTGGTATGAATGAGTACAAATGTCATGGTCATACGCAGTGGTATTTATATACGAACAGTAGAACTTTATATACGTGGCTGGATGCTTCACAGAGACGTCGATATCGTGTTCGGTTGAACAGGTCTACCAGATAGTAAAGTGTAAAGCATTTCGAGCAGTGTCAGAGAATGGACACCGCGTTATATAAGAACTTACCTTTTGACATTTGGCGCTGATGTGATGTGTGATGTTATTGTGCCATTTGTCGTTTGTACATTTATGGATGGTAAACGTTGTAACATTTAGTGGTAATGTTATGACATTTTAATAAGATTTCTCGAAGTTATGATATATGTCGGCTCTTCTCACGGCAAGCAAACATTGCAACATACGGTTATTGTAAAGTAAAAATGCAAGCTTGCATGCTGCGCCGAGTCAAGGAAGATAACGATCTGAAAAACGATGGACACATGCATTTGGACCATGTCCTTAGAACAACAAGAACACAAAAACAGGCATTAAAAACTACATGTAAAGATAAAATGAGGATGACCAAAAGACACGTATCACCGAAGTTACTGAACCATCGTAAAAGAGGCAGAACACCAGAAAATTAAGGCATAATACCTAGAAAGATTGACCGGAGACAGCTATTTTCGGTAAGACATGGCATCGGAAAACGGGGGTGTGGGGGGTGTGGGGTGCTGTTGAAGGTTTTTCGCGGCGAGTTCACAATTTGTTATACTCACCAACAACCTGGAATAACACCCCTAGACTCGCCACAAAACACATTTAAGGTAACGAAAAACATCACAATTCATACAAAAATGCACCTGTTCCCTAACTATTTGGTGAGCTAATCCTATCTCCAGCCCCCCCCCCCATCAAACAATTACACACCAGTAATTCCCTAAATATTGGCGGCAGGCTAGTTCTTTTTCCAACCTCCTCTCCAAAAATATTGGGGGCTCAGCCTCCAAGAACCCTCTCCGGTTCCGAGGCCTATGATATGGATAGCATCGATTGCCCCGTACCGTGCATAGGGAGTGAGTCACAGTAAGCAAACGTATACAAAAAATTGGTCAAATAAATTAGCTCGTATCTTAGGCAATAACGAATCGGGATGTTGGCGTCGACTGCAATAAAACGAAACCAAAACGAAATCAATATTGGCAACATGCGACGGATCTACCCTATTACAGCAGGGCATATACCGAAGCATACATTATTAAGCATAAGAAAAAAACAGCAACTGGTGTGTATATATATATATATATATAGGTAATTATATATTATTGATAATACAAAATGCGGTTGTATATGCTGCTACACCCAGTAGAGAAAACACATGCTGCACTGATGTCAAAGTTATAACTGAAAGTATCACTGACATTAAAGGGTCAACCATACATGAACCTAGACTTTTAACATTCAACTCGCATTTGACTTAGAAGTATTGAAGGCGAATTTGTGATGTCCAGCCTGTGAGACTGTGGAAAAAATCACGAATTATAAGAACTGAGCACACGACTAGCAACGTTGCAACTTCCTTTTGAAGACCCACAAAAATTGTTTGGTCAAACAAAAGCCTAACACTGCATATACAACTGAAAGTGTAGGGTCTACAAGAAGAGCCTGGTTCAATAAGAGCCTAAAGCTGACTACGTGCCAAACTGGACGTGTACAATAAGAGTCTGGTTCAACAAGAGGCTGTAGATGACCGCACGCCAAAATGAAAGTACATGCGAGTATTCTTAGCATCCTATGATATGGTATAGTGCAGGCAATATTTAAAAATAAAGACGACTACAGTGGATGGCCAGTGACTGCCTCCTAAAAACACTATAAAATTATAGAGAAGGCGAACGTCCAGTACGCGAAATACCTAACTTGCAACTACCTACATCTGTATTTGGCGTGCAAGTCTCAAATGCTAGGCATAGGCCTTACATCGTTATACGTTTGTTTTGCGTTGTTTTGTTTTGCGGAATCGCGCAAAAACGTCATGTATCTGAACACTTATAGTTCTGACAATTAATGGACTTGCGTTTCCATCGATCCATACAGTTGGACAAACTTATTAGTAGTTAGATTTATAAAAAAGTATGTTGCATTATTACATAATTAGCATTACCAATAGTGTGCACGGTTTGATGTACGTCAGGACATACTGTTATTTGCACGTTTGTTTACTTTGTTGTAGGATCGGCCTTAGCAGGGATTTGGGTTGACACCAGCGGCTGGACGTTATCAACGTCTCAGTTTTTCGTGGTCATCTCGATCACTCTTTCACCGCTTGCTCTCTATTTACTTTGGAAGTGCGTCGGAGCTGTCAACTGTGACTGCGGGCGACAATGCGATAACGCTGAAATGTCCGCCAGTAGCAATTCTGCTGACAGGCATTGGTTCCGTCGTCTTTACCATGGAGCGAATGCAAGTATGGCTGCCTGGCGAATGCCTGATGTCAAATATAGCGGTGGAATCTCGCGAATCGACGACGAGCGAAATGACGACATGAGCGGTAGTCTTGTTTAACCGACTCTCGCCTGGTTGCGTGACTTCGCCAGGAAGATAGTCAGGCTCAGAATGGCCTTCTGGATGTTATCCGCTAGATGGCAACACTGGTACACTCATGAATTAAAGCGTCATCAATTTATGAAATTATATGTGACGTATTGTCAGGATTTGCCTAGTCTCGCTTAACTGACTCTAGCCTGGCTGCGTGACGTCTACTTTGGTGACTACATATATGAGTTAGCAGTCCGACCGTTGCGTGCGACATCGATTGCACTTTGGTTAGTTAAATTTGTCCTTGTTTTGTATTTATACCATGCTTATTCACACTTAGTCTTTTGTTTTGGTTCGAGCATAAGCAAAGAACGTCAATACGGAATCTTTGATAACCACGAGAACTACCACCTAGTGAATATGCATGTGATTAAAAGGCATTAAACTACGAAAAAAGTTTAATGTCGGTTTATTTTTTGTGTAACGTGTTTCAATATAAGTTTAATGTTGAATAGTTGTTATAGTATAGTATTATCTGATGCAAAAGTATCCTTATTTAATTTGTTATTTCATAGTTGACCTGAGAGCCAATCATCGTCTCTACCCGAATCTGGGGTAAAGCCTCCTACCGGTAACATTAGCAGGGCCTTAATAATCCAGGCCGTAGTGAGGGGCCTGGATAATCGAGGCTACATGAGCGGAAATTGTCTTCCAGACCAACATGGCGACGACAGTTATCCCTGCATTCCGAATCAAGGGACGACTTGGTGTAGCGATACCATACACCCAACAGGAAAAACCAGAGTGCATACAGCTTGGTTTCATCAAGATCTCATACAGACACTCTTTGATCTAGAGGCGCTATCGTAACGCGCACATAATAAATATTTAATCGTTACAACGCTAGGCCTGCATGTCGGGGATTCTGGGGTCATGTTCTAGTTAGACTTCCTGTCCATTGCACACGAAGAAAAATGCAGTGTATTTTTGAGAAATGATTTTTTTTACAAAATTCACATGCTGTGACATAAGTGCATTTGAGTAGGGAGATTTTCATGTGTGATTGTAGAAGTTGTTGACTGTAAAAGGTGGATTTCTAGATGATTTGAATAAGCGGAAGGATATTTGGCAGCAATTTGCCTGTGTGACCTGTTTGCGGAGTAATTCTTGCCGGCATTTGTAAATATTGACGGGTGTCACACATACAGGCATTTTACGAGAGCTGGAAGTATGCAATTTTTGTTAAAATCTATCGGCATGTCAATGAGCAGGTGAGAAGTTTAAGACATTTTATAGGTCACGTTTTCTTATAATCAGACAAAACGTTAACATGGTCGCCTATGGGAAAACCAACAGTGGGCTGACCCCAATAAAGACCATGGCAACGGAAGCATGCTATTGTCATTGCACAATCATGGAGGACGCATTTTACTTCAAATATCTTGAAACAATCACTGATAATATATGTATGGCAAAACAACAGTTGAACGGGACAAACCGTTTTTGGATATTGCAGACTTCTCATCAGTCTGCAAGTCCAAATCACAGTGTCGGAACACATGTCTTATAAAGGGGGTGGGGTGTGTATGCTACTAGTTAAGCCTCAATTTACAAATCTGTATGATAATGAACCAACAACATTGCAGCAGGGTGCTCCATCAATCTTTTTTGCTTACTTCTGCTAGTTAAACACACTTGAAGATCGTGTCATTGATCCTAATGAAGCCTGACGACAGTGACTAGCTGGAGTCGGCTGTAGCCCGAGACTGTTATCAGATACTATCTACTGGCCAATCAAGCAAGTGGCATTGTTTTCTGAATGTCTGCTAATTAGGCTGTGTAATATTATGTAATTGAACTGCATAAGACGTCTGGCCTTTTGAGATTTCACACCCTAAGGTGACTTTTTGTTGATATTTACCTTTGTAAATAGGGCGCAAGGTCATAAAATCAATATAAATTTGAATGTAACATATAACAACTCGCTGTATTGAATATTCTTATAAAACACATATTGGACTTTCTGGAAAACTGTTATAGGAGTTCATACGTGCCACCTGAGAATGTTGTGCTAGATTAGAAATTGTCCGACAGTGAAATGCTTATCCACACGGTTCCCTGTCAAGTAGGGTGGCTCTTTTGAAATATGTATAACAAACAAACACGTGGATGAATTACAAAAAAAACCACACAGTGTATGACATAGGAGAGCCTATCAAATGTGTTAGTTTCAACATTTTTCTCCAAACTTGCCTTGCCTACTTGGGGTCATGTTCTAGTTAGACTTCCTGTCCATTGCACACGAAGAAAAATGCAGTGTATTTTTGAGAAATGATTTTTTTACAAAATTCACATGCTGTGACATAAGTGCATTTGAGTAGGAAGATTTTCATTTGTGATTGTAGAAGGTGTTGACCGTAAAATGGTGGATTTCTAGATGATTTGAATAAGCGGAAGGATATTTGGCAGCAATTTGCCTGTGTGACCTGTTTGCGGAGTAATTCTTGCCGGCATTTGTAAATATTGACGGGTGTCACACATACAGGCATTTTACGAGAGCTGGAAGTATGCAATTTTTGTTAAAATCTGTCGGCATGTCAATGAGATGATGATAACAGCAGGTGAGAAGTTTAAGACATTTTATAGGTCACGTTTTCTTATAATCAGACAAAACGTTAACATGGTCGCCTATGGGAAAACCAACAGTGGGCTGACCCCTTCTGGTGTTTCGGAGAGCTAAGTTGCGAATGAATATCTCCGTTGATCTGTAAACGACCATTGGTAGAATGTAAGTCGGTTCTGTTAAAATACAGACGTGGACACACCTTTTGAGTGTGTGGTGGACTCTGTTTCAACTCTGTTAATGTCCACTTGTGAACACACCTTTTGAGTGTGTGGTGGATTCTGTTTCAGCGAGCACAACAGTGCCACAAATAAGGGAGTTTTTATCGTCATTCAAGTGGGAAAGGAACCCGATAAGCTTAAGAAACTATAAAACTAACAAGACCACGACTTATATGTTATGCTACTTAACAAGAGAGAACAATTGCTTTGCATGGCAAAAACAGATTGCCAGAGGACAACGAATGATCGAGTTCAATGACTGAATCTGAGGATGTTGACTCTGTACTATTAATCTTTAATGATCGCAGTTAAGGGTTATTACCCTGGCTATGTAATTTATAGGTTTTTAACCAGCGTGATTATAAGGAGAACAACAATCAATATATGAGAAAGGAAAACCTATCACATATAGATGAAACATTGTTGGACTCTTTGTAACAACTTCCCGTGTTCTCTCGTGCAGAAGTTATACAATTTAAAACAGGTAAATCGTAGGTCGAATTGACATAGCAATCACGTGACCTGTTGCTAGGTAAAAGTTCCGTTAAATTAACCAAATGGATGCCGAACACGTGTATCTCACGGACATACCGTCGAATATTGTGTTGAAATTCTGGCTCCAGAAATAAAACATAGGGAACAGTTGTTTAACCTAAGAACTGCATGCGAGAAAGACAGATTTAGTAGACGTCATGCTGCCATTTTATGTATGTCACATTCAAATTAATAAAACCGTTAGCCAATGTAAATGATTGCCTACTTTCGCGGGTCGGTAATGTTTAGTTTTCAAAATGTTGTCCTTTGTACCAATTACACTATTAAATGATTAAGTTACAAAATATGTTCTCTGTGGTTTTTTCTATTGACCCGTTAGATTATTAGTGGTCTTTTATATTGTTACAATAAAACAGCAGTTAAAACGGAATCATGGTGCAGTCGAGTTATGAACCGATTTACTAAGGCATTTACACTGTAGTCAGGTTCTGTCTGTCTAAGGCTACTGCTAAGTGAATGTTAATAAATCTAAATAGTTCTCCCTCCCTTAACAGGCCTTTAAGTCTCAATTTACTTACCGGCGTTGGCCATCGTTCAACGTCTTCTAATTAAATAAATTAAGCTTTATTGTTAAAATTGAGACTCTACTGACCTTGTAAATGTAATTTAGTTTTTGATTTATGCCTTGGTCTTAGCTATGGGCTTAACATTCTTTACTATTTATTATCTATATTATATTTAATTATACGTTTTTGCTCTATTAATTTCTACTGAATATGACAATATCTGACATAATTATGTCACTATTATTCTTATTGGGTGTTTTCAGCTTGTCCTGCTCTGTAAGGGATAACGATTTTGTTTTATGCAAACCATTGACGTCTAATCATTTTAATGTGCTTTTTCCTGATCAAACTAGAACACATAATTCTATTTCAATTTTGCATAGCTTTCCATGTCTTCATGTTTGTTATAATAGAAAGTTACTGCCAATCCCCCGCTCTACGCCAACGTTGCAATTAACACTAATTATATAACTAGCAGGAGATGTAAGTCTGAATCCTTTGCCAACTGTTAGACGACACATTCGGGTGGCCACTACAATTGTTCGATCTGTTCGAGATAAGACAGCCTCACTTTGTGATTTATTAATTTCAAAGAAATTATACATCCTTGCTTTAACTGAGACCTGGCTCAGACCATATGATACAGCTGCATGCATTGCTTCGTTTTCATGGCCGCGGACTTGGTGAGCTTCAGTGAACTATACTGCCCTCGTTGTTTTGTCGCTGCGTCCTTTAACGCTTTCATGTTATACTCTGTAGGTGGGGAGGGGGTCATGTAAAAGAGTACCCCTTGTACATTTGTCGACAATTTCAACGACCCCTTACATAAGCGCTGGAACCGGAAAGCTTGGGGCCTAGCCCCCAATATTTTGAGGGAGCGCTCGAGATAGGATTAACCCTCCCAGTATTTAGGGAAGGTGTGTGCATTTTGGGGTGGACGTTTTTGGGTGGGGGCTGCATATAGTATTAGTCCCCCAATATTTTGGGGTGACATTTGATGTTTTTGGTGAATCTCAATGTTTTTTGACGAGCCTCTGGGGGAGCAAATCTAGGTTTTTTGAAAAGCCTCAAAGAATGTTTTAGCGGGCCTAAAGGGGGTTTAATTGGAGGGTTCTGGTGATGTTGAATGTCGCTACGAAAAATATTCAACAGCACCCCCCGTCTTCCGAAGTTATCATGCGATAGCGCGACAGCTGAGTGGTGCTGAAGCTTCGACTCAACCCAACCGATATCGATTTCGTACGAGCGCCTATGCCTAAGTGTTGGACATCGTTAAGCATTTTTAACGTCACCAGTTAGAATCAAACACGACTAATTTCCTCCAAGCGGAACTGCTCCCTCAAGCGGAACTGCTCCCCTCGAGCGGAACTATTTTGCCCCAGCGGGGTGGCGTGTGGGTGCGTATGAAGACATCGATTGGCTTCTTTGTAAGGTCCAACGCCAACGGCAACGATACGCGTAGCCCAGTTGGCAGAAATCCAAGCATGGTTATTTTCCATAGGAAAGTCCCGCAATGTCATAACCATGCTGGCACACCATAGGCCTACTCGTGTTATGCGATTGCAATCGCTGCATATATGTGGTTATGAACAACGTCATGCTTATTAGTCATTCAGGTCACATGCATATCTATATATCTACAGTGAACACTACTATATAAACCCACAGTGTTTTCGTCAGGTGCAGGCCGTCTTGCGGCAACCAGTTGTTTCTCCCGGATTATCTCGGTTCAGAGTTCGATGCTCTAGCCACTGCACCACAAATGTTATGGTCATACGCAGTGGAACGTGGCTATTTGTATACGAACAATAGAACTTTATATGCATGGCTGGATGCTTCACAGAGACGTCGATATCGTGTTCGGTTGAACAGGTCCGCCAGATAGTAAAGTGTAAAGCATTTCGAGCAGTGCCAGAGAATGGACACCGCGTTATATAAGAACTTACCTTTTGACATTTGGCGCTGATGTGATGTGTGATGTTATTGTGCCATTTGTCGTTTGTACATTTATGGATGGTAAACGTTGTAACATTTAGTGGTAATGTTATGACATTTTAATAAGGTTTCTCGAAGTTATGATATCTGTCGGCTCAACTCACGGTAAGCAAACATTGCAACATACGGTTTTTGTAAAGTAAAAATGCAAGCTTGCATGCTGCGCCGAGTCAAGGAAGATAACGATCTGAAAAACGATGGACATATTTGGACCATGTCCTTAGATCAACAAGAACACAAAAGCAGGCATTAAAAACTACATGTAAAGATAACAAGAGGATGGCCAAAAAGACACGTATCACCGAAGTTACTGAACCATCGTAAAAGAGGCAGAACGCCAGAAAATAAAGGCATAATACCTAGAAAGATTGACCGGAGACAGATAAGCTCGGTAAGACATGGCATCGGAAAACGGGAGTGTGGGGGGTGTGGGGGTGCTGTTGAAGGTTTTTCGCGGCGACGTTCACAATTTGTTATACTCACCAACAACCTGGATTAATACCCCTAGACTCGCCACAAAACACATTTAAGGTAACGAAAAACATCACAATTCATCAAAAAATACACCTGTTCCCTAAATATTTGGTGAGCTAATCCTATCTCCAGCCCCCCCCCATCAAACAATTTCCACTCTAAAATACACACCAGTAATTCCCTTAATATTGGCGGTGGGCTAGTTCTTTCTCCAACCTCCTCTCCAAAAATATTGGGGGCTCCGCCTCCAAGATCCCTCTCCGGTTCCGAGGCCTATGATATGGATAGCATCGATTGCCCCGTACCGTGCACAGGGAGTGAGTCAAAGTAAGCAAACGTCTAAAAAAAACTGGTCAAATAAATTAGCTCGTATCTTAGGCAATAACGAATAGCATCCTAATAGGTCACATATAGATGAAACATTGTTGGACTCTTTGTAACAACTTCCCGTGTTCTCTCGTGCAGAAGTTATACAATTTAAAACAGGTAAATCGTAGGTCGAATTGACATAGCAATCACGTGACCTGTTGCTAGGTAAAAGTTCCGTTAAATTAACAAAATGGATGCCGAACACGTGTATCAAGGGGGAACTTCCGGTAGTGAATTGGTTTGAATTTGGTGCAGCAAACTTGCGAAAATATAAGGATATTTGATAAAGATAGGTGATATTATTGAGTGTATAGCATACATAATGTAATTATTGATATATAGTAAGCAATATGTTTTGTTAAAAGTTAGCTAGAGGGAGTAATCTAGGGTAGATTAAAAGTAGACGATTTGCGAGCGATAATTGGGGACGTTAATGTAATCGGAACGTTGTTTACAAAGTAGGTCACTGGCGAAGTTAACGTAACGTGAACGACAATAGAATAGCGTTATTTGAGATAATCGATGTAGTTAGATGAGTAATTAAAACCTGAAATAACAACCTTTTAAAGTGTATACTAGTACACAGGAAACAGTCTTTGTAAAGACTACATTGTATCTAAGCCTAACTTGTATACATTGTCATCGACATCGTAACTAGGTAAGGCACGGTGTGTCACTGTGTGTTAACAAATATAACTAACTATAACCTAAACAATCTGGTGTAAATTGTACACAGAAAAGTCTTTTCAAAGACTATATAAAAACTATTTTGAACATAAATAAATTATGATATGGCACCTTGCAAGCGGCAACTCAGGGCAAAACGACACTTAGTTTGCAACGACTGCCAGACCTGGGTGGATTTTGTGTTGTCTGGCTGTCCAAAATCATGGGCAGAGACCAAAGATGACGGATTCACCTTTCGGTGTATGGGGTGTTTGAGGGTGGAATGTCTGATGAAGGAGGTGTGTAAGTTGATGGATATAGTGAAGGAGATGGAGGTGAGACTCAACATAAAAATAGATGGAGCAGAGAGGGATGACGCGGAGAGAGTTGAGAATTCTACAACACAGAAGGAGCAGAGTTGTGACACGGAGACTGAAGAAAGGAGACTGAGAGGAGGGAAGGTGACCGGTGTGAAGGAACAAGAAATTGAGAAGACAGAGGGACGGAGGAAAAGTGTTCGGCAGAGGAAAAGAAAACGGGTCAGTGGGGATAGATCAACAGGTAGTCAGACTATAGAGAATGAGGAGAGACGCGACAGCGATACAGGTGGTGAAGAGGTAGATACCACAGAGGCAATTGGTAAGACTGTGAGACAGAAGACTGATGGAAGAAGACAGAGTGTTCAGCAAAAAACAGAAAACACGACAGGCGTGAAGGTGACAGGGGAGAAAGTGACCGTAGTGAAGGAGGTAGCCGGGGAAAAGGGACGGGAGAGGAGAGAAGAAAATGTGATGGGAGGAAAGAAGAAGGGACGAAAGGAAGTGAGAGTAAATGTGCTAGAAGAGAAGATGACAGGAGGAAAGTGGACAAGAGAAAAGGCGACAGGAAAGAAGGGAATGGAAGAGAATGTGACAGGAGAGAAGACGACAAGAGGAAAAGACAACAACCAGACATATGCAAACCGGAGGAGCTACTCCGAGGCAGTGATTGAGGGGGCAAGGAGAAAAGAGAGAGTGTTTATGGGCGATTCAATTCTGAGAAAAACAGACAAGACTATATGCGAGGGGAAGGACGTTGTTGTATGTCTACCGGGGGCTAGGATAGAGCATGTGACCGAAAGGGTAGAGAAGGTATTGGGGCATGGCAAGGGAGGGTCTATACTAGTACACGTAGGGACAAACAATGCAGACAAGGAGGGAACAATTGGGATAGTTCAGAAGTACAGACATTTGGTGAGGAAGCTAAAGAAGACAAGAGTGGAACAGGTTGTGCTCTCAGGAATTTTGCCAGTAATGGGAGGAAGGGGGGCAACATACAGAAACTGTAAGAGGATGGCGATCAACGCACTAGTTGAGCAGATGTGTGAAGAAGAGGGCGTGGGATTCATAGATTTATGGGGGTACTTTGTTGGGAGAGAAGATATGTACATGAGATATGGCCTCCATCTAAGTGGAAAGGGGGCAGCAGTATTCTCAGAGAATCTGCTGCGATCTGTTGACAGTGGGACAGGTTGCATCTATTTAAACTAAATTCGCAGGGGGGACTCGCAGAGAAGCCTGAAACTGGAGGCATAGATAAAGACAGCAAAAATAATTCAGCAAAGAACAGTCTGGAAAACTGTTCTGAAGCTGGGTATAAATGTGTTTGTTTAAATGCAAGGAGTACAGTAAACAAAATAAATGAACTAAACATTATGGTAGAAGATATTGACCCTCACATAATAGGTATAACCGAATCATGGGCAACCACCGATATATCAGATGCCGAATTGGGACTGACAGGATATGCAATGTTTAGGAAATATAGAATAGGAAGAAGGGGGGGTGGAGTTAGTTTATATATTAAAGAATCTATCCAGGCTTATGAAATAAAATTAGACAGAGAAGCAGATTGCGAAGAAGCTGTTTGGTGTAACATAGTTACAGGAAACTCAACGTTAAAGGGAATAAAAGCATATATTGCTTGAATTCATGTTATATTACATCCTGCTATCTATTTCCACATCCACCAAGCAAAAAATTCAAAAAAATTCAATGAATTAGAAATTCCACATTTTATGCTGTACATCCGGACATTTTCGAATATGCATATTTTTGGCGCGGTTTTCGGGATGCCGAGATGTGACGTCACTTATGACTCAAACTCGCATCAGGCCGACCCTTTCCATGCATTCAGAGCATGTTTACAAGTGAAAGCCGAATGAGCGGGTCAGAATGAAGTTATTGCGCAATTCTCCGATTTGGACATTAAACATTTATAGAGGGAATAAGCAAAGATTTTGATGAAATTCCGAGAACCCACTTTATCAAACAACATATGCGAGCTGGCCTAAAGCCGATGACTAGCTCGCTGAGCTTTTGGGCCGGTTTCTTCAGGGAAATTAATTATGGATTGAAATGCAACCAACGGGAGATAATCTACACCAATAAACATACATAGCAACCATATATTGTATCCAGCTACATAAAGTAACGTGTATAATATCATAATATCACTAGAATATCGATATATGAAGGAGTTGTACAATTTACCATAACAACTTATATCAATTAAAGAGTTTCCGCTGGTCCCGCTAGCTCAGTGGGTAGGCGCGTTGGTTACTTGTCATTTATTTTACAATCGGGCGACGCCGGTTCAATCGTGACAGCATGCAAACTATTGATTTTCTTTACACTTGTTTTGTTTATGTTTTCACGAAGTAATATGAACCAAATCATTTAGTATACTATGATGCACTATTTGTAAATAATTTTTATTTTTGTAGTAATTATTTATTCGCCACAAAAATGAAAATATGGTCATTATATAACGATCTTTTCTTTAAACAAGTATTTCTTATCCTAAACAACAGGAATGGGGAATCGATGGATATAATTTTATTTAAATTTCTGGTAAATGATGGCTTGTAAGAAGTAATATATTTGTAATTTATGATGGCGTGGAAAACAGGATTTGATCTTGGTTCCGATAAATTACGCACCGAGAAACATTTCGTTATATAATGACCATACTTTTCATTTTTGGTGGCGAATAAATAATTACTACAAAATATAAGTAAAAAATATTTACAAACAAAGTGCATCGTAAAGATAATTAAATGATTTGGCTTATATTACTTCGTGAAAACATAAACAAAAAAAGTGTAAAGAAAATCAATAGTTTGCATGCTGTCAGGATTGAACCGGCGTCGCCCGATTGTAAAACATACGCCAAAGAACCAACGCATTTACCAACTGAGCTATCAAGCCAGACAGAAATTCGTTGACTGATTTCAGTTGTTATGATAAATTGCACAACTCCTCCTTCATACATCAATATTCTAGTGATATTATGATATTTTACACGTTACTTTCTGTAGCTGGATACGATATGTTTGCTATGTATGTATATTGGTGTACATTATCATCCGTTGGTTGCATTCGATTTAATTATTCTGAAAACGAGCCCAGGGGCAGGGCCAAGCTCGGCAAAACCTAGTCGACTTGTAGGCTCATTAGCATTCATTGTTTTGAATAAAATTGAATTCATGTGGAACCGTAAGATAACTGCTTGTTCCTCTATGATGACTAGTGTTTGTATTACATCGGATTATTGCATAACAACTCATTCTGACGCTCGTTTCGACCCCAACATTATCCATGTAAACATGCTCTGAATGCATAGCAAGGGTCGGCCTGCTGCGAGTGTGAGTCATGTGTGACGTTAAGATACCACGTGATCGCCTAGCTCATAACATTTTTCTTTTCCGCGGGAATCGCTACACAGACGGGTTTAAAATCGAATTTATGCTACAAATGTATTTTTCTGTATTTTTTTAATGTTCTCGAATGTTACATGCAATATTAAACGTTCTGTACACATGGAAACGGATTTTAGCTAATGCCTTGTTTTTATTTCCTTTAACGGTTGGATTAATTTATCGAAGTCCAAACATAAGCATTGAAGAGAATGAAAAAATACAAAACGCTATAAGGGAAGTGAGCAAACGGGACTGTGTTATTATGGGGGATTTTAACCATGGGCATATAAAATGGAAATCTCTACAGAGTATGGGTAGTGAGGACCACAAGTTTTAGTTTTAGTACAAGATAGTTTCCTTTCTCAACATGTGCTAGAACCAACCAGGGGATAGAATGTGTTAGACATAGTTTTGTCCTCACAGAATGAATTAGTTGACAATGTCAGGATATGTGAGCCACTGGGGAATAGTGATCACAACCAGATACATTTTACCATCAAAGTAAAATCAGAAAGGAATAGTAAAAAGCAGTACAGGAAAAATTTCCACAAAGGAAAATATAAGGACATAAGGAAATATTTAGCAAAGATAGACTGGAATAACACACTGAAGAATAAGACAGCAACAGAATGCTAGAATATCTTAAAGAGTGAAATTGAATGCATCATCGTCAAATTTGTTCCCTTAAAAAAACACGGGAAACGGTCCAAAAAGAAACACTTATCGAAAGAAGCCATTATAAAAATTAAGTATAAACAAATGATGTGGAAGTCATATAGACGTACTGGAAATGACGAAGACTACAACATTTATAAAGAAGCACTAAACTAAGCTACAGCTGAAATTCGAAATTCAAAGAGAAGCTATGAACATAAATTAGCTTGTAATATAAAACATGACAGCAAGAGTTTTTATGCATATATTCGAAGCAAACAGAAAGTTCAGGATAAGGTCGGTCCCCAGAAGATAGTGCTGGAAATATAGTTCAGAGGGATTCTAATGGCAGAAGACCTGAATGAGTATTTTAGTTCAGTGTTTACCAGGGAAGATATTAGTTCACTGCCAGAACCAGAGGCTAAGTTCAAGGGGGCAGATTCAGACTATTTAGGACAATTAATTGTAACCCCGGAAATGGTAGCTAAGAAAATAAGGGCTATGAAGGATAATAAATCACCTTGAGTGGATGGTATTCCACCCAAACTACTATTGGAAATTGTAGAACAAATTAGCATACCGCTTGCAACAGTTTTCAACTTGTCATTAGAAGAGGGAGTGGTTCCTTTAGAATGGAAAGAAGCAAACATTATACCGTTATTTAAAAAAGGTTCGAGAAACAAGTCAAATAATTATAGACCAGTTAGTTTAACATCGGCGATTTGTAAATTATTAGAAAGACTAATTAAAGATCACATGGTGGATTTTCTTGTTAAACATAACTTGATAAACCCATCTCAACATGGGTTTCTAAAAGCGAAGTCATGCTTAACAAATATGTTATGTTTTTTGGAAGATATCACTAAGTGGGTAGATGATGGATCACCAGTAGATATCATCTACTCAGATTTTCAAAAAGCTTTCGACAAAGTAACCATCAAAGATTACTGCTAAACTAAAGCCCCATGGCATAGGAAAATGAATAATTAAACTGGATAGGAAAATGGCTGATTGACAAATACGAATGGGTAGCTGTTGATGGGAGCTTCAAACGGAAACGTTTGAGCAATCAATGTATCGCATTGCACCTATATTATTCTTAATATATATAAACGATTTTGGATTGAATATTGTTGTGCATGTGCTTAAATCTATATATACAAAAAGTGTTTAGAATAGATTGAAATGATGGTGACAGACAGCATTTACAAGATGATCTTGACAGGGTTGATCAAATGGTCTGAAAAGTGGCAAATGTTGTTCAATTTTGGGAAATGTAAATGCCTTCACACAGGACATGTGAACGAATATGTAGAATATACAATGGGGGGAACTGTACTAAGTACTACTGTAAAAGAAAAAGACTTAGGGCTGACAATTAGTGCTGACATGAAGGTTTCAGAGCAGTGTGGAATTGCAGCTTCAAAAGGAAATCAAATCCTTGGATTGATTAGGCGAAATATAGCATATAAAGAAAAAGAACCAATAATACCGCTGTACAAAACAATAGTTAGGCCTCATTTAGAATATTGTATACAAACGTGGAAGCCATACCGCAAGAAGAACATAGATATGCTAGAAAGAGTACAGAGGAGAGCGACTAAAATGATACCAAAACTGAGGGATCTTAGTTATGAAAAACGCCTAAAAGAATGTTGTTTAACAACACTAGTGACCAGGAGATTGAGATCAGATCAGATAGAAGTGCTTAAAATATTGAATGGTTATGAAAATATTGATAGAAATATGTTTTTTTCAGTTAAGAAAGAGAAAGACTAGAGGACATGAAGTTACATTAGTAAAGGAGCAGTGTAGATTAGACGTAAGAAAGTTATCATTTTCACAAAGGACTGTAAATGAATGGAACAGATTACCTGCTGATTGTGTGGGTGCTAGTAGCGTGAATATGTTTAAAAATAAAATCGACACATACCTCAGACGGGCGGGATACACACAGATAAAAGGGTCGGACTCTCGATAAGCCAAAGGGCTTCCTTGTCCACCTGCCACCTAGAGTTAATTCTCTGGGTGGCAATCTTGTTAAACCTTGTTAAAGATAAGCCTACTGGATGCAAAAACCAAACTCCAGATTTGGACCTGGAATGTCAGGACAATGTTCTATAATGCAAAAACAGCAGAAATTATAAATGAGATGATATCATACAAGTTACCCATCCTTGGAATCAATGAGGCCAGATGGACAGGTTTTGGTAGACATATCACCCCGACAGGAGAGACAATCTTGTTCTTTGGCAGAGATGACAACCGCCCTATTGCAGGAGTGCACGGCGCTAATACTAAAGAAAGGAATTGAAAAGACATTGATAGAATGGAAACCAGTCAGTGCTAGTGTAATGAGCGCTACCTAAGACAGTACGCCATCTAGCGAGTAACTGAAAAACATGACATGTGAATGACTCCATCTTGTCTGTCAGATGGGCTCGAATTAAATACATAATTTTGTGGTTCTACTAAGTTGTCTTGTCGTCTTTATATGTCAGAATCACTACATGGTGGCAGCGGGTTAGTAAACCTTGCCAGTTCACAGTCAGTCGACAGTCCGTCGTCAACGGTCAGTCAGTGAATTCGAACGATCAGCGAATTTGTACGGTCAGTCAGTAAATTTGAACGGAAAATAAAATGCCGAAATTTAACCCGCCAGAGTCGATGTCATTCGACGCCCCGTCCAAATGGCCGGAATGGAAAGAGCGGTTTATGCGGTTCAGGATCGCAACGTCACTGCATAAAGACGATCCAGAGGTGCAAGTTGCGTCGCTCATATACGCCATGGGCAGACAAGCCGAGAACATTTTCAAATCGTTCAAGTTTGCGGAGCCGTCAGAGGGCGCCACAGACCCTCGAGATGACTTTGTCACAGTGATGCAAAAGTTCGACGAATATTTTGTGCCAAGGAGAAACACAATACATGAGCGTGCAATTTTCTACCAACGTTCTCAGCAACAGGGTGAGTCAATTGAAGCGTTTGTGCGTTGTTTGCATGACCTCGCGGCTCACTGTCGGTTCGATAAACAAGAAGAAGAGAACGTGCGCGATCGACTCATAAGCGGCATGCTCGACAAAGAAATGTCGCAGAAACTTCAGTTGGAGCAAGACGATCTGACGTTGGAGAAAGCAGTCGACAGCGCGAGACACAGTGAGTTAGTCAAAAGTCAGAACACTGTGCCGATGTCAAACGTGAACTTTGTAAAAAAAAAGAGCGTAAACAGCAAGCTAGTCGTCATCAGCGCCACAGTCAGAGAGGCGTGAGAGAAGAAGTCGTCGCGAAAACGTGGCCAATGTGGCTATGTGCATCGCTCGCCGGGCCCCGACGCATGTCCTGCTAAGGGGAAGACGTGCAAATTGGTGTCGCAAGACAGGTCACTTCGAGAAGATGTGTCGCGCCAAGTCGTCATCCATTCGCGAGGTGAAAGTGCAGCCAGACGAGGAGTACTTCTGCGGGTCGGTCAGTTGCGATGACAGCAGTACAGCGTGGAAGGTTGACCTCGACCTCAAAGGTCGTCCTGTGACCTTTAAAATCGACACGGGTGCCGACGTTACGATGATGTCGCACGCGAGCTACGTCATGCTGAGGCCGCGATCGCCTCTCAAGGCGATCAGTGCAAACCTCAACAGTCCAGGTGGTCCATTGGACTTTCGCGGGCAGTTCATCGCCAGCACAGAGGTCAAAGGCACCACCTATCACTTTCGTGTCATCGTTGTCGCAAATGACATGGAGAACCTGCTGAGTCGTGGGGTTGCTTCGCGAATGAGTCTCGTCAGAAAACTAGACGCTATTACAGACGGCGTCGGTTGTCTGAAAACAGAGCCGGTGAGGATCATCCTGAAGGAAGACGCGCAGCCATCAGCCCTCACAGTCGCCCGCAGAGTGCCTATCCCAATTCTCCCCAAGGTCAAGGAGGAATTGGACCGTCTGGTATCTGCAGGGGTTATTAAGGCTATCACAAAGCCAACGCCGTGGTGTGCTCCCATGGTGCCTGTCGTAACAAAGTCGGGGAAGGTCCGACTGTGCGTCGATTTGAAAAAGCTCAACCAGCATGTGCGTAGGGAGAGGTACATCCTACCCACCCTGGGTGACGTCGCGTTTGTCGGGCGCTACGGTGTTCTCGTCATTGGATGCCGAGAGCGGTTTCTACCAAATCCCTCTTGAGTCGTCAAGCCAAGAGCTGACGACGTTCATAACGCCCTTCGGTCGTTACTGCTACAAGCGACTGCCCTTCGGGATTACCTCTGCCCCGGAGATCTTCATGAGGAAGATGGTCGAAATCCTCGCGGGGCTCGAGGGCACAATAGCATACATGGACGACATTCTAGTGTATGGGAAAGACGAGGCCGAGCACGAGACGCGCCTCGCGGAAGTCCTTAAAGTGCTTCGGGCAGCAGGCCTAAAGCTAAACGAGGATAAGTGTCACTATGGTCAAAAGGAAATTACGTTCCTTGGTCATAAGTTTACGCCAGACGGCGTCGTAGCAGACCACGAAAAGGTCGAGGCCATAACGAAATTGCCTCGTCCGACGTCTGTGCCACTTCTGAGGCAGATTCTCAGTATGGTCCATTACTTGGGTGCGTACTTACCGGCATGTCGCCACTCGTCCGTTGAATGATCTGCTCAAAGGAGATGCGGTCTGGGCACGGGGTCCCAACCAGGAGAATGCGTTCAATAAGCTGAAGCAGCTGGTGTCGTCAACGCCAGTGCTCGCCTATTACGACGTAACGAAGCCGACCGTAGTGAGCGCAGACGCCAGTTCGTACGGTCTCGGGGGAGTGATCATGCAGGAAGGAAAGCCGGTCGCATTCTGCTCCAGATCCCACACTCCGGCTGAACAGAGATACGCCCAGATCGAAAAGGAGTGTTTGGCGGGGGTGTGGGCGTGCGAGAAATTTGATCGGTTCTTGTGCGGTCTGGGTCAATTCAAATTACTCACAGACCACAAACCGCTTGTACCCCTCATCAACAATAAAGATCTTGACAACACGCCACTCAGATGTCAACGACTTCTCATGCGACTGATGCGATATAACGCTAAGGCGGAGTATTCGCCTGGGAAGAGCCTTGTCATGTCAGACGCACTCTCGCGGAGTCCGCTCGCTCCGCAGATGCATCGTTCTTCAACGGAGGACGACGTGAAGGCTCACGTTGACCTCGTTGTGTCGAACCTTCCGGTGTCACCCGGGAGGAGAAGCGAGCTGCAGTTGTCTACGAGTGATGACTCAACGCTTCAAGCCGCCATTCACTACACCATAACAGGGTGGCCCCGCTATGAACAGGACGTTCCTGACAACCTGAAACGTCTCTTCAATGTCAGAAACCTCTTGTCAACGTCAAATGCCTTACTGATGTATGAAGGCAGAATCGTCGTACCTGCCAGCACGCGAGCTGACATGCTAGATAGGATCCATAGAGGTCATCAGGGCGTTACGTAATGTATTGAGCGAGTCAGGATGTCGGTTTGGTGGCCGGAGATCACACGAGACGTCAAACGCGTAGTGGGAACCTGTGAGCATTGCCAGGCGTACAGGCCTATTCAGCAGAAAGAGCCGTTGATGACGACACCACTTCCCTCGCGACCTTTCGGGAAGGTGGCGATCGACCTGTGTCTCCACCAAGGTCAGAACTACCTTCTAGCGAAGATGAAGGACGTCTTTGCGCGGTTCGGACTTCCGGACGAAATTGTGTCGGACAACGGTCCGCAATTTGTGTCGTCCGAGTTTAAGTCGTTCACGGAAGAACACGCCATCACTCACACGACGTCGAGTCCGTTTCTCCCGAATAGCAACGGGGAGGCGGAACGGGCTGTAAGGTCGGCCAAGGGCATCCTTCGGCAAAGTGAGCCGTGGATGGCTTTGTTAATCTACCGTGACACAGTCATGGCCGCCACTCGTCATAGCCCTAACCAACTCCTGATTGGCAGACATGTCAAAACGAACCTGCCAACGCCACCGTCAGCCCTTCAGCCGTGTCGATCCAGTGACGAGGAAGTTCGCGAACACGACGAGCGTGCGAAACGCTCGTACTCGCACCACTACAATCGTCGACACGGTGTGCGCT
Organism: Paraescarpia echinospica; assembly: GCA_020002185.1. Lineage (NCBI taxonomy): Eukaryota > Metazoa > Annelida > Polychaeta > Sabellida > Siboglinidae > Paraescarpia > Paraescarpia echinospica. Next base: position 18,986,191 of record CM034540.1, read on the forward strand.
CGTTACCGTCCTTGTCGCCAGGTGACGAGGTGAGGGTGAAAACTCCTCAACAGGCCGACTGGGCGGAGAAAGGCGTGGTGACGACTCCCGCCGACACGCCTCGGTCGTTCATGGTTGAGGCGTCATCAGGTGATGTGTACCGTCGCAACCGAGGCCACCTGCAGGCCACGGGTGAGGGTGATCCGCCAAACCAGCCGATCCCACCTGTGCCCGTCGACGTGCCACTTGAGCCGGGTGTTGTGTCCAACCCGCCTGAGCTGCCGTCGAGTTCCACTCCGGTACCTCAGAGCCCAGGTTTGCGCAGATCCGCGAGACGCGGGCGTGGCCAAAAGCCTGATCGCTTAATCGAAATGTGTTAGTTAGTGTGGTCATAATAATACCACCAGCGGTTGGCAATGTTGTGCCTGAGACAGGCCGTTTACATTAAACTGTCGTAATTGCTTAATTGCAAAAGGGGAGATGTAATGAGCGCTACCTAAGACAGTACGCCATCTAGCGAGTAACTGAAAAACATGACATGTGAATGACTCCATCTTGTCTGTCAGATGGGCTCGAATTGAATACATAATTTTGTGGTTCTACTAAGTTGTCTTGTCGTCTTTATATGTCAGAATCACTACAGCTAGACTACTGAGAGCCAGGTTCTTTGGCAAGCACAGCAAACTTACAGTCGTCCAATGTTACTCGCCAACCAATGATGCAGAACCAGACGAGAAAAAGGTCTTCTATAGTATGATGCAAATATAAACCGAATGACACACCTCCACTGAGTGCTAATTACAATGCAGCTCACCCAAGTCTATACGACTGTGCGACAGGGTCTTTTCTTCCAGTGCACACTTATATGACTTGTTCTTCTAACACCAGTTGTCACGATACGAAACGGTTCAGATTTCAACACTTTATTCGGCAAACAAGACCCTGTTCACAGTCGGACGTGCGGTTACCTGTGGCTGTTGGTACCGAATCCTCGAAGTAACTTCTGCAGGGATCCTCGGACCAGTTACCAAATGGAAGGTGTCGGTAATGTTGGTAATCGAGGTTGAACTATTTTTTAAACTGCAGCGATAGCGAAAACTCGACGGTCCCAACCTCGTTTTGCTTCGCTCTCCCACAATTCCCTGCGAAACCCCCAATTCACAGTAATGACTCCTCAGCCATCTAGCATCACTAAGCCTAGATTACAACATACTTATTCCAATCAATTTAAAGAATCCAACCTAACACCGAGCGTATTATAATGTGGGCATAGAACGCAATACCCAATTTTACGCACACTGAGATACTTGAAGAACTATGTCGCTGCGCCGCCTATTGCTGGGAAGGTGGGCATAAATGCCCTCCAATTGCACACACCTTTCATAGTCAACAAAAATACACATTAATCGTCTCATAAAATTTACATTCCCAACGACTGCTGTGGGGAAGGCAGTCTCGAAGTGAAGTGCCCCTATCTCGTGCGGGACGAGGTCCTGAGTGAGGTGAATGAAGGCGCCGCATGTTTAGCAAAGAATGCAGATGGCACCCTACACTTGAGAAAAGGACATGCCTACTACTACCAGGCAGACCTGTTAAGTTTCGGAAATGACAAAACTGGAGATTTGTACGTAAAGTAAAATCGAGCCGTCAAAGGTCAATTTCGTTGTGCGGCGGTTGAATAATTAAAAGACATAAAAGAAGTGTAAAAGACTTTAATTGCAAAATATCTTAACAACTTCAGATATTCACAAAGTACAATGTTATATATAATACAACACAACATTGTGAAAAGTATTTCACCCACTGAAAAATATGAATGAGAAGTATTCTTTATATGCATGAATTATAATTATTTAACGTATTCACATATAATTTACAAAACTATTAGAAATTCACTCTATACATTCTGTAAATGAGAAGTTACATAGCAATGCTCCATATCATATGATGAAACTAATCAGTGATCACAATGAAAATGCCAAATTTACAAAAAACATATCCAAATCAAAACTTGCTTCGTTCTGGAGCGATCGCACCCTTCACTATCGTGGTCGTTTTCTGCCGCCCGCACGAAAACTTCTTTGCGACTTCACAGTCCGGAAACATTTTCTTGACGATCTTTGTGAAGTGGTCTCCAAGCATAAACGAAAGGTTGTGCTCGGCGACCATATCAGCAAAGAGAGTCTCCGCCACATTTACCCGCCTGGTAATTTCTTGGTCTTTCGGATTGACAAAGAACGACGCCAACCCCGTCAATCGATCGTTTGCGTGTGAGGCACATTCAAGATTCACGTGCTGCGACGTTGCGGCATGGCGAAGGGCAGCGTACTTCCCAACCGCGGCAACACTGAAGTGCGAGTTGCACACCTGGCAAAACGCGTGCGTCACACCTCTATCGCTGCTTGATATCCATCGTAGATCTGATACCAATGTCTGTAAAATTTGGAGGAATATTTCTTTTTCGGTCGACGCAAACTTGGTTTCGTTGGCGCCATAACAGTGTGTGTGTGCCTTGCTGGGCGCAGTAGAACGACTGATCAGATTCGTTGATTCGAGACCACGTGATAGTTTCCATCCAATTAAAATATATGTTGCACATTTACGGTGTGGCCGGTATTTAAAAATGTTATTACACAAATAGTAACCGAAAAACACTTGCGATTCCACTAAAACAAAAATCACGGAAAGATTTATTTATAGAAACGGAGGATATAGCCTGACATTTTGGAGGTTTAAAAATAAAACGGGAGGAGACATGAAAAACTGGAGATTTCATTTCCCGCGCGGGAGAATGGGAGATGGGTGCCAAAAGCGGGAGTCTCCCACTAAAAGCGGGAGACTTAACACGTCTGCTACCAGGTGCAGTGTCAGCTGTTTGTGTGTGGGCACAGCTATGGAGACTTTGTTGTGTGAACACAGAGGTCCTATCACTGCGAGCGCATCTACAAGGATACAATTCTCTGGGAAGAAATGCTACCAATAGCCCGATGTGTAGTTATTTTTAGAGCAGGTTTATTTTACAAATGTAATTTCAAGCATTTATTATTTTCCATTCAAAAATTAATTATAATAAAATTATTAAATGTCATTGTTACCAGAAGCTTTAGTCTTTACACAAAATTATGGCTACCTGGTGCTACACAGCAACTAATATTAAACAGACATGTTTCGTCCCCCCAGGACTCATCAGTGCAGCTAGGATTTTCACGTGAAATGAAAAACTGCAGACATGTCAAACATGTTATTTTTTCTTTTTTCTTGGATATCATTCCACACATACCACTGCGTGCCATCTCCTACCATTGTGCCATATCACTAGTCAAATGGAACGATTGGCCCCTTCAAGTTTGTAATTGCACAGCAGACAGTGGCTATTTTGTCAATCGTGGTGATTCCTTTTCCATTATTGACAAAGAGAAAGTCAATTGGCATTGTTTCTCCCACAGTGTTCGGTGAGGTACTAGTCACTGACTGACTCGGCCAGCCCAAGCTTTCGGACAAGAAGGAAATGGTCCCTAGTCGCGTAATTCCTATGAGAAACTTCCTATTGTGATGCTTGTAGGAAGACCAAGTCAGTGACCTTGCTTCCAGGTTTGATGGTGTTTCGATATACATCTCGAAACAGTCAATGATTACAACAATTTTCGACTCGAGTTAACGCCGGAACAGCATCGGCATCGTCTTCCTCAACTCATCTCGTCCTGGCCATATAATTAGTGGCAGCATCATGATGTACAGAATGTCGAGTGTGTTCAAGAAAATTCTTGAGACGGTCGACTGTCTGACGTTGAACGTAAAACACAACAGTTCATTCGACACACTCAGGCGAAGCTTCATCAGTGTCATCAATAATTGCTGAAACTTGGTCAGGGATTATCTGTGTTTCGTGTAGACACGGTGACACAAAGTTGTATAGCTGCTTGGGGATGTGGTGAGTTGGAAGGCCGGAAAGAAAAATTCAATTTGTCGTCATTCCCGGCTAAGCTGCACTCAGTCAACTTTGCAGATGCCAACTCCATCTTTAAGCTGCTGTTCTCTAGCGTCAGCCTCCTCATCTCTTCCTCCATTCCATGCAGCACATGTCAGTCTGACACTCTTTTGTATCATCGTCAGCTGCTGGTTGTATCACATCATGTGCCCGGTCTTCCACTAAGGAGGTCTGCATGGACAGTAGTGTGTTGGCCATGTCTAGGCGAGCTCTGTTAGCAGCACGATCAACTTTGCGCTCGTATCGTGACAAACTGGTTGCTCCATGTGACGGCTTGAGCTTGTCGTGGCCAAGGTTTATGGTGGGTGCCCAGTCACAGTTTGTTTTGTCATACAAACTGGCAGGCTTGCCTACAAAACAATAAAAAACATTAAAACATGCACTGAGAATATTGAATAAATACGTAATGTGTAGTGAAATTGTTTTACTGTCTTATGGCTTAAAGCCCACTGTAGCATTGATACACCGTAAGAATTGTGACTAATACATCCATAACACTGTCAACAGGTATTTTACTGTTACTAAATGTTAGTGTTACTCAATGTAAATTTTTTATTATATTGTATTAATAAAGAAGTGTATAATTCTATGTTTATAAATTTGCTAGTCAACCAATTACATAGGCTATGGTTGCTATGGAATTTATGGCACAACACAGCCATACATAGCATAGTCGTAGGTGATAGGCAAAGGTCAACGCCAACAGCGCATAGGTTAGCACGCCACGGCACAACCACATACACAGGCTGTTAGTTAGACAGGCTGTTACTAATAGTGTTAGTTACATAAACCTGACTTTTTTATGTATGCAACATTTACTAATTTATACGGCCTTAACATTACTCTTATTTACCAGTCACAAAGTGCAACGAGCATACACGAGTGTATGTGTAGTTGGACGGCTTAATGTCTGACCGGCCTATGTTAGAAAGCCAGACACGCTGTCGTTCCTCCGAAAGTTGTCGAGTTTGTTCCCCGTGTGTATGGCGAATAGTCGGCAGTCTGTAGTACGACAAATGACTGTCTCTGTCAGCTCGTTTGTCGCAAGCAAAGACTCCACAAAGTTTACCATCCTTCGCGAATAACGGTGTAACAATTAAAAGAAACTATTTACTGCATCAGTGAACGTTAACAATGCGGGTGCGCGCGGGGCGGTCTGTACTCCAGTGCTTGTACTCCAAGATGGCAGCCCACAAAAGCGGTGACGTCACACGCACAGCCTCTATAGCCAAGTATTCGCCCATACAGCTGAGTAAACTGGAGCAACGCAGAGTGAACGAACTTGCCCAAAGTTCGACACCGCCGCACAGGATTCGAAACCAGGTTCTCTCGGTTGATAGTCCGAAGCTCTAGTCACTGCACCACGGCGCTACACGCTAGTCATTCAGGTCACAGACCTATATATAGTGAACACTACTATATAAACCATGTGCACAGTGTTTTCGTGAGTGCAGATCGTCTTGCGGTGCATAGCAGGATCTATCAGTCGTTTCGTTTCGCCAAATAATGGTAGGAAATAACTTCTCCAGTGTGTTGTCGGTGTTGTTTCTGCTCTCGAGTTTCCTTCAACAAGGTACGTTCTTTTACTGTATGCGGACTATTGAACACATTCTGTGTCATGTTGAGGCCACTTTATTTGTAAACGCGTTTATTGGTAATTCTATAGACCCCGTATTATTGCGACATTTATCGTTGATGTACAGTGCTACGTAGCGTTGATAAGACTTGGCATGTGTCTGACAGGATATAAAATTGTGGAACGTAGAGGTTAAAGCAGCAGACTCTCAATTGAGAGATGCCTGCTCGAATCTTCTTGCGGACGATTCAAAACTTAGACAAGTTTGTTTACTCCTCGTTGCTCTATAGTATGAATGAGTACAAATGTAGTCTGTAGAATGAATGAGTCGTGGTCATACACAGTGGTGGCTATTTCTATACGAACAGTCTTCGCGCAGGACGTACTTTATAGCTGCTTGGCTTATTGCTTCACAGAGATGTCTAGATGGTGCTCGATTGAACAGGTCTACCAGGGAGTAAAGTGCAAGGCATGTTGAGCAGACACAAGGACTGGACACCGCACTACATAATAACTTACCTTTTGACACTTGGCATGTGACATGTGTGGGTTAGTTACGACTTTTACCAATAGTGTTGTGACATCTTAATGACCTTTCTCGATTTTATTATATTTGTCGGCACAACTCACGGCACGGTTCCGGACATGGCAATGTATTTTTATTGTAAAGTAATAATGTTTTTAAATTTTCCTACATATATAAACATAAAACCGTCCCAGAATATTTCCAAGACATGTTCTCTACTAATGAAAATATCTTTAGACCAGCAGGACAAAGAAAGGCACCCCAACACTTTACCAATACAATGAATAACCTTCCACAAAACTATAACTGTGATATCCAAATTAAACGAACTAATACAATATACTGCCGCCTTTGTATCAGACATACTATACCACGTCTGCTTCAAGAAAACTTTCTTCCACAAATTGCCATGGAAAAAATTAACACCCATTCATATCAAGGCTTCGTAAGTTACTGCAAAACATATATCATTAGTAAATATGACACGGAATGTGACACCAATAACTGCAACATCTGCAAACAGAATATACCAGCTGAAACAAGCATAGAAACTATTAATTTTCCTGACCAAATTTTAATTGTACTTTACTATTATTTATATTATTGCATACCAATGATAATTTGATTTACATTCTAATCACACTCATACACATGTTAGAAAATTACAATAATGCATTTACATTGCTGACACTATTATGTAGTATTAGTTTTGTTAGAACTATTAGCACTATTATAGTGTGTGTTGTTTGTAAATGTACATTTGTTTGAAACTTGTAGACTAATCAGGTAGCATTAACTATGACTACTAGACCACAATCAGGTATTCATAGGGAGGCCTGCACGATAGCGATCTCTCAGGTCTTAGTGCAGGCCTCCCTGGATCATCCAAACTGCGAAATATGTACGAACTGTTTCTTTTACTATGTACGATGATCTAAATAAACTTCACTTCATTTATAAGCTTCCCCTGCTGCGCCGAGTCAACGAAGACAACAATATCGAAACAAGAAGGAGGAGATAGTTGGACTACGTCCTTAGAACACAATGAACGCAAAAGCAAACATTAAAATTACACGGAAAGAGAAAAAGAGGACGACCAAAAGAAAGGTGTCAACGACTAAAGTAAAAGACGCAGAACACCAGCAAATAAAGACACAATACCTAGAAAGATTGACCGGAATCCGATTTGTTCGGTGAGACGTCATCGGAAGGGGGGGGGGGGGGTAAGGGGGTACTGTTGAAGACTTTTTGCGACGACGTTCACAATTTTTGAAGATCACCAATAACATGGATTTATACCCCCCTTGAGGCTCACCAAAACAGAAAATTCCAAAAATGAACCCCTTCCCTAAATATTAGGTGGGTTAATACTATCTCCGGCCCTCCACCAAACAATTTCCACCCTGAAAATTCCAGGGTGACCCAATGCCTCAAACCCACTCCCCGGTTCCCGGAGTGAATCAAAATAAGCAAACGTCTAAAAAATGGTCAAATAAATTAACTCATACATTAGGCAATGACGAATCGGGATGTTGGCGTCGACTGCAATAAAACGAAACCAACATAGGTAACATTAAACGGAGCAGGGCATATATTGTTTGGCATACGAACAAACAGCAACTGGTATAGACAGGTACAATTTGATATTATTGATACTACAAAATACGGTTATATATATATATATATATATATATTTATATGTATAAATATATATATATGCTTCTACACGTAGTGGAGATACCAAATGACGTCAAATTTATAAATGAAAGTAGCACTCACATTGAAAGGTCAACCATACATGAACCTAGATTTTTAACCCTCAACTCGCATTTGACTTAGACAAATTGAAACGGACATGTGCTTTCTAGCCTATGGGTTGTGCAGGGAAAAAATCACGAATGATAAGACCTGAACACACGACTAAACAACGTTGCAATTTCCTTTAGAAACCCACAAAAAGAGTTTGTTCCAACAAAAGCCTAACACTGCATACGAAACTGAAAGTATATGGTCTACAACAAGAGCCTTGTTCAACAACAGCCTAAAGCTGACTGCATGCCAACCTGAAACCGTACCATAAGAGTCTGGTTTAACAAGAGCCTAAAACTGACTGCATGCCAAACTGAAAGTGTAACTGCGGGTATTCTTAGCATCCGATGGTATGGTACAGTGCAGACGACATTATCAAACACAGATGGCTGTGGTGGTTTCGGCTCTGCAACTGGTGTATAGTGACCGCCTCCCAGAGAACACTAGGTAAAGTTAACTGAAGGCAAACATCCAATAGGCGGCATACCTAAATTGCAATATATATTTAGGATGTGATAAACAATTTTTAAAGATTGTGGCATTGACCATTTGCTCGGGCAAACAGATGTAGAGGACAAAGAATCTAGCTATTTGGCGTGCAAGTCTTATATGCTTGGTATAGGCCATACATTGCTATACGTTTGTTGTGTGCGTTGTGTGTTTATTCAACTTAAAACGGATCAGCCATACCTCCGAATCGCGCAAAAACGTCGTGTATCAGAAGACTTACAATTCTGACAATTAATCGAATTGTGTTTCCATCGATCCATACAGTTGGACACATTATTAGTATCCTACCTAGGTTTGTAAAAAAGTAGCATTTTTTATGCGGGACGAATACATCAACATAATTAGCTTAACCGACAGTGTGTTTGGTGTAACAACGTATGATACGTTTTTGATGTACGTCAATACGTATTATTATTATTCGACCGTTTGTTTTCTTTGTTGTAGGATCGGCCTTAGGAGGGATTTGGGTTGACACCACCGGCTGGACGTTATCAACGTCTCAGTTTTTCGTGGTCATCTCGATCACTTTTTCACCGCTTGCTCTCTATTTACTCTGGAAGTGCGTCGTAGCTGTCAACTGTGACTGCGGGCGACAATGCGATAACGCCGAAATGTCCGCCAGCAGCAATTCAGCTGATAAGCAATGGTTCCGTCGTCTTTACCATGGCGCGAAGGCAAGGATGGCCGCCTGGCGAATGGCCGATGTCAAGTATAGCGGTGCCATCTCGCGAATCGACGGCGAACCATGTGACGACATGAGCGGAAATTGTCTTACTGACCAACATGGTGACGACAGTGATCACTGCGTTCCGAATCAAGGGGATACTTTGGTATAACGATACCACACACCCGACAGGAAAAGACAGACTGAATTACATTAGCCATGTTCTGTATATATGCTGGTATATTGCAAACTGCTTGGTTTAATCAATATATCACACAAAAGTTCTTTGGCTTAGAGATACGCTGTCATAACGCGTACATGTATAGGCCTAATAATTATTTAATTGTCACAACGCTAGGCCTGCATGTCACGCTACTAAACATATAATTTGTATTTAGCAGTTGTTTAACATTAAACAATATTGACAAATACAAATATTTATAGAATATATTTTGAACATTATACGGATAAATGGTTTCTTCTGTCAAAATGTTTAGCTACACAATGAAATAAAAATATTAAAATATTGTACACTATTGCACAATTAACTGGACATATACCAAAGAAAACAATGCAATGATTGTGGATGCGCCCATGTTATGGAGTGTTTTCGTGTGTTTAGTGTATTGATCAAACACTGTTATTTTGTTGTTTATTAGGTTTAAATATTATGTGTATGTTGATGAATAATATTATTGTATTTTTTACAAGGAAAGTAAGCACTCTCACGCACACGATACGCACATGTACGAACGCACGCACGCACACATTCCCCCACACACATCATCAAGTCATTTAGTTCTTGAAACTGATCAAATAAGGATATCACAAGTAATTTTCTTGATATACTGATTTTGTAGTCTAGTGTACAATTGTGATGAGGGATGGTTTTCTTCGTAGTCTTCTGCCAAATTGCCATGTGGTGTTTATCCTGGCATGTGTTTGACTGTCCTGACATCTCGTGGAACAGCCGCCGATAGGTTTGGTACACGGAGCCAATCAGTTCCTCTACCCGGATTTAGTGATGTAGTATACTTTGTAACAGGAAGTCCACTGTGTTGAACGTGGAAAATGAGACGTTATTGAACATCAAAGGGTACAGCAGTTAACGACTCGTTAATGATTCGACTGTACTGCCAATAAAGCTTGTTTTGAAACTGGATGATTTGTTTACTATTTGAACATGCCCCGGGGTTGTGCCTTCCAAATAGCGAACGTTGTTACGGGCTTACTAGGTACAATTTAGCAGGCAGCATACCTTCTAATATAGTTTTAGGAACATTATATTAATTACTAAATGAAAAACTAGAACATATTGCCTCTTTTTATTACATACAGAACAAACTTGATTATAGTTAGATTCATTAAAGGAAATAAAAACAAGGCATTAGCTAAAATCCGTTTTCCATGTGTACAGAAAGTTTAATATTGCATGTAACATTCGAGAACATTAAAAAAATACAGAAAAATACATTTGTAGCATAAATTCGATTTTAAACCCGTCTGTGTAGCGATTCCCGCGGAAAATAAAAATTTAATGAGCTAGGCGATCACGTGGTATCTTAACGTCACACATGACTCACACTCGCAGCAGGCCGTCCCTTTCTATGCATTCAAAACATGTTTACATGGATAATGTTGGGGTCGAAACGAGCGTCAGAATGAGTTGTTATGCGATAATCCGATGTAATACAAACACTAGTCATCATAGAGAAACAAGCAGTTATCTTACGGTTCCACATAAATTCAATTCTATTCAAAACAATGAATGCGAATGAGCCTACAACTTGTAGTACAAGTCGACTAGGTTTCGCCGACCTTGGGCTCGTTTTCAGAATAATTATATCGAATGCAACCAACGGGAGATGATGTACACCAATATACATACATAGCAAACATATATCGTATCCAGCTACAGAAAGTAACGTGTAAAATCTCATAATATCACTAGAATATCGATGTATGAAGGAGGAGTTGTACAATTTATCATAACAACTGAAATCACTCAAAGAATTTCTGACGGTCCTGATAGCTCACTTAGTAAACGCGTTGGTTCCTTGACATTTATTTTACAATCGGGCGACGCCGGTTCAATCCTGACAGCATGCAAACTACTGATTTTCTTTACACTTTTTTTGTTTATGTTTTCACGAAGTAATATAAACCAAATCATTTAGTATACTATGATGCACTGTTTGTAAATATTTTTATATTTTTTTAGTAATTATTTATTCGCCACAAAAATGAAAATATGGTCATTATATATAACGATGTTTCTAAATTGTATTTATCCAGACAGATCACAATCTTTTTTCACATATATAATTACAATATATTACTGTACTATATATTTACAATTAATAAATTATATATCCATTATATTGTATTTGTTTGGATAAATAAAATTTAGAAACATCGTTATGTAATGACCATATTTTCATTTTTGGGGCGAATAAATAATTACTACAAAAATAAAAATTATTTACAAACAGTGTATCATAGTATACTAAATGATTTGGTTTATATTACTTCTTGAAAACATAAACAAAAAAAGTGTAAAGAAAATCAGTAGTTTGCATGCTGTCAGGATTGAACCGGTGTCGCCCGATTGTAAAATTATCAACAGGAGTAGTAAAGGAGGTTAAGTACCGCGCAGGTTGGATTCGGAGTGAAGCAAAAGCAAAGTACCCGGATGTAGGTCAAGGTCAAATACCCGGATGTATGTCAAGGTCAAGTACCCGGATGTAGGTCAGGTCACGTGGCGCCCCTACAGAAATTTTTCGGAACTAGAATGGCACGCCACCTAGCGGATTTTTTCGGAACTCAAATATTCCCGCCAAAAATATAACCGCGCCCCCTGGCGGATAGTTGGTGAACTAATTATTTCCCGCCAAAACCAAAATAGCTCCCCCTGGCGGATAGTTGGTGAACTAATTATTTCCCGCCAAAACTATGGAAGCGCCCCTGACGGATAGTCGGTGAATTAAAATAGCTCCCCCTGGCGGATAGTTGGTGAACTAATTATTTCCCGCCAAAACCAAAACAGCGCCCCCTGGCGGATAGTTGGTGAACTAATTATTTCCCGCCAAAACTCTAAAAGCGCCCCCTGCCGGATAGTTGGTGAATTAAAATAGCTCCCCTGTATAATTTCCCGCCATAACTAAAACAGCTCCCCCTACCGGAATTTTTCGAAACTAAAATAGCGCCACCTGTCGGATAGTTTGTAAACTAAATTATTTCCCGCCAAAACCCTACCGGAATTTTTCGGAACTCAAATAGTGCCACCTGTCGGATAGTTGGTAAACTAAATTATTTCCCGCCAACAAATTATTTCCCCCCAAAACTCTAAAAGCGCCCCCTCTCGGATAGTTGGTGAATTAAAATAGCTCCCCTGGTCGATAGTTGATTAACTAAAACAGCGCCCCCTATCGGAATTTTTCGGTACTAAAAGTGGACAAGTTGTAAACTAAATGTTCTAGTACTGCAAATATTCGTGTCTCTTGCACGCTTGCGTGCAATAGAGCCCCCTGACGGGTACATCACGAACTACAAACATCAACCCCTAGTGGACAAGTGAGCGAACCACATATGAGTACTGCAAATATTCGTGTCTCTTGATTTTTCTCGTCCATAAACACCTGGTGGATATATAATCATCAACTGAAAGCACCCCTGTTAGATAAGTGGTGAACTAAATAACTACTCAGCAGTCCGCGCTTGTGTACATTCTACTCAGCAGTCCGTGCTTTTGAATTTTCTACAATATGTGATCTTTCGGCACGCCCACGTGACCTTTATGTTCTGTTCCATAATCTTTTCGGCACGCCCACGTGATCTTTATGGTCTGTGGACTGGTTATAAAAGGCCTGCGTCTGCTTTTGTGGTCATTATAGCTTACATCTTGAAAATGGGTGTGAATTCATCTACTGACAACGGCCGAGATATTGCTACCGACAATGACCGAGATGTTGCGGGTAGCAACAAGCGAAGACACCCGGTGGCCGACCTTTGTGTCTATCAACCTGCCAAGCGTCTGTCTCCGTCACTGATCACATCCGACCACCGCAAGGAGACACGACACCTCATGAGGTTGTCTGTCGAGAAACTTCGCGAGATGCACAAGACTCGCAAGACCCACAACCCGGAGTCTTACCTGCGACGCTTCGTTCTCGTTAAGAACACACTGTCCAGGATAAAGCACGAACATCAACATCAACATCAACTCGTGTGTTCATCATCATCATCATCACCATCATAAGAAAAATTTGACGAAATTCCAAGAAACGGTTCTTTTCAGAGCCAACCACATTCTCACAAAAGAGTATTAGCTATTCTCATAGGTTAGAAATTTCGTGCTCGTTCGGCACGCCCACGTGACCTTTCGGCACATTCACTATCTATATAAACGCGGAGCTCTACCAGTCGGATCATCATTCGTATCACAACGACACCACGGCTAACATCATCATGTTGAAGATATCATATTACTACCCTTGCGATACATCAGACTCGAGTGATATGATTCGAATGAGTGCTGCCGAGGAGGAGTCCCTATCGACCCTGAAACAACTACCACCATCGCAGAGAGCCTTCACCTGCCCAGACTGTGGGGGATCGTTCACACAGAAATATAATAGCAAGCGCCACGTAACCAGCGGATGTTGTGCACGTCGGAAGAGGACGACCAATGAAGCCAAGTTGTATACGTTAGTGGTGAGTCATACTTTGTATTGTTTTACTATGTACTTTCACCATCGTCGCCCCTGCGTATGTTTACCTCTGCTAAAATGGCATCCCTGTATATGTTTACTTCCGTTAAAATGGCGTCGTTATCACCGTACTCTAGCAACGGTGTACTATTCCCATTCATTCTTTAATATTTTTTTTTTTAAATATTATTGAAATATTCTTGCAGGATTACATTGAAGGCTCGCTACCATCAAAGCGTCAACGAATGGTCTCTGTGTCGACAGAGACGATTAACGACAACAGAACATCATCGATACCAACTTCCGTTCCTGACGACGTCACAACTACCCATGCTGTCAATGTCACAACTTCTACCCAGCCTGCCAACGTCACAACTTCTGCTCCTGACTTTACTGGTCCGAACTTTACCATTGATTTCCCTGTAATTGAAATGAAGAAGACGCTGGCACGACACATATCATGTAACATCTTTGAACTCTCAAGACGACAATGTCGTGGTTGCAAGATAGACCATCCTAGTCAATGTCATCACGATTGTATGTTATCTGATGACATTCTAATTTGCATGCACTTTGACGAGGCTGTGGAGACCATTAATTCAACCGCAGTGGTGAAAGACTGTTTGAGTGTTTTGTTAGACGCGGGTGTGAAGCTATCCGATGTGACAGTCGAACAGTTGTGTAATATCAATACTTGGTTGCAAGAATCTGTTTCGAAACAGTGGCGAAACACTATGAAACATATGGTTCTGGCAGTAATGGAGGGTGACCTGTAAAGAACTTTCTTTTGTGTTGTACACGATTAAACTTTGCAAGACTCTGTATCAATGTCTCTGGTTCTTTTAGTTATGGAGCGTGACATGTAAATACGTTTGTGTTGTTCACGAATAAACTGTGCAAACCTCATCTTGTGTCTTTTTCATAGTGTAATGCAAAGCGTATGTTGGGAACCTTACTAATAGTCTTACACTATATAGATACATACATATATATATATATTTGAATTCAGACCAACTAGTTGCACTAACGAAACACTATGCTTTGACCAACACGTGTCGCGAAAACGAAACACTATGCTTTGACCAACATGTGTCACGAATTGAACTTAGATCAACTAGGCACATCACACGAAACTATGACCGATATATGTCACGAGACTTCGGATGACACGTCACACGAGAGTACCGACGAGACAAGAGACGAGACTATGACCGAGATACGTCACGAGACTACGGATGACACGAGACTACGGATGAAACATCACACGAGAGTACCGACGAGACAAGAGACGAGACTGTGACCGAGATACGTCACGAGACTACGGATGACACGAGACTACGGATGAAACATCACACGAGAGTACCGACGAGACAAGAGACGAGACTGTGACCGAGATATGTCACGAGACTACGGATGACACATCACACGAGAGTACCGACGAGACACGAGTTGTACAAACGAAACACTATGCTTTGACCAACACGTGTCACGAATTGAACTTAGATCAACTAGTTGGACAAACGAAACACTAATCTTAACGTGTTATCGTGTCAATTCCTTCCTTTTTCAGGAAAATATACGTGTTATTGCATCAATTCCTTCCTTTTTCAGGAAAATATACGTGTTATCGTGTCAATTCCTTCCTTTTTCAGGAAAATATACGTGTTATCGCAGCAAATCCCTCCGTTTTCAGGAAAATAGACACGAGTTGTACAAACGAAACACTAACCTTAGCCGAATACGTGACACGAATTGAACTCAGACCGACTAGCGGGCAAACGAAACACTATGCTTTGACCAACACGTGTCACGAATTGAACTCAGACCAACTAGTTGGACAAACGAAACTATGCTTTGACCAACACGTGTCACGAATTGAACTCAGACCAACTAGTTGGACAAACGAAACACTATGCTTTGACCAACACGTGTCACGAATTGAACTCAGACCAACTAGTTGGACAAACGAAACACTATGCTTTGACCAACACGTGTCACGAATTGAACTCAGACCAACTAGTTGCACTAACGAAACACTACATCACACGAGACTATGGCCGAGATATATCACGAGACTGCGGATGACACGTCACACGAGAGTACCGGTGAGACAAGAGACGAGACTATGACCGAGATACGTCACGAGACTACAGATGACACGTCACACGAGAGTACCGACGAGACAAGAGACGAGACTATGACCGAGATACGGCACGAGACTACGGATGACACATTACACGAGAGTACCGACGAGACACGAGTTGTACAAACGAAACACTATGCTTTGACCAACACGTGTCACGAATTGCACTTAGATCAACTAGTTGGACAAACGAAACACTATGCTTTGACCAACACGTGTCACGAATTGAACTCAGACCAACTAGTTGGACAAACGAAACACTAAGCTTTGACCAACACGTGTCACGAAAACGAAACACTATGCTTTGACCAACACGTGTCACGAATTGAACTTAGATCAACTAGGTATATCACACGAGACTATGACCGAGATATGTCACGAGACTTCGGATGCACGTCACACGAGAGTACCGACGAGACAAGAGACGAGACTATGACCGAGATATGTCACGAGACTACGGATGACACATCACACGAGACTTCGGATGACACATCACACGAGAGTACCGACGAGACAAGAGACGAGACCATGACCGAAAAGGAAGCAAAGAACTCACTCACTCACTCACCCTTCGTATCTGTTCACTCACTCACTCACTCACTCACTCACTCACTCACTTACTCACCCTTCGTATCTGTTCACTCACTCACTCACTCACCCTTCGTATATGTTCACTCACTCACTCACTCACTCACTCACTCACTCACCCTTCGTATCTGTTCACTCACTCACTCACTCACTCACCCTTCGTATCTGTTCACTCACTCACTCACTCACCCTTCGTATATGTTCACTCACTCACTCACTCACTCACTCATCCTTTGTGTCTGTTCACGCAGTCACTCACTCACGCACTCATTACACTATGCTTTGACCAACACGCTACACAAACATCACACGAGAGTACCGACGAGACAAGAGACGAGACTATGATCGAGATATATCACGAGACTACGGATGTCACATCACACGAGACTACGGATGACACATCACACGAGAGTACCGACGAGACAATGTCCGAGGTATATCACGAGACTGCGGATGATACATCACACGAGACTATGACCGAGATATGTCACGAGACTATGGATGACACATCACACGAGAGTACGGTCTATAGACACGAGTTATACAAACGAAACACTACACTTTGACCAACACGTGGCACAAATTGAACTCAGATCAACTAGTCACGCAAACGAAACACTACACTTTGACCAACACGGGTCAAACGAATTGAACTTAGATCACCTAGACACATCACACGAGACTATGACCGAGATATGTCACGAGATTACGGATGACACATCACACGAGACTATGGCCGAGATTTGTCACGAGACTATGACCGAGACTACGGATGACACATCACACGAGAGTACGGACGAGACAAGAGATATGCTACGAGACTACGGATGACACATCACACGAGACTACGGATGTCACATCACACGAGAGTACGGACGAGACAAGAGATACGCCACGAGACATTCAAAGAGGTGACCATCATGGTTTCCGACGCCACTCAACGGACACCAATGTAATTAGTCAGAGTATAGCCATCTATCGAACATGATAGTTCTCTATTCGTTGACACACATATTCGTTGAGAATAGCGGAAGCGTAGAGGCCGCCATGTCAGGTCGCCATGACATTCAAATAACTTCCGGTACTACGTTACTTCCGGCGTAGCATCCCTAGTGGAGGCCGCCATGACAGTCAAGTGACTTCCGGTACCACGTCACTTCCGGCGTAGAGACACCTAGTGGATAATCGGAGTACCACGTCACACACGATCATAGCAAGCGAATTTGAAAACTGCTACGATCGAAAACGACTATGTCAATAACATGTAAGGACAACCACCTGACAGGACTTCATTCAATGAGGTGCCAAACATCACATACCTTCATGGCAAGAGACGATCAACTGTTCGGATTCACGTCCAATGAGGCGACCATAGGACTCGCATGAAGTATCGCTTCTTTTAATGGAAAACATATGTATATGAAGCAGCCATCTTTTCAACGTAACAATTCCATATTTTCAAATAGTGAGAGCGACCAGATACGATACGACCTTCTCGAGAGTCGAAAAAGGAAAGACCAGAATCGTCGGAAGCACGGTATATACACTAGTTTTCGGCGTGAGCTCATTTGCATAATCAATCAGACCGAACGTATATCACGTGACTTCCCTTAACACAAAAACTGTGCACGTTCATGAGACAGGCGACATCTGATGGCCCCAACGGATAGCAGTGTAACTACTCAGAATAACGCCAACTACCGGCCATGATAGATATCTATTCGTTGACACACTTCCGAGAATACCGGAAGCGTAGAGGCCGCCATGACAGTCAAGTAACTTCCGGTGTGACGGCACTTCCGACGTGTCGTCCCTAGTAGAGGCTGCCATGACAGTCAAGTAACTTCCGGTACGACGTCACTTCCGGTGTAGCGCCCCTAGCGGATAATCGGAGTACTACGTCACATGGTGGTGCCATCTAGCGGTTAAAAATATCTAATTAGGTTAGCTAGAGAAAAAAAGTTGGGGTTAACCTCGCGAAAATTTAATGTTTTTGTCCCTCTGGGAC